>JARQOC010000006.1:163768190-164078740 GCA_033576535.1 Allobates femoralis
ACCTTTTTAGGGGAAAAAGAAGGATGTGCCAATCAGCTATTTGAGGCCAAAAAAGCCTTTTTAGGGGGAAACTGAAATGATTTGGCAATCAGTTGTTTGATGCAAAATAAAAGCCTTTTTAGGGGAGACAGAATGATTCAGCAATCAGTTGTTTGAGGCCAAAGAAAGCCTTTTTAGGGAAAACACAAATATTTGTCAATCACTTGTTTGAAGCTAAACATACCCTTTTTAGAGGAAATACAAAGATTTGGCAATCAAATGTTTGCAAAAAACGTGATTTTGGTAACGCACACAGATTTGACAATCACTTGTATTCTAAAAATGTGACTTTCTTAATGCACACAGACCTGGTAATCATACTTGTACTCAGCAAAAAGTGCCTATATCTGAATGGACCCTGTTGCCCACCTATTCTCACTAAAAAGTGATTGAGTAGCTAGCTATCTTTTTGGGTAGCACGGATGGCGTAGGAGGGAGCAGCACAGAGTGGCATGAGCACTGTCCCTATCAGTAACACTGTGAAAATGGCAGCAATAGCAATTGGCCGCTTCTTACATCCCAAGAGAGATGTGACATAGGAAGCCAATGACACAAGCCCTTGTATGTACAACTTGTGGATGTTTTATTCACCCTATTAACCCCTTCCCGACATAGGACGTTGTGCAACGTCCTGTGTTTGTGCCCGTTAACGACACAGGACGTTGCACAACGTCCTGGCAGATTTGAGCTGCTGCAGCTCCTGTGAGTGGGGTTGCTCAGGTATCACAGATGCTACTGCTCTGTGACAACCTGTAGATGACCCCACAGGGGGTGGATTAACCCCCCCATGCCCAGGACCCCTCCGATCGGCAGTTTAAAAGTGAAACTGCCGATCGGAGGGAATCATAGGGATTCACCCCTCCAGATCTGATTGGAGCTCTCCAATCAGATCTGGAGGGGCGGATCAGCAAGTGCCCACCCCTCCTCAGCCCCCTCCAGCTCCAGGACTGTCCAGGGGGGCCCCCCCGTTCCCCCCAGTTCGCCCGCCCCCTCTATTATAATGTATCTGCCGGCAGGCTGCACCCGCGTGTGCCCGCCGGCAACACTGCCTGGTCCCCTGCTCCAGTGCTCCCCCCAGGCTGCCCCCACCTCCGGGCCCTGTGCCTGGCCCCCCCCTCACCTTCTGCGGCGGGCTGCACACTTCGGTGCACCCGCCGCCGCCGCTGCTGCTGCGCCTCCTCTGCCCGGCCCGCCGGTCTGTGGCCCCGCCTCCTCTCCCGGCCTCCTCCTGCTCATCAGTGGAACGAGGGAGGTAAGTATGTATGTATGTATGTATCTATGTATGTATGTATGTATGTATGAATGAATGAATTGATGGATGGGTGAATGGATAGATGGATGGGGGGTGCATGCGTGGACATGTGCATTCGTGGACGTGAGCGTACATGAGCGTGCGTGGACGTGTGCGTGCGTAGACGTGTGCGGACACGTGTGTGGACGTGTGCATGCATAGATGTGTGTGTGCATAGACGTGTGCGTGCGTGGATGTGTGCATAGATGGATGTGTGCGTGGACGTGTGCGTGGATGTGGATGTGCGTGGATGTCAGTGTGCGTGGATGTGTGCATGCGTGGATGTCAGCGTGCTTGAATGTCAGCGTGCGTGCGTGGATGCCAGCGCGCTTGAATGTCAGCGTGCGTGCGTGGATGTGTGCATGCGTGGATGTCAGTGTGCGTGCGTGGATGTGTGCATGCGTGGATGTCAGCGTGCGTGGATGTGTGTGTGGATGTGCGTGCGTGGATGTGGATGTGCGTGCGTGGATGTCAGCATGCGTGGATGTGTGCGTGCGTGGATGTGTGCATGGATGTGCGTTGATGTGGATGTGCGTGCGTGGATGTCAGCGTGCGTGCGTGGATGTGTGCGTGGATGTGCGTGCGTGGATGTGGGTGCGTGGTTGTGTGCGTGCGTGGATGATGGGTGCATAGGTGGATGGATGTGTGCAACAAGGGATCAAGTGTCCTCTTGTTGTAGTCTCTGGGATCATAGTCATGGTGCACTGTATGACAAGTCATTGTCATACAGTGCACCATAACTCTGACCCCAGAGACTGTAGGAAGAGGACACTTCATCCCTTGCTGCAGTCTCTGGATTGACCAGAGGCGATCGAGCGTCGTGGGACCTTCGTTGTGGACTACGTCGGAGGCGATCATGCATCGTGGGACCTTCGTTGTGGACTACGTCGGATCTTTATAATAAAGATGGAGTCCGAATTTTTTTTTTTTTTTTTTTTCAAATAAAAAGATTTTTCTCTGTGTGTATTTTCTGACTATTTACCAGAGACTCCTAATGGCGGGTCTAACATTGGCCCTATATTATGAATCTCGGGCTTAGTGCCAGCTGCCAATAAAAAGCTGGCATTAACCCCTTTATTACCCAGTTTGCCACCGGCACCAGGGCAACTGGAAGAGTCTGGGTACAGCGCCAGAAAATGGTGCTTCAATGAATGCGCCATTTTCTGGGGCGGCTGCGGGCTGCAATTCGCAGCATGGGGGGCCCAGAACGCTTGGGCCTCTCCATGCTGCGGATTCCAGCCCCCAGCTGCCTAGTTGTACCTGGCTGGACCAAAAATATGTCGGAGCCCCATGTCATTTTTTTTTCTCTAGAATTAGTTCTAGAAGAAAAAAATAGGGCTTTGCTGTATTTTTGGTGGCCAGCCAGGTACAACGAGGCAGCTGGAGGCTGGTGGCAATCCGTAGCTGCCAGGTTGTACCTGGCTGGACCAAAAATATGGCGGAGCCCTACGCAATTTTTTTTTCTAGAATTAATCCTAGAAAAAAATAAAAATGGGCTTCGCTGTATTTAGATGCATAGTGAACACTTTGAACCCCCAGGTGCTTCACAAATTGATCCGTAAAAATGAGAAAAGAAAATTTGTGTGAAAACAAATGTACTTTTTCCTTATTACGGATCAATTTGTGAAGCACCTGGGGGTTCAAAGTGCTCACTATGCATCTAGATGCATTCCTTGGGGGGTCTAGTTTCCAAAATGGGGTCACTTGTGGGTGAGCTCCAATGTTTGGGCACACAGGGGCTCTCCATACACGATATGGTGTCCGCTAATGATTCCAATAGTTAGCGGACACCATGTCGCGTATGTAGAGCCCCTGTGTGCCTAAACATTGGAGCTCCCCCACAAGTGACCCCATTTTGAAAACTAGACCCCCCAAGGAACATATCTAGATGCATAGTGAGCACTTTGAACCCCCAGGTGCTTCACAAATTGATCCGTAATAATGAAAAAAGAAAATTTGTGTGAAAACAAATGTACTTTTTCCTTCTTACGGATCAATTTGTGAAGCACCAGGGGGTTCAAAGTGCTCACTATGCATCTAGATGTATTCCTTGGGGGGTCTAGTTTCCAAAATGAGGTCACTTGTGGGGTAGCTCCAATGTTTAGGTACACATGGGCTCTCCATACGCGACATGGTGTCCTCTAACAATTCCAATAGTTAGCGGACACCATGTTGCGTATGGAGAGCCCCTGGATGCCTAAACATTAGAGCTCCCCCACAAGTGACCCCATTTTAGAAACTAGACCTCCCAGGGAACGTATCTAGATGGGTTGTGAAGATTTTGAACCCCCAGGTGCTTCACAAATACATCTGTAAAATTGAATAAGTACTTTTTTTTCCACAAAAAAATTCTTTTTTCATTTTTACAGATTATTTTGTGAAGCACTGGGGCATTCAAAATGCTCACCACCCATCTAGATAAGTTCCCTGGGGGGTCTAGTTTCCAAAATGGGGTCACTTGTGGGGGAGCTCCAATGTTTAGGCACACAGGGGCTCTCCAAACGCGACATGGTGTCCGCTAACAATTGGAGCTAATTTTTCAGTCAAATTGTTAGCGGACACCATGTCGCGTTTGGAGAGCCCCTGTGTGCCTAAACATTGGAGCTCCCTCACAAGTGACCCCATTTTGGAAACAAGAGCCCCCAGGGAACTTATCTAGATGGGTGGTGACCATTTCGAACGCCCCAGTGCTTCACAAATTAATCTGCAAAAATTAAAAAAAAGAAATTTTTATGAAAAAAAAGTGTTTTTTTCATTTTTACGGATGAATTTGTGAAGCACCTGGGGGTTCAAAATGCTCACCACCCATCTAGATAAGTTCCCTGGGGGGTCTAGTTTCCAAAATGGGGTCACTTGTGGGGGAGCTCCAATGTTTAGGCACACAGGAGCTCTCCAAACGCGACATGGTGTCCGCTAACAATTTGACTGAAAAATCAGCTCAAATTGTTAGCGGACACCATGTCGCGTTTGGAGAGCCCCTGTGTGCTTACACATTGGAGCTCCCCCACAAGTGACCCCATTTTGAAACTAGGCCCCCCAGGGATCTTATCTAGATGGGTGGTGAGCATTTTGAACCCCCAGGTGCTTCACAAATTCATTGTAAAAATGAAAAAAGTACTTTTTTTTCCATAAAAAGATTCTTTTTTCATTTTTACAGATTAATTTGTGAAGCACTGGGGTATTCACAATGCTCACCACCCATCTAGATAAGTTCCCTGGGGGGTCTAGTTTCCAAAATCGGGTCACTTGTGGGGGAGCTCCAATGTTTAGGCACACAGGAGCTCTCCAAACGCGACATGGTGTCCGCTAACAATTTGAAAAATCAGCTCAAATTGTTAGCGGACACCATGTCACGTTTGGAGAGCCCCTGTGTGCCTACACATTGGAGCTCCCCCATAAGTGACCCCATTTTGGAAACTAGACCCCCCAGGGAATTTATCTAGATGGGTGGTGAGCATTTCGAACCCCCAGGTGCTTCACAAATTCATCTGTAAAAATGAAAAAGTACTTTTTTTTCTACAAAAATTTTCTTTTAGCCTAAATTTTTTCATTTTCACATGGGGAACAGGATAAAATGGATCCTAAAAATTGCTGGGCAATTTCTCCTGAGTACACCGATACCTCATATGTGGTCATAAACCACTGTTTGGGCACACAGCAGGGCTCAGAAGGGAAGGAGCGCCATTTGAGTTTTTGAATGGAAAATTAGCTCCAAAAGTCAAATTGCGCTCCCTCCCTTCTGAGCCCTGTCGTGTGCCCAAACAGTGGTTTATGACCACATATGAGATATCGATGTACTCAGGAGAAATTGCCCAACAATTTTTAGGATCAATTTTATCCTGTTGCCCATGTGAAAATGAAAGAATTGAGGCTAAAAGAACATTTTTGTTGGAAAAATTAAAATGACCATTTTTTCCTTCCACTTTGCTTTAGTTGCTGTGAAGCACCTGAAGGGTTAATAATCTTCTTGAATGTAGTTTTGAGTAGCTTGAGGGGTGCAGTTTTTGGAATGGTGTCATGTTTGGGTGTTTTCTGTCATGTAAACCCCTCAAAGGGACTTCAAATGTGATGTGGTCACAAAAAAAATGGTTTTGTAAATTTTGCTGGAAAAATGAAAAATTGCTGATGAACTTTGAACCCTTATAACGTCCGAACAAAAAAAATTTTTTTTCCCAAAATTGTGCTGATGTAAAGTAGACATGTGGGAAATGTTATTTATTAACTATTTTGTGGCACATAACTCTCTGGTTTAGCAGAATAAAAATTCATAATTTGAAAATTGCTAAATTTTCAAAAATTTTGCCAAATTTTTAATTTTTTCACAAATAATCGCAAAAATGATCAACCTAAATTTAATACTAACATGAAGCCCAATATGTCACGAAAAAACAATCTCAGAATCGCTAGGATCCGTTTAAGCGTTCCAGAGATATTACCTCATGAAGGGACACTGGTCAGAATTGACAAAAATGGCCTGGTCATTAAGGTCAAATAGGCCGGGGGGTGAAGGGGTTAAGCTGCCAGCCCTGTACATCCACACAGATTGTGCTAGGAAAAAAAATGGAGTCAGACGCTCCTCTGACCTCTGCCCACCCCCTCCTATCATCAAATACGTCCCAACTGCTATCCTACAGTCAGAAGTTAGAATAAGTGGATCACTTAAATGCAGTAATGTATTTTCTCATCCCATTAGTTACCAAACAAAGCCATGTTCACCGATTTTATATTAAATTGCTAGTGTTTTCCGATCATGAAACGAATCTGCAATGTTTGTGCCGAATTTGAAATTCGTGAACATGTTCAGAGAAAGATTGCTCATTTCTAGTCATGACATCAAGATGTTGCTGCGGTCTTACAATGCATGTGCACAGTGACATCCAACATTCTGGGCCTAGTCAAGGCTGAAAAGTTTGACTTTGACTTTGCATAATAATGTTGCAATGCAAGTCATGTCACCAGACACAAAGCTAGTAAGAAATATTAATTCCTTTAAAAGTAGATTTGCTAGGAATCAAATTCACAGATAAAATCCACACAACTTAACAAATTTTAATTTCCATGCATCAGCTCATTTTTAATGGTCGTCTTACTGAGACTTTTTAGTGCAAATTCTGCACTAATTGAAAGTCATTGAAAATTAAAGTTTCATAATAATAATAAGATAATTTCATCAGGCAATGCACTAAAGAGCCTAATCAAGTCCATTGACAATTAATAGTGTCCAAATATATAGAGCTTGGCTCACCAATGAAGTAAGGGTGCTGTGAGGAAGAGGAATTCAATATATACAATGAACTCTAGCACACCATGTCAAGTAAAACATAGGAAACAAAAATCTTCTCGGTGTTGGATTTTTTTTTATTTTTGTCAGGATCCAATCAAGTCTTTAGTTGCAAAAAGTGTTTTTCGGCCACAGACGGCCTTCATCAGTTTACTGAACTACAAAAGAACATATAATAACACATTTTCAGTGAACATACACAACAATTAAAAAATTCCATGAAATTTTTTTATACATATGGATAATTTGCATGATTCAGCACTATATAAAAAAAATACAGTTATAATCCATCCCTGGTAGCAAAGATATAATGAAACAATCATAGCAAGTAACTGAGTTGTTCTTTCTATATGAGAAAATGTGCTAAATATTAATTTAATCACAAAAAAAAAGTAATATACCTTGATTCAAGATCCTTTCAAACAAAAAGAATTATAATTCTGGTCTATAATACAGGTTGACCCCGATATTTCAATATCTAAATTAAATAGATAAGGAAAAATTCAATGCGATCAGTCATGACATAGAAAAAGTCTAATGAAAATAATTCCAGGAGCAGTGTACCATGGTAGAATAAAATACCTCGGTTCAAAGGCAGTCCACACCTAGACTGTGTGGACACCTGGATTATGTAGTAATAGACAGCACCCCTAGATATGAGGATCATGTAGTAAGTACTTTATAGTCTAGGTATAAAGAAAATAGAAATGATAAATGATAGATAAGCAATGCTTAATGACTAAAAACTAAAGATATAGAGAAACTACCTTATGCAGACTTCCAATGTTGCATGGGGCTCACAGCTTGGGGAAAGCCAGTCTGAAGTAATTGCAAAGCAAAAAGACATAATGGCCACTTTACACGTCCCAACATCGTTTAGATATTGTATACAACGGCACGGGATCGCGCACTTTTTTGGATGAAATCCAAGATCGCATAGGAGCTGTCACACAGGGAGATATCGGCAGCCAACACAACTGCGATGTGTACGCCCCCTTGTACGAGCGACCCAGGAACGACCATTTAATATGGGAGTGAATAGGGGAAGTTGTGCTCCAAGTCGGTGTTGGGCTGTCACACAGCCAGATTGTCCATCCAATATCGGGCAGTTGGAGAGCCTGCACAATTCTTCCTCGATATCATTTTGGCATCGTTCTTGCATTGAATTGCACATTTACACCATACAACGCACGAATGATATCGGCGCCAACGCACGAACCACTTGACTTTTTATCGAAGTTGGACGACGATATTGGGACGTGTAAAGTGGCCATAAGACTAACATGTTCCAGGTATAAGCAAAGGCATGCTGCCATAGGGCCAGTCAAGTGTATAAGTTATAATGCCAAAGATATGGGCCACCATGTGGGTAAGCATAACCCCCCCCCCATATTTATATAGCGACCCCTTGCCATTATGTGATACTTACAACATGCAGTCAGGTAATGAGAGCGGGCTGTGAGCGGTGTGTGACCACACCGCAGCCTGTTAAATGTGGTGCGGAAGTGACGTGGTCACCTGCTTCCAGTATTTGGAACGCAGGCGGCCGCGTCGTGGAACGCAAGCTGCGCATGCGCAGAAGGAAAAAAGAAAAAAAATGTAAACAGCATTTTAGACTCATAGACTCCTATGCTATGGGCGCCAGATCTGTGAGGATCCGATTTTGTCCTATTTTTGCCCCGGACACAAAAAATGCTGCACGCTCCGATTCTGTGTCCGGGGCAAAGAAACGAAATCTGCCTGATCCTCCCGAACAGCCCAAAACCAGATATGGCAAATCACTGCCATCTGGCCCCATCCGGCCCCATAGGGATACAATAGGGGCAAAATCGGATCCGGGGCTGTCCGGTTCACACCAGACAGCCCTAATTCCAAAAAATTGTGGTGTGAAGACAACCGTCTCAGACTTAACTGTAAATTATATATTAATCAGAAATTGGCAGTCAAAAATCCCCAATGTATTGTCAGCTTCAAACAGGGATCTACAGAATCCCATTCACAATGTACAAAAATATTGTGCTTGACAGGAAAGTAAGATATTTGTAAATCTGCAAAATAGCCAATAAATAATGGATTTCTTCTTGGATAAAATCTTAATTTTTAGGAACATTGTTTCTAATATCACATAACATCTTTTGATCTATGAATGTCACATGGGTCAGTCTTTTCAAACTTATTTCTGGTAAGATGAATGAAGTTGAAACCTCTTTGGTAATGAAATCTTTAGCAGAGTGAGTAATTAGGAAACAGATACCATTCAGAGGTAGGAGGACACAATTACTCTCAGGACATCAGTTTCACTCTATTGCTACTGCAACTGAAAAACAATGAAAAGGCAACCAGATTGACATAAAAATGGCAGCAAAACCACAACTTTAGTAATCATATGCCCAGACACTCTTAAGAATTCAATAGAAACTTCAACGCCCCATGAGCCATTTGTCTTCATCTTTACATTACAATAGAAGCCAATCCACACCTAATTAGCCATGAGTATCAATTATCCTTTGGGTGAAATGCACAAGTTAGCACAACATAAAGCCATGTAGATATGGTAATTTGTATGCTTTTATTGCATTCTAACACCTAATGCAACAAAGACAAAATGGTGCAGTCACACTGGGCCATCCACCATCAATATCCTTAGCTAATAACAGGCCAAGACATTGCTTTGTTTTATAAAGACCTTCCACACTTAAAAGGCTTGTGATCCTGAATGCCTACATCTACCATACTGATTATCTATCTATCTATCTATCTATCTATCTATCTATCTATCTATCTATCTATCTATCTATGGCTAGGGTCACATTTAAAACAAGAATTGCATTCACCGCATCCAGTGAACGCAATGCCGGGCGTACACATTTTTTTTTCAAAAATGTGTGCAGAATACCGTACAGCAGTAACCGGATGGCTCAGGATGTGTAATCCTGAGCCATCCGGCAACTGCATAGTTTGCTGATCCCGGCTATTGCCAGGATAAGCAAACTGTCCTATGACTATTAAAGAGTTAAATTAACTAACTAAAGGAATGTGTGAGGTCTCTAGGGGGGGCTTAGACCCCCCTAGAGACCGGCCGCCCACTCTGGTGGGCTTCTTCTACAATTTCCCCCATGGCACGGGCTCCTCCGAGCTCCGTGCAAGTCCCCAAAACTCCCGCCCCCCGTGTCACTATACAGGGGTGCCTACACCCCTCTTGTATAGTTATTCCTGTTTTTGGAAAAATAATGTATTAAAGTATAGAATGTAGCTTATATTTACATGATCTCGTCGGCAGTGTGGTGGGAAATCCATGGGCGGGGCTGTTTGCTGCAGCCTCCGCCCCCTCATTCATTATGGCCGCCCCCTGTGGGCTTCATCCAGTGGTGTGAGGGCGGCCGCGTCATGAAAGGGGCGGGGCTCCGCCCTCTCATGACGCGGCCAGGCTCTTAGGTGCAGAGATGGGCGTGCATAATTTATCAGGCAGCAGTAGACAGGCGGGGCATTTTCGGCTTTGCACAGAACGGCTTCACTGAAGGGAGGAGGGAGAGGAGGCTGACAGGCACGGAGGACAAAGCTAGGTAACACCCATTCGGCTCAATTTATTAAACTTTATAAACATATATCTTAGCTTCTACTAAACAGTTTTTTTAGCAAAAACGATTGCCCCAAATGTGTGTGCTGGGTGTAGGGACACATATTAACAGTCCGGGGGGGTCATTTGGGGTGGTTGGTTCCCTTTAAACATCTGTTCAAGAGAGCTTAATTTAAAAAAAAAAAAAATGTTGAATATTTTTTTTAGTTTATTTATTATTATTATTATTGTTATTATTATTTTTTTTTTTTTTTTTTTTTTTTTTTAGGAGAGCAAACCTTTATTATTTCAGGGGGTCAGCAGTGTGCAAGGTCATCTCTTTTACACTTAAGTAATAGTAATTGATATAAAAGTAGCAAATGGCCATTATATGTTTTACATACATGGTCTTATAAATCTGTTCACACTCATGAAACTCCATACAATGGATATTGCTTATTGAAAATGTGCTATCAATTTATTAAATTTTATTCTATATGTTCACACTACAGATTTTGGGCATGTTCACACATTTGTTATGTGCATCATTAATATTAGACCTTTCCGTGCAATGTTGCTCACTTGCCTAATTCAACCTTCCAGATGAATTGGTGGTGAGCTGAATAAACTATTTTGTTTTCCTTATTTCTCCTCGAAATATATCAGGCTTCAATAATCACTCCACCCAAATGCAAGCTCAGGTGTTACCTGTGGCATAGGGAATTGGGTTTTGCTAGTCAGTTGCCTGCTGCAGCTCACCACATAAAGGGGTTAATGAGGAGCCTGTCAACCGATTGAACAAACAATAATATCCTATAAGCAGTTGTGTTTTAGCACAGGAAGGGGCAAACCCTTGGGCAAAGCAAAGAGGCATCACCGTGGAGCACGGGGCCAACTTGGCAGTGCAGTACAACACAGCTACAGTGTGCTACAGTGTGCCTACAGTACACAGTTTGGCTAAATGAAAATGATAGATGCATCATAAGATATGCCTACACTGCAGGATGTCATCTTCCTCACCAACCCAGGGGCAGAGGGTGCTTCGGCACAAGGGACTGGAGCAGCCTGCACAGGACACATACGTCACCTAGAGCTCTACCGTGCTACCTGCTTTGGGCCTCATATGCAGCAATGTCAGGATCCAGCGCTGGGCTCAGATTCCAGAGGAAGTCCTAAGGAGCTCACACTCAAGAGGTGAGATGTTTTTTATGCCAGCCAGAGACAGCAGATGTCACATTCAGGAGAATCTTGCAGCACGCCTGGCATTATTACACCTGCAGCTGATGCCACAGCCACTGGATCAGCAAATCAAAGAACATGTAAGGAGGATAAGAAGGATGATGATGAGTAAGAGGAGGAGATGGTAGAGGCAGAAGGCCCTGTTTCTTAGCCTTGTGTGGCACCCCCACTAGATGACTTTGACTGGGAGAATACCATGTGGGGACCACTACCCCATCTCAGCAACTATCCTACATAGCATGAACCACTCCAGCCTGTCTCCTTTCTTGAGTATATTAGGCTTGTGAATAACATTGCACAAGAGTTGTTCCATGAGCCTAAGGCCAGTGACGTTCATGACCAAAGTAACGGACGCCTGGCGGTGGCATTCATCCAAAAGAGGGGGTTTGGCTTCATAGATGAAGAAGGTACTGCTCATTGGTGCTACATTACCACCCTGCTGCATAACCATCTTTCCAAAATACCGCACACTCTATGTTGGGAAGGAGGTCACTTTCGTTAAGGTGAAGGGCAGCAAGGGGTAGTTCACAGTTGGCGTAAGTCGGGTTGCCATCGCCGATGATTTTGAAAACTGACAACAGGAGGCCAACCTGGGGAGAATGTTGCATCGAATGGAGGCCATGCCTCTTTTGGTTTGCCAGCCAGCTAAACACGAACCCACAGGGGCCATTGATCCTGAAGAGCCTGTTGGTGTTGCCCAAGTTCCTCCTGCCTCTCCTAGAGGGGATGGACATCCCCTAATGGGGTGAATTGAGGGGTAGGTGGTTGAGAATGCTCCTGGAGAAGTAGTCCCTGCAACTCCTAGAGACCAAACGGCAGTGGAGTGACATGAGGATCAGCGACCTGCATCTTCATTTTGGGCAGAGATGTGAAAGCTGCTATACAGTTTTTCCTCCAATTAAAGCGTGGACAGACCTTAAAAACGCATGTTGTTGGGTCGCTGACCTGTCATTTAGTTGGAATTTTGCCTGGAGAAATAATTTTTTCAGTTGTTTTTGAGTTTTCAAAGAGCGAGGCCTGATTTTTTGTTAATTCTCTTTTTCCCTTTTCCAAGTTTAGCGCCGGTTGCACTTCCACCTGCTGGATTAGCGGGATTGCAACCTTTGGGCTACACCTATAAGCCCGTAATGGACTGTGCTCTTAATGGACTTTAAACAATTGTAACGGAGTCTGCTGATTCTTAAGGAACTTTCCTTATATATACTGTGTATATTGATATATGTGTCTTTGAGACTAACAGTTGTACTCAAAAGTTTACATACCCCAGCAGATTTATTGCTTTCTTGGCCTTTTTTCAGAGAATATGAATGATAATACAAAAGCTTTATTCCACTCATGGTTAGTGGTTGGGTGAAGCCATTTTTTGTCAAACTACTGTGTTTTGCCTTTTGAAATCATAATCACAACCAAAAACATCCAACTGACCCTGATCAAAAGTTCACATACCCCACTTCTTAATACTGTGTATTGCCCCCTCTAACATCAATAACATTTTGAAATCTTTTGTGGTAGTTGTGAATAAGGCTCTTTATTTTCTCAGATGATAAAGTCGCCCATTCTTCTTGGCAAAAAGCCTCCAGTTCCTGTAAATTTGAGGGCTTTCTTGCATAAAACTGCGCACTTGAGTTCTCCCACAGTGGCTCAATGATACTGAGGTCCTTACTGCCTTGGTTAGTAATTTCGGCTATGCTCCTCCAGTCTTCATGCTTCTTCCTGCTTTTGCCGGTATCATGTGACCGGCGCAGCAGATGACGTCATCGCTGCTGCGTCGGCCACAGGAATAGAAGCCGGCACAAGCAGGAAGAAGCATGAAGACCGGAGGAGCGGTGCTGCCAGCAAGGAGTCACCGGAAAGGTGATGTATAAAACGTTTGTTATTTTAATGTGTGCCGCAGCCTGGGGGACAGATACTAAGGAGGGGGGCTGTAGATCACTAATGGGGGCCTGTATACTACCTAAGGAGGGGGCCTGTGTACTACCTAAGGAAGGGGCCTGTATACTACCTAAGGAAGGGGCCTGTATACTACTAAGGAGGGGGCCTGTATACTACCTAAGGAAGGGGCCTGTATACTACTAAGGAGGGGGCCTGTATACTACCTAAGGAAGGGGCCTGTATACTACTAAGGAGGGGGGCCTGTATACTACTAAGGAGAGAGGCCTGTATATTACTAAGGAGGGGGGCCTGTATACTACCTAAGAAGGGGGGCCTGTATACTACAAAGAAGGGGGGCCTGTATACTACCTAAGGAGGGGGGCCTGTATACTATTAAGGAGGGGGCCTGTATACTACTAAGGAGGGGGCCTGTATACTCCTAAGGAGGGGGCCTGTATACTCCTAAGGAGGGGTCCTGTATACTCCTAAGGAGGGGGGCCTGTATACTCCAAAGGAGGGGGGCATGTATACTCCTAAGGAGGGGGCCTGTATACTACTAAGGAGGGGGGCCTGTATACTACTAAGGAGGGGGGTCTGTATACTACTAAGGAGGGGGGCCTGTATACTACTAAGGAGGGGGGCCTGTATACCGGGATGGGGGCCTATATAACAGGATGGGGGTCTGCTGCATTTCTCACCCTAGGCTTATACTCGAGTCAATACATTTCCCTAGTTTTGGAGGGTAAAATTAGGGGCCTCGGCTTATACTCGGGTCGGCTTAAACTTGAGTATATACGGTAATCTATTTAGCATCCCATGTACAGGTGCTGTAGTCGGAGCACTGTTCTTCTCTGCCCTTATTCACATTGATATCTCTGACAGAGGGTAAGGTTTTAATATAGAATAAGACTGTCACACTGGGTACACCCTGCCGCGGTTGAATTCATTTTTGCTTTCTGATCAGTGTTACCCAAGTACTCTCTGTAATTTAAATGTACTACTACCATTAACTTCTATACTTTATTACAGGGTATATGCTTATTTTGTGTTTTTCTCCTGGGTTTTGTCTGTGAAATGGCAATGGTGTGAACATGCTTCTAATGTACGAACACTGACTCATACTCAGGTCCATTTGTTTTGTTTGTGGGGGTTTTTTTTTTATGAGAATTTACTTGTAGCATTGTAAACAGTTCTGTCTTTCAAGTATACTTGTAATAAAAAATATGATCAATATAAACAATTAATCATGATGAACATTAAATACTAATACATCATTCAATAGTCGATTCAAGTGTTAACATGTCAGGCTCATATCTGGAGATCACAAGGGTTTCTATTCAGCATTTTGGCTTTATGGTAAATTTCTAGAAAATCCTTATATCGAGGGGCACATCCCAGCCAGGCATTCCCGAAATGTTCACTGCCAGTAAAAAGAAATTCACCATCCCCTTTTTTGACTCTGCATTGTAACAAAGTTCTAATGGGTCCAGTCCATGTGCCAGTGCGATCATCTAGCTGGAAAACGCTATTTCTTTGTCTGTGAACTTTTAAAGCAGCGATATCCACTTGCGAAATCTGGGTTTCCCGGTCATGTGTAACACATATTATTGAGCCTCTTACCACTAAGGGATTAAAACAAAAACATAACAATAACAAGACCGGTTAGAAAAGAATTCATACTAATACAGATGTTATTACAGCTCAGTCACCTGCCAGACAGAGACTTTTCTTTTCATATTATATGACAGGATTCAGAGTTTTACCCAGGAGCAAAGCTCTATCCTACACTAGTTATAAATAGGCTTTCCTTAACCTAGGGCAGAAATTCCTTATGCCTTAATTCACATGAACTAACCAAGTTATGTACAACATACCCTCAAGAGCAATGTTGCCCTAGAATCATATGAGCACAATGTGGAAAAAGGGTTGTATCGTATTTAAGGCTAAGGCTAATTTCACACTAGCAATATTGTGAATCTCGGGGGGATGCAGGTAAAGCTTACATCACCCTTAATTTACCCAGACTCCTGCAGAATAATGAAACTGTATGCTCCCCCACCAGTATTATCATCACTGATCTGGGCTTATCAGTGATAATACCGGTGCAGGAGCAGACAGATTTTTCTGGCTGCATATCTTTCTCCACAGGATCCAGGGACATATGACATGTCCCCTAGGGGGCGTGTCATTTGGAACTGCATTCTGGGTATGCACAGTTTCAAAACCAGGATCTGGAGGTCCAGATTCAGCAGGATCCGGGAGTCCCCTGATCCAGTTTACATACAGCCCCATTTTAATTCATCCTGCATTGTCCCAGATCGGGGGTTACGGTTTTTGACACGGAGACCAAAAATGCACCAAGTCGAATTTTTGGTCTCAGGGAAAAAAGAACGTGACCACGCGGATCTTGGAAAAGGGTGTACACTGGATGTAGCCACAAATTCATCCAAGCCCCATTGATAGTCATTGGGGCCAAAAATGGATGTAGGTGCATCCAGTTTCAGCCTGATTCACAGCAAAAAACACCAGTTTGAAATCAGCCTGAGCACATGTGTTGCATTTTACGTGTGCTTAAAATATGCAGTGTTTCCAGTTCCAGCAAAGTGAATGAGACTTCTGAAATCTCATGAACATTTTGATTTATTTTTTCCTTGCACATTTGTAGCATGTCAATCTGTAACATGTCATTTCTTGAAGTATTTCTGCAGCAGGTTTCACCCATACAAATGATTGAAAAAATGTAGTAACAAAATGTGCATATTTTATGTAGCCAGTAGAAATTTTCTACTGTGAATCCTAATCGTGTGTACGTAGCCTGCAAGTGCTGTTTAGTACCACTTTCTTCTCTCAGGCTTATTTTGTTTCTTTCATACAAACCATACCAGGGAACATTTTCTATCTCCATGTGGTTTGGTATCTTCTACAATTTTCTTTTTGGAAATAAACAATAATCTTTACATTATCTGTTCAGCTCAAATAAATCACTGCAAAAATACAGTTCTCATTTTAGAAGCTGCAGGTTCTTCTCAACTTTGTGATGCGTTATGTAATTGGTTGGGTTAAGTGAAACTGAAACTAATTTCTTCCGTTGACTACATCTTCATTTCTTAACAAAGGGCTTATTTTAGGCACTGCGGGGCTTCTGGAGGTTAATTTAGTTTGTGGACATTGATGTGATTTGGATAAATGATGTACTAAGTGTATTAACTCTAGACAAGCATTTTGTTTTTCAGGATTTCCCTTAAGGAATGTAATCCTGCTGTCGAATTGTTCTGAAAGATGTTTAATGTCTGCATTGTTCCCCTTCAACAATTAGCAGTGAGTAAAAATGTATATTTTACCTTCAACCATGTGCATTTGTTCATCATTTTACAATTAGGGATGAGCGAGTAGTGAAATATTTGGCTCGGAATCGTAACGAGTAGGTTCTAATATTCGCGTATATTTGTTACGAGTAGTGAGTACAATGCAAGTCAATGAGAAATGCGAGTACTATTCTTCTGGACCCTACAAAGGGGTCTGGGGGCCTGAGGAAAAGGCTGAAATGGATGCATAAATGTTGAAAAGCCAGGTGGTAAAGAGCCGACTAGTTTTTTTTAACAATCAGCTTGCCGAGTAACGAGTATTTCGAATACCATACTATTCCGTAATATACTCACTTATCACTATTTACAGTGTTTTTTCATGTGGTTATCAACTGATTACCTTTTCTAATATTATGTCTACATTGTATACTAGTGAGGTTGAGATCTGTACTTTACAGCTAAATGAAGAATACTAAGAACTTCAGTCTCCCTCTACACTGTGTGCAAAATTATTAGGCAAGTTGTATTGTAGAGGATTATTTTTATTATTGATCAACAACTATGTTCTCAATCAATCCAAAAGACTCATAAATATCAAAGCTTAATATTTTTGGAAGTTAGAGTGGTTTTTTTTTAGATTTGGCTATCTTAGGAGGATATCTGTTTGTGCAGGTAACTATTACTGTGTAGAATTATTAGGCAACTTAATAAAACCTAATATATTCCCATCTCACTTGTTTATTTTCACCAGGTAAACTAATATAACCACACAAAATTCAATTTAGAAAAAACATTTCTGACATGCAAAAACAAAACCCCCAAAATTAGTGATCAATATAGCCACCTCTCTTTATGATGACACTCAACAGCCTTCCAGCCATAGATTCTGTCAGTTGCTTGATCTGTTTACGATCAACATTGCGTGCAGCAGCCACCACAGCCTCCCAGACACTGTTCCGAGAGGTGTACTGTTTTCCCTCCCTGTAGATGTCACTTTTAGGAGGGACAATAGGTTCTATATGGGGTTCACATAAAGGTGAACAAAGGGGCCATGTCATTACTTTTTCTTCTTTAGACCTTTACTGGCCAGCCTCGCTGTGGAGTAGTTGGATGCATGTGATGCAGCATTGTCCTGCATGAAAATCATGTATTTCGTGAACAATACCGACTTCTTCCTGTACCACTGCTTGAAGAAGTTGTCTTCCAGAAACTGGCAGTAGGTCCAGGAGTTGAGCTTCACTCCATCCTCAACCCAAAAAGGTCCCACAAGTTCATCTTTGATGATACCAGCCCATACCAGTACCCCACCTCCACCTTGCTGGGGTCTGAGTCAGAGTGGATCTCTCTGCCCTTTACTGATCCAGCCTCTGGCCCATCCTTTCTCACCATCAAGAGTCACTCTCAATTCATCAGTCCATAACACCTTTGAAAAATCAGTCTTAAGATAATTTACTGGCCCAGTCTTGACGTTTTATCTTATGTTTCTTGTTCAAAGGTGGTTGTCAGCCTTCCTTACCTTGGGCCATGTCCCTGAGTATAGTGCACCTTGTGCTTTTTGATACTCCAGTAATGTTGCAGTCTGAAATATTGCAAAAGTGGTGGCAAATGTCATCTTGGCAGCTTCACGCTTGATTTTCCTCAATTCATGGGCAGTTATTTTGTTGGAATTATATGATTGGCTTGGAGGGACTGTTAAATAAGGGTGGAATTTGAATGAATGAAAAAACTGCAGTGTGAAACCAGCCTAAGTAAAGGCATTTGTCCAATGATTACGCACACCTTATATAGGGTGTTGATGTCATTACAACACACCCCTCCTCATTACAGAGATGCACATCACCTGATTTACTTAATTGGTAGTTGGCTCTCAAGCCTATACAGCTTGAAGTAGGACAACATGTATAAAAAGTATCAGGGGATCAAAATCATTTGCCTAATAATTCTGCACACAGTGTATGATTCCATATACAGTAGCATGCAATGAAATTTTGCAATACCTGGTGCTGCAGCTCAACCCATTCAAGTAAACAGGGCTGAGAAAAGCATTGATCATTGTTTTCTGATAAGTTAGGATCCTTGAAGTCTTCTCACAAATTAATTGAAAATTATCATAGACCACATTAAATTCACTACCTGATTATAGCACACTTGGCTTTATAGGTAAAGGCTCATACACAAGTCAGTGATTCTCTTTTATGAGAAAATCAGGCCAAATTTGATTTTCTTCAGATTTTCATCAAAGTGCTATTAGTGTTTTGTTAGAATTTCATTAATGTTTCTTAGATGAGAAAGCGTTTTGCCACCATCTCTCTCCTATCTATCAGTCTATGAATAACATACATCATATATTGCATCTGAGTGCTGTCTGATTTTTTAAACAGACCTGTAGACTTTCATGTTGAGTTTGATCCAACACTCAGATCAACATTGGACATCTCTGCAATTTTGCACAGATCATTCAGTCTACAAAAATGCACGGCCATGTGAACATCTCCATGGACTATCACGATACAAAGGCTGGCTTCACACTAAGGCTGGGATCCGATTTGTGGCTGTCCGCTTGAGCCAGACAGCTGCGGACCTGATCAAGCACACAGAACTGGAGGGCTAATTTGCCCTCCGGTCCGGTGTGCAGCCGTATGCAGCTGCCGCTGCTGATAACTCAGGACCGTGGCTCTCCGGGAGCTAGCCGCGGGCATGAACTGTCAGGAGGGGCCGGCGCTGAGCTTCAGCATCATGGAGCTGTCCCCTCCTGACAGATCAGGAACGCGGCTCTCTCCCTGCAAGCCACGGTCCTGAGTTATCAGCAGCAGCAGCTGTGCCGGCTGCACACTGGACCGGAGGGCAATTAGCCCTCCAGTTCTGTGTGCTGATCCGGTCCAGGGCTGTCTGCCTCAAGCGGACAGCCACGGATCGGATCCCAGCCATAGTGTGAAGCCGGCCTAAGAGAACAATTCTTGATAAATACGGATAGCACTTGTATGGGAAAAACTGATGCATAAGTGAACCCTTATTTTGTGTGGCTTAATTACCATCACAATGACCAATTAATAACTGTAAGAAGTTACAATATGAGATTGATTTCAGATATACAGGACATTGCAAGTGGTCAGCGCAAACATTTATTTATATGTTTGTGGAAATTGCCAGGTAAGTAGAATTTTTGAACCATGGTGATTATAAGACTAGGACGCTTACCAAAGTCACTTGTGCAAACAGCCATGAGAAGATCTTCATTGTCACAAGGTCGACAAGCATCTGGACAGAAAAAGAAATTAAACAATGCGTAACCATACACTAGTGCATCTCGAAGAATTAGAATATCATCAGGAATCAATGTCATATTGCCATATTTCAGGGCATTTCTGGGAGCTCTGAAACACGTTGACTAATAAATCAATATTATAGTCACCCTTTGATGTCTCATGGAATACGGCAGCGTGGTTTTTAACCCTTCATCCTCCCTACTTTAATTTTCTGAAATAATGACCTTTGTGTTTTCATTGGCTGTAAGCCATACTCATCAACATTAACAGAAATAAACACTTGAAATAGATCACTTTGTTTGTAATGACTATACAATATATGCGTTTCAGTTTATGTATTGAATTACTGAAATAAATTATTTTTTGACGCTATTCTAATTCATTAAGATGCAGTAGTATTTCAGCACTTTGAATCTGGGGTCATATAATAATATTATCATTAACATAATCTTCAGCTGTCACATATAAAGCTGAATCACTGAATTGTGACTAGTGACGTACCGCTAACGGCAGCAACCTATGTGGCCTCTGATGGGTCACCCACCGTATTGCATCGCACTTTGAAATGTATTGACATCCTGGATGCCGACACACTTAAAAGCAATGATGGAAGAGGGAGCCATCAACTGACGCTCCCTCGTCCATCATTATTCCTGCTTGTCTAATTTTTCATTTCAGCGGGTGCGATGACATCATTACACCTTGATTATTGTGCCGTGGAGTGCAGACCACATGCTGCAAAAATGAGAGCAGCATGGAAATAGAGAGAAATATTTTTTTTTACTTATTTTAAATCAATGAGGGCCATTATACAGTTTTTAGGGGCTATTTGGGGGCCCTAAACCGTTTACAGAGGTATGTGAGGGTCAATATACTATTTGCATAAGTATGTAGGAACCCTGAATAGTTTGCAGGGTTATAATGGAACCATGATGCAGTTTGCAAGGCTATGTGGGGTGATACTACAAGTCTATATGGAGGCGACAATGCAGTTTGTAGGGCCATGTGGGGGCCATTATGCAGTTTTCAGGGCTACTTGGTGGCCAATATGTTGGGGGCCAATACACTATATTGAGGGGTATGTCAGGGCCATTATACAATTTGATGGGATATGTGGGGACATTATACAGTTTGGATGGCTGTATAGGGACCATTATATTGTTTGAAGGGCATTTGTGGGGGGTATCATACTATTTCAAGGGTGGTGTTGGTGTCATTATACTATTTGGAGGGCTACGTGGATGCCATGATAATGTTTACAGGGCTATGTGGGGACCATTATACAGTTTGCAGGGCTATATGGGGGCCATTATACAATTTACAGGGCTATGTGAGGGAGGGCTATTTTACAGTTCAGATGGCTATGTAGGGGTCATTGGAGAGCTGTATGGGGCCACTTTTACTATTTGGAGGGCGACGTGGGGACTTTTATACTGTTTGACTATTTGGAGGGCTATATGTGGGCCAGTATACAGCTTGGAGGGCTATGTAGGGGCTATTATACTGTTTACAGGGTTACATAGAGGCAGCTATACTGTTTGGAAAGGTATGTGGAGGCTATTATATTGTTTGGAGGGCTATGTGGGATCCATTATACTATTTTAAGGGCTATATTTGGGACATTATACTGTTTGGGGGCAATGTGTGGGTCATTTTACTGTATGGAGGGCTATCAGGGGGTAAATATACTGTTTGGAGGGTTTTGTGTCCATTATACAATGTGGAAGGTTGTGTTAGGGCCACCGTACTATGTAAAGGGCTGTACAGGGGTGTATCATACTGTGTGAAGGGGTACAAGGGCTATTAGATTGTATGAAGAGCTGTTATATTGTATGGAGGGCTGGGTTGGGGCCCTCATACTGTGTTGAGATCAATGTGAGGGTATCATATTTTGCAGTGTGTCATAATGTTGTCATTAAACTGAGTGTTTGGAGGATGCTGTGTATGCATTCACTGTGCAGGTATCATACTGTACTTGTGTTCGGCCATGAAACAGTTAATTTAATTTGTGGGAAGACTAAGGAGTTTCAATAGGAGGAAAATAACTTTGTAAAGGCTGCAAATTTGTGAGATATTGTCTTCTGTTACCCCACCAAATATTATTATTTTTTAGAGGAGAACCCAATTAGGACTGCGATGGGGCCAAATGCTTTCTATGCATGCCCTGTTCATAGGTAACTTTTCTTATTTGTCTTATTTTCAGCACATAGTAGCTCTTTCAATTGAAGACCTTTAGGCTGGTTTCACACTGCAGTATTTTCCCTGATCAGGTTTGTGTGTCAAAACCAGGAGTGTCTCCAAAACTCAGAACAGGTGTCAATTGTTCAATTATAGTTCCTCTCCTGGTTTTGGCACACAAACCAGATGGAACCTGATCAGGAAAAAAACTGCAGTGTGAAGCCAGCCTTAGGCTGCAATTACAGGTTATACTAATCCAAGATGGGGGAAGGGGGCAATTAGGCTTTCTGTTATAAGCCCCCATTATGTCTATGTAGGCCCCTAACTATGACCAAAACAAGCCACTGTCTACACACAATATGGGTTGGCATAATAATATATACCAACACAAATTTATAACAAAAACTAGACAAACACAAATGCAGCTCTTTTACATGAAAGTGATTTCTTTACATTAGAGGAAAAATGCAACCACAGAGCAAAATAGCATATACTCAATAATGATAGTACAAAAATAAATGATCACAAACATGCTCCATGTGATGATAAACACACAGTTGCAATTATTATTCTAGTCTAAGTTCTATGTATTATCATAAATCTAATCTTACCTTCCACTAATGCAAACTTTTGGAATATAGGTCCTGTAGATTGGCCCTTAAGGAGCTCATACTGAAAGCCTGCTGTCCTCCTGTTTAGATCCTTTTGTGGACTGGCCTGTAAGAACAGAGCGACTTTCTGAAGACTGTCCATGCCAAAGCAATGCACCTTCCATGCTCCATCTATCTCACTAACTAGGAGGTGCAGCTCTCTTCTCCTCTCAATATAAAGGTTAGCACCTTGGAATTGTGAATGAGGCTTTATGCAGACAGTGGTATGTTTGCTGTTGATAAGGTTGGGTTCAAGAATAATGCGTAAGGCCCGAACTGGGTACATCCATTCCAATGAACCCTCTGTACAGCGCAGGTGAACTTGTTCCACAGCTCGTGAGCGAGAGTCCCAACTAAGACCACTATAAAATGGATGAAATATATTAAATGATTGAAAATATATCAATTAATTATAACAATAAAGGCTATCAGTTACTTGCTTCCATTCGGTTTAACTGATTTTCTAACCATTCTCACAATGTCATTTGCAATAATAATCCTCAAACATCATCCTTTGAAGTGATTTTCCAGCATATTGTGAGTCATTTTGACAGGTTCTCTATCAATATTGTGTATGTGATCATTTGTAGTATGTGAAGGGTACAGATATTGATCAATGTAGTTGGATTTTGAATATCATCATGAAAAATAAAGGAAATTTATTGATCACCCAAAGGTATGTACAACTGCTTGCTCATGATAATCTCCCAATCTAAAAGGCTCATCAATAAAACAACAACTATTAAAATGCTTGTTTGCTTTATGTGGCTTAGAAATGGTGATTGACAACCAACACATTTCCTGCAGTTGATAGGAAAAGTGCTGCTTTGAATTAGGTAAAATGTATGACATAAGGTTCATTTGTATAAACCACCATCCAGATCATTGTTATATATAAATTAAAAAAAGATTGACTGCTCTCAGTGGGAGAAAAAAATAATAATCTTGTAGTTGTGAGACCTTTTAATGGCTAACAAAAATAAAGTGATTGATGTTACAAGGCGAGTTTTCGAGACTTCTCACGTCTCTTCATCAGGCATGGTATGACAAAATATTAGAAGAAATACAAATAAATATACACACAACAAGAGCAGATGCAATGTATGATAAATGGACATTTAAATAAACAGAGCATAGAGAGAGAATCCTAAATTAGCCAATCTTAGTGATGTGAAAATTTTTATGGAACATGGTTTTTATGTGTATATATATATTTGTGTTTCTTCTTATTTTTTGTCATGCCTGAGGAAGGGACATGAGACTCTCAAAAGCTTGCTGTTTTGTAACATCAATTACTTTATTTTTGTTAGCCATTAACCTGCCTAGCGGTATTCCCGAGCCTGACTCGGGGTTAACTTTCACTATCAGAAGCGGTAACCCCGAGTCACGCTCGGGATTACCAGCAGGCAGTGCTGCAGCTCATTGTGAGGAACTGGGGGGAAGAAGGGGGTGGTAACAGCAGCGGAGACTGGGGAGACGCTACAGAGGGAGCAGGCAGGAGGGTGAGTGTCCGTGTGTATCCCTTGTGTCTGTCACCTGGCGGTCTGCAGTGCCCTCCATGGAGCGGTGCCCAGCTGACGCCCGCCTCTGCCCTGTGGCCTGATCGGTGTGTGCCTGTAGTAGCTGGAGTCTGCCAGGGCTTCATCAGCACAATTTCCAGCAGCAGCCTCCGAGCCATCCCCCGATCTGGCACCTGGAAGCCTTTGTTCCCATCTGCCAGAGACCCCAGAAGAGCGGAGCCCCTCCCTCCCCGTCTCCCACTCACTGATTCCATCATCCTGGCTTTGTTACAAGAGCTGTGGAGGCAATGTGAGTGCATCTTCTCCTTGTGTGTGCATTGTGCCCTGTGCATGGCATGCTCCATACCCATCCTGTGGGCAGGCTGCTGCTCTTATGATCGCTTCATTTCCCCTTGGAGTTGTGCTGACTTCCCTGGATCCTGGAGGATCTCTCCCCCTTGTGCTGTAACATGGCAGGAGTAGGTATATATACTCCAGATCTCTGTTATTTCCCACATCATGGTCCTCTCACCCCCTGTGCCCAGGGATCAGCCTGGCTTCTTTATCTCTGGCACATGACAGGCCGCTGTAGGAGCCCACATGGTTTGGGGGTGTGAGGAAGCCCATTTAAAATATTAAATTTAAAGTATAAAATTTCTGCCCATAAAAGAAATTTTTCCCCAATAAAATGGTACCGCTTTTAGTACAGAATTCCTGACCTAATCATACCGCCAGGGAGGCTACAAGGCATCATAACAACAAGATTATTCAAATTGCTTGTTCTCACCCACAAAGCTCTTCACAGTGCAGCAACCCCCTACATCTCCTCCCTCATCTCTGTCTATCACCCCACCCGTTCTCTACGTTCTGCAAATAAACTTTGACTAACATCTGCACTAATCCGAACCTCCCACTCCCGTATCCAAGACTTCTCTCAAGATGCATCAATTCTCTGGAATGCTCTACCCCAAGAAATTAGGACTATCCACAACTTGCAAAGCTCCCTAAAAACACATCTTTTTAAGGCGGCCTATCATGCTCCCAAATAGTAGACCTTTGTACTGTATGTAGCCCATTCAATATCTCTCTGGACATAACTCTTATTTAAACTCCACCAAACTCCAAAGCTTTACACAGATTGTCTGATTACCATTCAAATAATTTTATTTCTGTCCCCACTTCCTCAAGTTGCCTGGACCATCATTGTAACAAGCCCCTGTACTATGTGTAACCCCTATATCGTTGTAGATTATTAGCTCTTTTGAGCAGGGTCACCTTTATTTTTGCTTTAATTATTGTGTTTTACTTTTTACATTGATTCTCTGCTTATTGTATTGTAATTAATTACTATACTGTATTTTTTACATTGTTACTCTGCTTTAATTATTGTACGTTTTACATTGATTCTCTGCTTAGTGCATTGGATTTTTTACATTCATTCTCTACTTTAATTACTGTATTTTTTCTAATTGTTACCTATGACCGATTGTATATGAACCACTGTATTGTAAAGCGCTGTGGAATATGTTGGCGCTACATAAATAAAGATTATTATTATAATTTGTTTCTCCTACTGAGAACAATCAATCTTTTTTCAACTGGTTAACATGGTACCAAACCTTTTTTCCTTTATATAAATTAATGTAATAGTGCACTGATGAACTTCATGTAACATTGATAATCACTCATTTCTGCCAATGTATGAGCCATGATAGGACCATGAGGAGGCAAGCTTCTTTTAACAGTGGTTAGCATACATATTGGCTTTACAGTTCTAAAATTGTAGTTCGGTCAGTTTAGTACAATACTAATTTGGCACATAGGACCAAATAACTCAGTTACATCCACTATAACAATAGGGTCAACTTTCCTGAGAGCGATAACAATCTGCCGGTCAGCACAAAGCTTATCCTGGTCTAAGGGATCTCATCACTAGAATACAGGACAATGTAATTACAGGAAACATCAAGTAATAAATTGTTGTTAGACTGTTGGTGATCTGTTCAAGGTCTATAGCCTATGCACCCCAAATAAGAGCGTTCATTTGTAACATTTTATAAAGTTATAAAATGTCAAACTTCAAAATCTTTGTAAAATTTCACAAGTTTACTTGTAGAAAACTCACTTGTAAACCATGCAATATAAAATATACAATGTACTACGGTAATTATTATAAGTATTGGTTATGTACATACCTTCCCTTCCAGCTACAGAAGTCTCCAGCCATGCACCGCATTCCCCTGCTGGATAGGAGGACTGATACTAGGAGCAGGGCCAGCATTCTCCTTGACTTGTGCATGTTGTGCCCCCACTGTGTTATCTGCTGAATAGATGAGACACAACTGTGTGGATACATCTGTCTGTAGACACCGCCTTGGATGTAGCCTCATTTAAAACCATTCACTGTGCAGAATGAAACAGGGAAACTGACTATGGCGGATCTTTCTATGTTGTCCTTAGATAGAACATCCATACACAATTATTTTGTCATCAAACAGAAGAAAATCAAGCTTGCAAAAAAGAAAAAAGTAACGCAATAATTAAAGGAAAAGCGAGGCCAGTACCAGTATCCATCCTCAAAGGCAAAGAACCATTCCATCTTAATAGGTATTAAATATTAAAGTCATATACTGGTATGATATGGATGGTGATTGTAAAGCAGGCAACTAACAAGGTATATAAGTTATGTAAGAGCAAAATAGTAGGACACATTTATTTTAATGCCTTAAAAAAACTTATTTTAGTTTTTTCATTATTGCATTCCAAAAGCCTCAATTATTTTCCACCAAGACACTTTTGGGAGAACTTGTTCTTTCTGGGTTAGTTTTTTCCACAGCGAAGCATAAAAGCATCTATTCTGGTATTTTACACCATTCTGGCATTTTATTTTGCAATTTACAGATGCATCTCAATGAGTTAGAACAGTGATGGCGAACCTATGACACGCGTGTCAGCACTGACACGCGTAGCCATTTTCAGTGACACGCGGCCGGCCGGAGAAACTAGACTCGCTATTTGGATAAAAACCACAGACACGGACACAGCAGCAAAAAACTGTTGCGAGTCGGGTTTCCAAAACGGCAATGCGAGCTATTACGCTTGACTCGTCTAGTCTACTCGTTGCGAGTCTAGCGAGTCCAATGTTAATGAATGGGGAATCGAGTCTAATTACTCGATTCCCCATTCATTAACATTGGACTCGCTAGACTCGCAACGAGTAGACTAGAGTCAAGCGATTCCGAGTTAGGACTCGCCCATCACTAACTACAGATGAGGAAAAAAAAATGTGCTGGAGGACTGTAGGCCAGGACAGCAGAGCTCCGGCACAGAGCGTCTAGTCCTGGGACTTCCGGTAAGCGGAACTTCTGGCTGGCGCAGCAGGGAGCAGCGGAGCGCTGTGGGGGACGCATATCTGAGGCCCTGTGATCGCTGTCTGGAGGTCCAGTGATTACTACAGCAACCATCCTCGAGTCCAGTGAAAGGTTCTGGGCAGAATCTGGGCTGGGTGTCATGAATGTGTGATTGGCCATTACTGAGATAAGTGAGGGGGAGGCTGGAAGAGGCCTGTGCTATGGATGCCGTTTCCCGCCATTAATTTACATAAGGAACGCCATCTTGCAGCATACAGACTCCATTTCATCCTATTAATCTCTATTTCTGCTTATTAACTCTGCCCTTTCCTAAAAGACAGTTAACCCCTAATTGCCTGCAGGGCTATCTATAAATCTTCTGTCACTGCCCCTCTGATGGAGAAGCCAAAAAAACCAAGGTTAAGTAAAGGAAGTGGTAGTAGTAGCAGTAGCCGACCCTTTCAAGAGACATGGACTGAGATGTATGGCATTATAGAAAAAAATGGCAGATCATTTTGCATTCTATGTAGTGAAACGGTAGTAAGCAGAACGTGGAATATAAATAGACATTTTGAAACTAATCATTCCCAGCTCTTGAAAAAAAGTGAGGATGAAAGGAAGGAATACATTTCCAGGCAGCTACAACTTCATAAGAGCCAATCTAATTCCATCCTTAAATTTGTAAAAAGCTCTACAAATTTAACATCTGCAAGTCTGAGCATTGCTCACTCCATAGCTCAGCATGGAAAAGCCCTCAGTGAGGGAGAATTTATTAAAGAAACTCTCTTAATATGTGCACCAGTTCTATTTCACGATATGCAGAATAAAGATGCAATTAGTAAGAGAATAGCTGAGTTACCACTCAGTAGAAATATCATAAAAGACCGAATAATGAGACTCAACACAAACGTACAACATCAATTAAAGGAAGACATAAGTAATTGTAAATATTTTTCGATCTCTCTTGATGAAACTACTGATGTCACATCACATGCACAGTTGGCCATTATTGGTCGATATTCTGATGGTCTCACAATGAGAGAAGAGTTGATAAAGTTAGTATCAGTGCCAACAAGTACATCAGGAAGCGAAATATGTAAGGTTGTTAAACAAACATTCTGTGACCTAAGCATTGATATCTCTAAAGTTGTGTCAGTGACGACAGATGGGGCACCAAACATGGTGGGGAAAAAAGTTGGATTTGTTACATTGTTTACAGAAGCTATTGGACACCCGATTGTGCCTTTTCATTGTATTATCCATCAGGAGGCTTTATGTGCCAAGGCAGGATTCACTGACTTAAACGACTTAATGTCAGTTGTTACAAAAATAGTTAATTTAATAGCTGCTCGCCCCCTTCACAAGAGAGAATTTTCTGCACTTTTACTGGAGGTTGATTCCACCTACAGTGGACTGCTGATGTACAATAATGTAAGATGGCTGAGCCGAGGCAAAGTTCTTGAGCGCTTTGTGGAGTGCTTTGAAGAAATTAAGGTATTTCTTGAGGATAAGGATCTGGGAAACTTTCCTCAGCTCTATGATTATCAGTGGGTCAACACCCTGATGTTTTTTACAGATCTCTCTGTTCATATTAATGAACTGAACTTAAAGCTACAAGGTTTTGGCAAAAGTATTGACGTTATGTTTGGATACATAAAAGCTTTTGAAAGTAAACTTAAAATTTTCAAGCGAGATGTAGAAACTAAAACTTATAAGTATTTTCCTCGAGTAACAAAGTATTTTGAGAAGGCCAGTGCAGCTGTACAAAATGAAATGGAGCCCTTACATCTAAAGTACCAGCATGTTTTAGACTCCTTACTTGACCAGTTCAGTGATAGATTTAATCAATTTAGAAGCCTAGAACAGACCATGAAAATAATTAAGTATCCTGATGTAGTAGTCTACAGTAGTTTGGAATTAAATGGTTTCCAATGGATACAAATTGATGATTTGGAGATGCAACTTGCAGAATTTCAGGACAGCATCTGGGGTCAGGTGTTTGTTGATTTGAGGTCAAAGCTTGAGAATCTAGAAAGGTGCCGTTTGGAGAATCAAGAGGAGTGCCACTATGAACAGGAAATTTGGAGTGCCTGGAATCGGTTACCAGACACTTTTAGCACCCTGAAAAATATAGCAATGGCTTTACTTACTATTTTTCCCTCTACGTACTTTTGTGAGACCTTATTCTCAGCATTAAATAATATCAAAACCAACAAAAGAAACAGATTGACAGATAACCTTAGTAGCGCTTGCTTGGCCTTGAAGTGTACAAAATACCAACCTTCAATTGAAGATTTAGCCAATGAAATTCAGCAACAAAAAAGTCACTAAATCAGTGATGGCGAACCTGTGGCAGTCCAGCTGTTGCTGGACTGCCACAGGTTCGCCATCACCGGAAGAATTCCCCCTCCCCCTCACTTATCTGACTTAGTTCATGACACCCCACACAAGTGAAATAACAGCAAGACCAACAAAAGAAACCAACTGACAGATTAACAAAGAAGTCACTAAGCAGGTAAGTTAAAGAATTATACATATTTGTTATTTACACTATAAATATCGTAAAATTAGGGTTTTTTTTCTCAAGGTGACACACCTGCCGAGTTATGCTCGGTTTTTTGGCGAATTTTGACACACCAAGCTCAAAAGGTTGCCCATCACTGATATAAAAGATCTGATCTTAGTCTAATTGTAAAGGCCACTTTACACACACAGGTATCTGTGACCAACTTCTGAACAGATCTCTGGTTGCAGTGAAATCATGGACACATTTGTACACAGCCACATAATGGAACAATGTGTCCATGATTTCACTGCAACCAGAGATCTGTTCAGAAGTTGGTCACAGATACCTGTGTGTGTAAAGTGGCCTTCATAGTTATAGCAATAACAAACATATTTTTTCTATGATTTGCAACAGAAAAAAATCATTTTTGTTAAATATGCTTTTGATTTAATTTAGCCATTTTATGACATTCACAACTTGCTTTTCTTTTGTTAAAATAAATAATGCCATTTAAAGGGTGTATCGCCTGACTTCAATCTGCGCTTTGCGCATACTCCGTGGAGCACATTACATCAGCTCTTCTGTGATCACAGATGAGCTGACGTAATGTGCTCCAAGAAGCATGCGCAATGCACAGATTGAAGTCAGGCGATACACCTTTTAGGTGTATCGACCCGAAGTTCTAGAAATGAAGCGTTCGGTGTCATACCAGGAAGGCTGCAGAGCAGAGCGAGGCAGGCTGGGGGGCACACAATTTAATTTCAAGATCACGGCCATGGGGGGCATGATAAAGGATGCTGAAGGCTGCGAGAGGGACCAAAAGAAGACGCCCATATGGGCTAGTAACGGTAGCCCCCGGTTCATTAACATACGACCCAGTAAGTTTTAAGTACACTTTATTAAACAGTCACAGGTCACATTTAGCACAGAGAGGGATAGTTAGAGTGGTAATAGAAAGGTGCAGGGACAGATAGTGATAGCCTGGGGGTTTTAACTAGGTGACAAGTTCATTTTAAATAAGAAGAGGTGGAGGAGTAAAAGGAGGATGAGACACAGGTATAGGCATGTCACGCCCTGCTCAATTCATGAACTACAGAGCAAAGGGACCCCAACAAGAGTCCTCACTCTTCCCAAAACATCAGACCACAGCAAAATGGCAGCAATTGTCCCAGACCAGAAATTGCTGAATAGCCCAGCCTGCATGCATGGCACAGGATCTGGAAAAGGACCTGGTCTAGCATTTCAAGGTTAAACGTCGCTCAGCAACTATACGTTTTGTGGAGTAGTACAGGAAAAACTAGAGATAGGTTAGTGACCTGTATAGGCCTAGTGGACCAGATAAACTGAAAGCTCATGCAATCACTCCCATTAATGTTATGCCCTGACACACACATGTGGGGCAGCTATAGGTTTTGTGGAATACTATGGGAAAAACTAATCAGGTAGGTCAGTGACCTGTTTAGGCCTACTGGGCTAGAAAAACTCAAAGCTCATGCAAGTGCTCCCATCAATGTTATGCCCAGCCACACACAGGTGGGACAACTATAGGTTTCGTGAAATATTACCAGAAAAACTAGTCAGGTAGGTCAGTGACCTGTTTAGGCATAGTGGGCCGAATAAACTCAAAGCTCATGCAAGCGCTCCCATCAATGTTATGCCCCACCACACACAGGTGGGACAACTATAAGTTTCGTGGAACATTACCAGAAAAACTAGTCAGGTAGGTCAGTGACCTGTTTAGGCCTACTGGGCTGGATAAACTCAAAGCTCATGCAAGCGCTCCCATCAATGTTGTGCCCCGCCAGACACAGGTGGGAGAACTATCAATTTCGTGGAGTATTACCAAAAAAACTAGTCAGGTAGGTCAGTGACCTGTTTAGGCCTACTGGGCTGGATAAATTCAAAGCTCATGCAAGTGCTCCCATCAATGAGATGCCCTGAAACACACAGGTGGGACAGCTATAAGTCTTGGAGTATTACAGGAAATAACAGAGAGGAAGGTAAGTGACCTGTTTAGGCCTACTGGGATGGAAAAACTCAAAGCTCATGCTAGCGTTCCCATCAATGTAATGCCCCGCCACATACAGGTGAGGCAATTATCAGTTTCAAGGATTATTACAGGAAATAATAGAGAGGTAGTTCAGTGACCTGTTTAGGCCTACTGGGCTGGATAAAATCAAAGCTCACACAAGCACTCCCATCAATGTTATGCCCCACCACACACAGGTGGAACAACTATAAGTTATGTGGAGTTTTACAAGAAAAACTAGTACCGTCTTCAAGCCAAACTAATCTCCTAGTCTACTTCTAGAAGTCTACTTCTTTTCATGGACAATCTGCTATCTATCCTTTTTACACAGCAGAGCATCGCCAAAACTTGTAGATAAAGCCCAAAAGGAGCAAGTGCTGCAATGGGTATCAAGCGCTCCATCAACTGGGCTTTCCTCCACCTCAACTTCAACATCACAAACACTCCAGTGCTCAGAGGTGTCACCCTAATCTCACTTGCTTCCTCACAGCTCACAAGTCTCCAGCCACCCTAGTCACTATGGGTTAACACAGATGGGTGAGTCTGCAGAGCTATTCACTCATACTATAACCAGGGAGTCTGCTCCAAAGCTTCAGTGAGTCAAAACGAGGAAATGATCTGCACTGATGCCCAAAATCTTTGTGAATCGGATCCAGGTCCAGATGAAGAAGGATCTGAGCATAATGTGAACCCTCATTCCAAAACTGTTAGCCCAGTTGGTGGAGACAATGAGGAAGATGATGAGATTCATAAACCTGATTGGAACAACAACTTGACTTTGCGCTCAGGACAGGAAGAGCTTGGCTTTGAGGATGACGAGTGTGAGAAGACTCAGGGTGATGATGAGGTTGGAGTTCCAACTTACTGTCAACCCACAGACAGACAGTTGATGAGCACAGTAGAAGAGGTGGAGGAGGACGCTAGTGATGATGTTAAGTTTTAGCTTCCTGGAAAGAGACTGAGTCCTGGAAGCACGTCAACAACTGTCTCCTCAGCCACAACTCTGCCTCTTTGCAGAAGCTGTGGTGGCTCTGCAGGTCACATGGGTGCTAAGCCTTGCCTAGCCCGGGCCTTTTTTCAGATCACAAAGAATGACTTAACTCTTGTTATCTGCAAAATTTGTAAACAAAATATGAGTAGGGGCCAAAAAATCAATAGATTGAGGACTTCATGCATAAACAGTCACATGGACATAAAGCATAAGTTACAGAGGGAAGCACACTGTGCTACAATGTGGCCTAGCGGGCTTGGACATCCACTGTCTGCCCCATCAACTGCATCTGTGGCTTCTTCATCCTCTGTGACTGTGAGAACAGCTTTCACACAGACTTTCGGCCGCAGAACTTCCACGTCTTTACCTGCAACGCCCTGTGTGATTGACAAGTCGCCAGCTGTTTTGGAAGTGGAAACACCTGCTGGTGTTGAGCGCTGTCAGACATCGAGAGCACCACCTTTTTATGAATACGACATAATATGTCCACCTGCACCTTCCTCACAGTCCAGAAGTTTGTCTGGGACACCCTACTCAATTCTGTCTCAACACAGCAGCCAGCCCTTGGTCCTTCACATGGTCAAGTACCCATGCCAAAGCTAAGAGGTTGAATTTCACCATCTGCAAGCTGTTGGCTATGGAAATGCTACCTTTACGGCTGGTGGATACAGAGGATTTTTGAGACCTTATGGCCATCGCAGTGCCCCAGTACCAGATGCCCAGTTGCCACTACTTCTCGAAGAAAGCTGTGCCTGCACTACACCAGCATGTTGCATACATTATAACTACTTCCTTGAGAAACTCTGTGTGTGACAGGAAGCATTTCACCACAGACACTTGGATGAGTAAGGACATTACAGGGGCATTACATGTCATTGACTGGGCACTGGGTGACTATGGTTATAGCAGGAGAAGGTGCTGCAGTACAAGTCTTGCCATCCCCACGGGTTGTGCGTCAAACCTCTGTATGTAGAAGTTCCTCCACTGCTACTGCCTCCTCCACCTCTTTTAGGTCCTCCACCTGCAAGCAAAGCCTGTCTGGTAATGTGACACACGTTCAAACTGAGCAGAAGGAATCCTTACTATGCTGGCAGCAGGGCTCAACGCCATAAGCCAGTGTTTACATTAAAATGCCTGGGAAATGTGAGTCACACAGCTGAGGAGTTGTGGTCAGCTCTGGAGATCGAGTTCAAGCAAAGGTTGTCTCCACTGAACCTGCAGCCAGGCAAGGCCATGTGCGACAATGCTGCAAACCTCGGTTCGGCCCTTCGCCAGGGCAATGTGACACAAGTGCCTTGTATGACTCACGTCATTAACCTGGTCATCCAGCAATTTCTAGCCCACTATCCCGGCCTAGATGCATTTTGGCATGGTTGCTGTGTGTTCACTTCCGCTGTTCGCTTACCGCAGCTCAACGACTTACATCTCTACAGAAGTCTTTCGGCCTGCCGGTTCACCGCTTGAAATGCGATGTGCCGACACAATGGAATTCCCCTCTGCGCATGTTGGAGCGACTGTTGCAGCAGCGACAAGCCCTGGTGCAGTATGTCATGATGTATAGCCTGTGCCAATGCGATCCAGAGGTGAGGAAAATCACGCTGCTGGAGTGGCCTCAGATCAAGGACCTCTGCACCCTTCTGCAGAGTTTTGAAATGACTACTAAGATGTTTAGCGCTGATGATGCCATTATTAGCATGACTATTCCGGTCATCTACATGCTGGAGCAGACTTTAACTGGTATTTGGAGTCAGGTGGTTGGCCAAGAGGAAGGGGAGGAAGTAGAGGAGTAGGCGTATGCAGAAGTGGTAACAAGTTCTCAAAGGTTCAAATGGTCGGCAGCACCAAGGCGGCACGCATGGTAGGGTGGGGGAGAGGGAACAACGAGGGTGCATAGTTGCAGCCAAACTGTTGATGAAGATGCAGGAGCCAAGGAAGTAATGGAGGACGAACAGGCGATGGGCATGGAATACCTCAGCAGATGAGGGAGATCTTGATCACATTTCTGTTGTGCGAGGTTGAGGGGAGAGGGCAGAAGAAGCAAGCGTGAATGTTACCCCGCCACCACTAACACAACAAATACTTGGGCCTCCCGCATGCGCAAGACACATGAGTGACTTCTTGCTGCACTACGTGCAACATGATCCTCTGATTGTTAGAATTTGAAGCATTGCCAACTACAGGGTTGCCACACTTTTAGGCTAGGGTAACATTAACATTTGTGCTGTACTCAGGGGGGTAGCGTTTAAAACATAGGTTTTTGCAGCATAAACGTGGTGCTGCCACCAATGTAGCGCTGCGTTAATGCTGCCAATGCATACCTATGGAGACGCGAACCGAAGCGCAGCTCAAACGCCGGCATCTGACTGAAATCTTGCGTTATTTCCTAACGCGAGAAAAGACGTTGTTGAAAGCGTCTTTTCTCGCGTTAGGAAATAACGCGAGATTACAGTCAGATGCTGGCATTTAAGCCGCGCTGCGGGCCGCGTGTCCATGGGAAAGCATTGGCAGCGTTAACGCTGCGCTACCATGGCAGTAGCACCGGGTTAATGCTGCCAAAACATATGTTTTAAAAGCTACCCCCTGAGCACGCCACAAACGTTAATGCAACCTTAGACATAGATCTCCGTACAAGACTAAATTTGGCCAAATGCTTCCTGCCCTGGAAAGGAACACACGTTTGCAGGAGTATCAACAGAAGCTTTTAGATAATCTTAGGCTACGTTCACACATTGCACATTTTTTGCGCGTTTTGCACCCGGGCAAAAAAATGGCGTAAAAAACGCGGTAAATTCACACACCGCATTTTTTTACAGTTTCACTTCTCCCCCAAAAGCGCAGGGGAGAAGTGATGTCACACAGGGGAGGAAGAATCCCCCCCTTTGTGACATTTGTGACAGCCCCTTTTTGATTTCCCAGTGCATTAATATACACTGTGAAACCTAAATAAAAGTGATCTAAATGGTATGAAAAATAATAAAAATTGAATACTTACCCTCCGCCGGGCGTTCGGGGAGCCGGGAGCCGAGACATCAACATGTACTGACCAAGAGCTGTGATTGGCCGCTCGTGGTCATGTGATATGTATTAGAGAGAACAGTCGCACACTCTATGTCTCAGGTGATAACACAAAGAATTTATTTGTAAAGCAAACTGCAGCAACGCGTTTCGGCCCACTTGGGCCTTGGTCACGCCTGTTGCCTTTGCTAAGGTACTTCTCTCATGGATAAGGTGCTCTATCCACAAAATCTATTGTTTCAAGGGGACTTTATGTGTGCGTGTCCCTCCTTCTAGCCGCACTACGCCGACAGCGCTACCCTATTCCCCGCAACTCCATTAACTGCCCCGGGGAACCCCGCTCGTCCTGTAGGGAGCGGTTACATCTAGCTGCCGCACATCACCCCGGAGGCCAAAGCAGTGCCGGTGCCATCACCGGACCCCTACAGGTGGCGTCACGACAGACATTTTATTATTTTATTGCTATCATTCCCTTTTCATCTGCATCCCCCAGGCCCACGGCCTCAGGCACTGCCACCCGTGACTACCCCCAGAGACCTGCACCTGAGTGACCGAGTACCCCACGGGCCTGGGCCGGACAGGCATATGATGCGCAATCACAGACTTTGGCAGGTCTTGGAAGGTCAGCACAGGTGGATGTTTTGGCTCCCGACTCCCCAAACACCCGGCAGAGGGTAAGTATTCAATATTTATTATTTTTCATACCATTTGGATCGCTTTTATTTAGATTTTGCAGTGTATATTAATACACTGCGAAATCAAAAAGGGGCTGTCACAGATGTCACACAGGGGAGGATTCTTCCTCCCTTCTGTGACATGATATCCTGCAGCACTGGCATATTCTCGCAGGAATTGCGCATTGTCTGAATGGTGATGCTTATGACTCACCCAGGGTATGGGGACTCGGGTATCTGGGCCCTCTGCTTCGGTAGAGATGTCACTGGTGGCCTGCCCAGACCCATAGCCCTGGGGGTCTTACTAAAAAAAGGGGGTAGTTGGTGTTGGAATGAAGATAAAAGTTTATAAAGTTTATCGTGATGCCATCTGCAGATCCTGGTGAAAGAGCACCAGTGGCACTCCAGCTGCAGACCACCCACTCCATCGTCTGTGCCAGGTTGTCCCGCAGCTCTCGGAAAGCCTCTCTCCAGAACTCTGCATCTCCCTTGTTGATCAGTGTTGGGAGTCTAGGTAATGCAGGGCTGGTGCTCCACTTCAAGCAGGAGGTTGGCCCACCGGGTTGCCATTACACCGGGTATAACACGTTGCTCGTGGTGTCCTTCTCTTCCAGTTTCTCCTCTATTGACTTTTGGCGGTTCCCCTGGGGCCACTTCCTTTGACCCGCCCCCTTGGTTGATTGGCGGCCATAGGGGCGGGCAAACAGTTTCGCGCCTCTGGTTAGGCTCTCCCATGGCAAGGGGCTGAGGCACACCCCGGGCCTGCACATTGTCCTTTCACATGGCTAAGCCGGTATTTTGGGGTTCCCAGTAAAATGGCGGGAAACGGTCCTCAGGTTTCAAAGTTCGTAAAGGCTCACAATACCCGTTAAGTACGGGTCGGTTCGAATCCTGTTCGTGAAAGCCAGAAAGTAAATGACTTGCCCAGGGTATGGGGACTCAGGTATCTGGGCCTTCTGCTTGGGTAGGGATGTCACTGGTAGAGATGAGCCACCACCCTGCCGTTCGTGTTCGATTCGATTTGCCGAATCGACGGGGTGTTCAACGAATGTTCGTCGAATGCTCGACGAACACCGTTGAACATCCCGGAACACGAAAAAAACGGGCTTGTGGGGCTGTTTCACTTCCACAATGTATATACATACATTGTGGAAGTGAAATAAAGTCAAATAAAGTGTAAAAAAAAATAAATAATGTATGCTCACCTGTCCGCAGTCCACCGAAGCCTCCGGTATGGTCCTGTGTCTTACAGGACCTGTGGTGACGTCAGTTCTCGCGGGAACTCCGGTCACATGACCGGAGTTCTGCGAGAACATGACGTCACCACAGGTCCTATAAGCACAGGACCTTGCCGGAAAGCTTAAAATAGATATTTTTATGTTTCAGACCCTTTCTTTAAGTAAAAGTTACTTAAAAAAAGGGTCCGAAACATAAAAATATCTATTTTAAGCTTTCCGGCAAGGTCCTGTGCTTCCAGGACCTGTGGTGACGTCATGTGACCGGAGTTCGCGCAAGAACATGACATCACCACAGGTCCTAGAAGCCGCAGGACCTTACTGGAGGCTTCGGTGGACCGCGGACAGGTGAGAATTGATTATTTTTTTATTTTTAACACTTTCTTTCTTTTAGGGGATGTTTATTTTGGCTCAAAATGCGGCAGATGCGGTTTTCTGACCGCATCTGCCGCATTTTCGAACCAAAATCGAACATGTTCGAAATTCGCCGAATTGGAACCAAATTGTTCGAATTCGGTGAATGACTCGAATAGCGCCAAAATCGACTCGAATTTGAGATTGGCGAACTATTTGAGTCGAACATCGCTCATCTCTAGTCACTGGTGGCCTGCCCAGACCCATGGCCCTGGGGTATTATTAAAAAAGGGGGTAGTTGGTGTTGGAATGAAGATAAAAGTTTATAAAGTTTATTGTGATGCCACCTGCAGATCCTGGTGAAAGAGCACCAGCGCTGCTTCAGTCCTCCGGAGGGTGATGGTACAGCAGCCGAGATGGTATAGCTCCCTGCAGTTGGAGCTGGTCGTCCGGGGCAGGGATGCACCTGTAGGGATAAAAGTGCAGATGATGGAGATAGTAGTTGCAGCACAGCAGTGAATCAGCACACGGAGACTCAGTCACTCTACCCAGGTACTTTACTGGAACGATGCAGATGATGATACAGTTCACAGTGGCAAAACAGTTGTTATCCGGCCGGGTAGTCACAGTGGGCAGCAGAGTCCCTGGAAGTCTCCCGTGGTATGCCTTCCTGGATCTAACCCGTAATTAAAAGAAAAAACAGATATTGCGCCACACTGCAACTGGTAAAACACGGTTTTACTATGTTTGCACTAACCTTTACTGGTTGTGCAACACCCCGCACAACCAGACTGATGGCTTAATGTGGGTCACTGTAGTGACAGGGGCCAATATTCCCTCCTCCTCTGATACTCCGGGCCTGGTGGTCGGCTCCTTAGTTCCTCTGGAGATGGAGGTGGGCTCCTTCACTCCTCCACCCGAAGAGGCAGACTCGCTGCACTGGCTTCCGTCCCAGCTCCACACTGTGTGTCAGTTGATCATTCAAGGGTGGGTCTTTATGATGTACTGCCAGGTACTGTGGATCTTAGAGCAGCTCACACACCGCACTCCCAACAAGGGAGAAAGAGATTAGCAGATAGAAAACAAGCAGTGTCAGAGGTTTGGAGCGCTAAAGAAACCACGGGTTGGTGATTAAATTACCAATAATTTATTGCACGAACAGCAGGGGTCCAGTATGCCACAACGCGTTTCGACGCACAGATGCGTCTTTCTCAAGTGGATCCACTTGAGAAAGACGCATCTGTGCGTCAAAACGCGTTGTGGCATACTGGACCCCTGCTGTTCGTGCAATAAATTATTGGTAATTTAATCACCAACCCGTGGTTTCTTTAGCGCTCCAAACCTCTGACACCGCTTGTTTTCTATCTGGATCTAACCCGTGTCCTGCTGCTACTGCCTTTCCTGGGGTAGCCTGCGTAATACCGGGCCCGTTGAGGTGCTCTGACGATCCCGGCTCCCACTCTCTCCCTCTCCTGCTCTGGGATTCGACCACGGTGAGTTAACCTGGTGAGACTGATCCCACCAGACAGGGTGTTGGGGACGGTAAACAGACCCACGACCTCCGGTGTTCTCGGTGCAGGAGCTGGACTCCCTGACCATCTTCAAAAGCGGTGCTCTGGTAAAGTGGACCAGGGTTCCCTCCCTGAGTATGGGCGCTCGGGTGGTCCCCTCCTTCTGTCTGGGCTGCCTGTTCTTTCTCTCCAGGTCCGCTCTCGGGAAGTCTCCTTTTCTCACTCGGAGGCTCCCTGTTCTCCATCCTTCCTCAGTGCCGTCTAGAATTCACTGTGTGTCCTCCCTCCTCCCCTAACTCCCCACTAGGGTACGGGCCCAAAACCATCTATTCTAGTTGGGTGTGTGGGAGTGCTAGGATGGGAGCCTCCCACAGACATCTGCCTTCCACTGTGACAGGGGTTACCGCACACTCATTTATGGGTGCAGTATTCCAATTGTGACGACTGACCAGGTGGGGCGCCACACTTAATTCCAGCGCGAATAATGAGCCTTTTGGGAGAAATCGTGGGCGCAGGTGCGTAAAGAATTGACATGGTCATTCTTTTTATGCCCCCGCTTTCTCCCATAAAAGCGCTGAGCATATTTCCGCAGCGTCTCAACGGCAAAAGTAAATTTACATTCACTTTGCCGGTAGATGTAGAAGCACTTGCGATTTTTTGAAAAGCGTGAGCAAAAAAGCGGGCAAAAAAGCGCAAAGTGTGAACGTAGTCTTAGTACTGCTTTTCCCCAAAGCAACAGTGGTAGGGTGTTTTCACATCTAAGGTTGGTATGCGTTTTGCTTAATTTGCGTTTCTAGATGTTTTTACCGCTAACAACGCATAGAAACACTAGTGTTTTTGCCCCCCATTGATTTTAATGGAAACGCATGTAAACAAGCATGTAAAAACGCATGTGCAATTCAAAAATGCAAAACGCATGCGTTTTTGCCAACGCAGCACTGAACGTCTTCCCGACATGCGTTTTTGCATGCGTTTTTACATGCATTTCAATTAAAATGAATGGGGGCAAAAACGCTAGCGTCTTTATGTGGTTTTATCGGTAAAAACGCCTAGAAACGCAAATTAAGCAAAACGCACACCAACCTTACATGTGAAACAGGCCGTACATACAGTGAATCTGACTTGCAGAGAAAAACTATAAAGACCACTTTACACACACAGGTATCTTGTGACCAACTTCTGAACAGATCTCTGGTTGCAGTGAAATCAATGACACATTGTTCCATTTTGTGGCTGTGTACAAAATGGAGCAATGTGTCCATGATTTCACTGGAACCAGAGATCTGTTCAGAAGTTGGTCACAGATATCTGTGTGTGTAAAGTGGCCTTTAGGGCTTGGACACACATCAGTGAAACTCGTCCGAGTTTACTGTGTGGAAAAAACGCATTGCTCTCAGACCAATGTTAACTAATGTCCGAGAGCACATTTCCGAGTCTCATTCGCTTTTTCCGCATCCAATTCTTGGATTGCAAGTCAAACGAGACTCGCCAATGCAATTCTATGGGTCCGACAGAAATCACGGATTGCACTCGAACCACACTCACACCATCTGAGTCTGATGCGAGTTTTAATTGATACATTACCATTCTGTAGCTCAGACAACTGTACAAAATGCACCTGTAACTGATTATACAGTAACTAGCTGCTGAGGAAAAAAACGGATTGCACTCGGACAGCACTCGCAAGCCACACTGACCAAAAGTCAGATGACACTCGTCCGACTCTCGGATCTGAGAATCGGAGCATTTTTAAACTCGGATGTGTGTCCATACCTTAATTGAAAGATTGACACCTGTTCTGAGTTTTGGAGACACTCCTGGTTTTGACACACAAGCATGATCAAACCTGATTAGGGAAAAAACTGCAATGTGAAACCAGCCTTAATGTTTTTGTACACTGGTTTTGGGCAACAAACCAGGTTTTGGCAAATGTGTGTGGCACCCTGCCAGTACAGGTAACCACAGACCTACCCAAAAACATGGATGCATTTCCACAGTGAGTATCCCAAACACATACAACACCTTCCACCCCAGACCCGTAGGGGGAGCCCAACTTGCTGCCTTTAAGCAAGATCCCCTATAAATACCAGTGCTGGGGGCGGAGTTAGTCAGAGTGTGCAGTCGCTAGGAGAACTGTGAAGACGTCCTGGTGAGTCAGAGCCGTGCTAGGCCTGAGCCAGTTGACAACTAAGCAGTTACCAGCCTAGCCAGTGCAGGGACATAAGAGTGAGGTAGAAGGCAAGGCAAGAGGAACAAAGTGAGAAGTAGACTGGGGCAGAGGAGCCATACCGGTTCTCCCCAAAGAGCCACCCGGACACCGGAGTCCGATTCTGCAGGAGAGCATCTAGTCCAGCAGAGAAACTGGTCCACCGAGGAGACTCCAATCTTCTGGGCATCTGTGTAACAAACAAGAAGGGAGCCAGGCACTGCAGGAGAGAATATAGCGGCAGTCCACCCGAAGGTTTCCCACTACACACACAGGTGACAGAAGAGTAGAGGAGGCCAGGCCTAGTTTTACACAGGGCAGGGGAATCAACAAGGGAAAAGTGACAGGAGACCTTAAACTCACTCACCGTGTAGATCTAGAACTGTTTCCCGACCACCAGATACTGTGTGCCGTGTGTATTTACTGTGATTTGTGAACTTTTAACGCTGTGCCGCCATTACTGCGCCATCGAGCGGGAAAGAAGAGGGCGTCATGGCCAAAAGAGCATGAAGCCAAGCTTCGTCCCACGCACCGCCGAGTACTGACGAGGCGCAGCGGCTTAATCCGGAAACTTCTGAATGCTTAACTCCTTGCCTGCGGAGTCACCACTCATTTAACTATACAAAGACTGGCTGTGATTCGCTAGGGTGGCCCCAAGATGTCAGCTACATCGAGCGATGACGAAACCCCTTCCTAGACCCTGCAAATCAGCCCAGACAGAGTATGTCTGCAGCCAGTAGAGCATCTGTCCCACCGGGCGCCGTAGACCCGATCATGCTGATCTCGCTACCGTATGTTCTAGGGGCTAAGTGGCTACCCCAGTATGATGGCCGTCTAGATACCTTGTCAGCATTTAAAAGAAAGATCTGCAGCGTGCTAGATATATACACAATGACCGGCAAGCAGAGGGCTGCTGTTGTATTGGGACAGTTAACCGGTGCAGCAGAGAGGGAGATTGAAACCTGGTCCGCGACTGAGCGAGAATCAGGAACTATAATCTTTGATGAACTGAAAATCGCTTTTGAGGACTGTAATGAGACTGACATCCGAATGTGCTTTTACCACTGTTATCAGCAGCCGGAGGATGACTTCAGAGCCTATGCCTGGCGTCTGCAGGAGACGCTACAAGCTTTGAAGCAAGTTAACCCTGCTAGCGTACCGGATAAGAATAAGATGTTAATTGAGCAGTTTACCCGGGGGCAACGGTCACCAGAGGACAATAAAACAGTGCACTGGTGATCCCTAAGCAACTAGGATGCCGATTTCCACACATTAAAGGACAAGGCTACTAAGTGGTTAAAACTAGGAATGAGCGAGTCTACTCGCTACTATTCGGTACACGTCGAATAGTAGGGTACTCGGGCTACTCGTTACTCTGCGAGTTTCTTTGCGATTACTCGCAGAGTAACGAGTCCAATGTAAATCAATGGGAAATGCAATTCGTCTGCTGCTGGACCCTATAAAGAGGTCTGGCAGCAGAGTAAAAACCTGCAATTCCCCAATTCATTGTTTAAAAGCCGGCGGTACAAAACCGCCGGCTTTTAAACAATGCTGAAGCCCCCTACTGGCTTCCCCGCCACCAGACAGCGGGATCCTCTGCTTCCCCCACCACCTCTCCACCCGATCCTGAGTTAGGAGCGGGTGGAGGGAGCAGAGCCAGGGAGCGAAGGACCCAGGCGGGGAAGCCGGCGGTGAGAAAACTTCACCGCCGGCTTTCTCCTTCTGTTCTGCGCTCCCTCCTGTCCCTCCCCGCTCCTTGGCCGTGCTCCCCCAACCCAGTCCTAACTTAGGATCGGGTGGGTAAGCTGCGGGGGAAGCGGAGGATCGGGCTGTCAGGCAGCGGGGAGCGCAGAACCAACCGCGGCACGCAGGGAGCTGTCCGCAGTAGTGAACTGTGAGTTCAAACTGGATTCTCCCGGATTGCCCCAGTCCAGAGCAATCCGGCACCATAGAGTCCCATGTTATGGGGCGCCGGATTGCACCGGACCGGTACAATCCGGGAGAATCCGGATTGATCAGGTATTCGCTGTCGGACGCCTTCCTGCCGGGATATTCAAATGAACAGCTTACTCAGGTCAGCTGTTCAATTGAAGTAAAGAAGAATCCTGGATTGGGCGACATCAGACAGAAGAGGATTTTTTTTAAATAAAGATGGAGTCCCTAAGTGTGTTTTTGTATTTTTTTCAAATTAAAATAATTTTTCTTGGTGTTGTGTTTTTATTTAAACAATTTAATAGAAATTCATGGGGGGCATGTCTAATATTGGTGTGACCACATGAACTTCGGGCTTAGAGCCAGCTGATAACAAAAAGCTGGCCCTAACCCCTTTATTACCCAGTTAGCCACCGCACCAAGGCCCTGGAAGAGTTGGGTTCAGGGGATTTTAAAAATTTTTTCTGTGTTGTATTTTTTTGACAAAATTTACTAGAAATTCATGGCGGTCATGTCTACAATTGGCGTGACCGCCATGAATTTCGGGCTTAGGGCCAGCTGATAAAACAAAGCTGGCCCTAAACCCTTTATTACCAAGTGAGCCACCACCCCAGGGCCATGGAAAAATTGGGTTCAGCGCCAGAACATGGCGCTTCAATGAATTCGCCATCTTCTGGGGTGGCTGCGGGCTGCCATTTGGAGTGGGGGGTGCCCAGAAGGCTTGGGCCTCCCTACGCTGCGGATTCCAGCCCCCAGCTGCCTAGCTGTACCACGCTGGACATAGAAATAGCGTGGAGCCCCACACATTTTTTTTTTATTATTTCATGAAATTCATGAAATAGTAAAAAAGGGGCTCCCCTATATTGTGTCCGGCCAGGTGCAAATAGGCACCTGGGTGCTGGTGGCAGTCCGTCGCTGCCTGCTGTATCCGGCTGGATAAAAAAATACGGAGATGCCCACGTCAATTTTTTTTCTGAAAAATCAAAAAAACAATAAGAATGAAAGGGACTGCATCTTTATTAACCCCTCGACCATGGTCGATGGATTAATAAAGATGCTGTCCCTTTTTATAGGATTATTTAATGGATTTTTCAAAAAAATTTTGACGTGGGCTTCGCCATCTTTTTGTATGCCAGCCGGATACAGCAGGCGGCAATGGGCTGCCCCCAACCCCCAGCTGACTATTTGGACCTGCCTGGACACAGAAATATCAGGAAGCCCTTATTTTTTATTATTTCATGAATTTTATGAAATAATTAAAGAAAAAATTGTGGGGCTCTGCGCGATTTCTATGTCCAGCCAGGTACAGCTAGGCAGCTGGGGGCTGTAATCCGCAGCGCAGGGAGGCCCAAGCCTCCTGGGCACCCCCTGCTGCGAATGGCAGCCCGCAGCCGCCCCAGAATATGACGCATTCATTGAAGTGCCATGTTCTGGCACTGAATCCAACTCTTCCAGGGCCCTGGTGCGGTGGCTCACTGGGTAATAAAGGGGTTAGGACCAGATTTTTGTTATCAGCTGGCCCTAAGCCCAAAATTCATGGGGTCAAACCAATATTAGACATGCCCCCCATGAATTTCTATTAAATTGTTTAAATAAAAACACAACACCAAGAAAAATTATTTTTATTTGAAAAAAATACAAAAACACACTTAGGGACTCCATCTTTATTTAAAAAAAATCTTCTTCGGTCCGACGTAGTCCAATCCAGGGTTCTTCTTTAGCTCTGCTACATCTCTGGTAGAGAACCTCCACCAGAGATGAAGCAGAGCTGTGCACCCGGGCATGGGAAAGTTCATGTGAGTTCATGCAGGCAAGCATGAACTCACATGAACCTGACAGCACTGCGCTACTTCAATTGAACAGCTGACCTGAGTCAGCTGTTCATTTGAAAATCCCGGCGGGAAGGCGTCCGACAGTGAAAACCTGATCAAACTGGATTCTCCCGGATTGTACCGGTCCGGTGCAATCCGGCGTCCCATAACATGGGACTCTATGGTGCGGGATTGCTCTGGACCGGGTTTGAATTCACAGTTCACGACCGCGGACAGCTCCCTGCATGCCACGGTTGGTTCTGTTCTCCCCGCTGCCTGACAGCCCTATCCTCCGCTTACTCCGCAGCTTCCCCACCCGATCCTAAGTTAGGACCGGGTGGGGGTAACACGGCCAGGGAGCGAAGGGGGACAGGAGGGAGCGGGGAGCACAGAACAGAAGGAGAAAGCAGGCGGTGAAGTTTTCTCACCGCCGGCTTCCCCGCATGGGTCCTTTGCTCCCCGCTTCCTGGCCCTGCTCCCCCCACCCACTCCTAACTCAGGATCAGGTGGGGAGGCGGTGGGGGGAGTGGAGAATCCTGCTGTCAGGCGGCAGGTAAGCCAGTAGTGGCCTTCAACATTGTTTAAAAGCCGGTGGCTTTTTACCACTGGCTTTTAAACAATAAAGTGGGGAATTGCAGGTTTTTCATCTGCTGCCAGACCACTTTATAGGGTCCAGCAGCAGAGTAATTACTCGCAATACTCACTTCCCCATTGACTTACATTGGACTCGCTAGACTTGTAACTGTAATGGATGCCCCCCACACCTTTCGGGTGAGGCTGTCATCTTAATTGTCTGCGGCCAAATTGGATGCTTTGTCTGAGTGTATGCACGTCACCTGAAAGAACCACGCTGACACACTTGTCAATGTAGAGCTTAATGACAAAGACCTTTATTTTAGGAGCGGTTAGCAGTTTTATTACTTATCATTAAAGGGATGTTAAAAGGGGTGTAACTAGATAATTGCGTCATATTATGCTGAATCTACATTTTATTCTGAAAAAACATTCAATTATATTCTGTGTGTTAATTACCGTATATACTCGTGTATAAGCCGACCCGTGTATAAGCCGACCCCCCTACTTTTGCCCCCAAAACCTGGGAAAACCTATTGACTCGTGTATAAGCCGAGGGTGGACCCCAGCACAGGTATACAGTCCCCCCCAGTGGTATACAGCAGCCTCCCCAGTGGTAGTATACAGCAGCCACAGAGGTATATAGAGCAGCCCCAGTGGTAGTATACAGCAGCCTCCCCAGTGGTAGTATACAGTAGCCTCCCTAGTGGTAGTATACAGCAGTCTCCCTCTGTGGCTATACAGCAGTGCCTCCCCCTGTGGTAGTATACAGCAGCCTCCCCCTGTGGTAGTATACAGCAGTCTCCCCCTGTGGTAGTATACAGCAGCCTCCCCCTGTGGTAATATACAGCAGCCACAGAGGTATATACAACAGCCCCTCCCCTGTGGTAGTATACAACAGCCCCCCCTGTGGGTATACAGCGGTGCCTCCCCCTGTGGTATATACAGCAGCCCTCCCCTGTGGTAGTATACAGCAGTGCCTCCCCCTGTGGTATATACAGCAGCCCCTCCCCTGTGGGTATACAGCAGTTCCCCTTGTGGTATATACAGCAGCCCCTCCCCTATGGTAGTATACAGCAGTGCCTACCCCTGTGGTAGTATACACAGCCCCCCCTGTGGTAGTATACAGCAGCCCCCACTGTGGGTATACACAGCCCCCCCCCGTTGCTGCCGCACACCTGTAAAAAGAAGATCTTTCATACTTATCCTCCTGCTGTCACCGCGCGCATCCTCCGCTCTCCTTGCTTGCACCTGGGCCCCGGTGTCCATCCATATGACCGCGCACAAATAATGACGTCATTCTTTGTGCCGGGGCCGGGTGCAAGCAAGGAGAGCGGAGGATGCCGCGGGTGACAGCAGGAGGATAAGTATGAAAGATCTTCTTTTTACAGGTGTGCCTCAGCAACGGGGGGGGGCTGTATATACTACAGGCGGGGGGGGCACTGCTGTATACTACCACAGGGGGGCGGAGGAGCGCTGACAGTGCAATGTAATATGCACGGCTCCACCTGCCGCTGATGGACAGGGGGATGCAGTGCATATTGCATTGCACTAATGAGCGGCCCCACGTGACCGGCCGCTCACAATACAGCCTCCCCCACCTCTTCCAGCCCCCGGACACCGGCCCCACACAGTCAGCCGTCACTGACTTGTGTATAAGCCGAGGGGGGCACTTTTCAGCACAATTTTTGTGCTGAAAAAGTCGGCTTATACATGAGTATATACGGTAGTTTAAAATCGCCTTGAATTGCACATCCAGTCCGAAGACATTCTGATAAGAACTTCTATACGGCTACCTCTAAATCAAAACATTATATAAAATCTGAGACACAGAAAACCCAAAGGTGGGAGGGAAGAAGGAGAGAGGGCTATAGGGAAGAGTTCAAGGCCCCTTTCCTACAAACAGGCCTCTAGCCTGTACTAAGAGATTTCTGAATGTCTTCTAAAAACTAATATAAATTATTAACTATTTATTGCCATAACATAACGAATACCGAGTATCGGGACCTACTCGTTACTAGTCTAGCGAGTCTGAATATTTCAGTACTCGCTCATCCCTAGTTACAACCCATAGAAATCCCTGAAGCTGCAATCTGGCGATAGAGGAGCGGCAAAGTTCAAGCAACAGTATCACCTGCTCCCTTCCCTGCAGCTGAAAACAACATTCAGGCTACACTGTCTAACCAGATTGACAGCTTGTGCACTGAGATGCGCCAGCTGAATAGGAACCTGGCCTCGGTCATGGAAGCCCTGCAGCTGCAAGTAGAGCCTAAGCCTAGACCTAAGCCACAACCGTTGATCCAGCTTGCCGACAGCCCGAAGGACGTCCCCTGGATGAAGGGTGGGAAGACCACGTTGCTCCGAGGGAGGACCACCGACCGCTACAGCTCTACGGGAGAATCCATCTGTTGTCGCTGCAGCAAGACCGGCCATATTGCAAGGTACTGTCCTTTAAACGAGCAACCCCTGGGGGCTGGGGCCAAACCTCAGGAGTAAACCATCCAGGCCCATCAGACTGGTATGATACATGCATTGGACAAAGACCTTTCCTGTCTATCATACTAAATGGAATCCCAACACCTGCTTTGCTGGACACTGGATCGCAGGTGACCACCAAATGATGTGTAATGCACCCGGAACGTTCCAGAGGTTGATGGAATGCAGTCTGGGGCACAAAAACTTTGATACTGTACTACTCTACCTAGATGATGTCATAGTGCACTCAAAAACGTATGAAGCACACCTGGTACACCTGGCAGAGGAATTTGAAGTGTTATCCAAGTACAAGATGAAGCTAAAACCATCCAAATGCCATCTAATGAAGGTCCAGCATGTAGGTCACGTAGTCAGTTCTGAAGGAGTGGCACCAGACCCAGACAAGGTAACCGTCATCAGGGAATGGCTGGAGCCAAGAAGCATCAGGTAAGTACGTAAGTTCCTGGGACTGGTAGGGTACTACAGGAGATTCATTAAGGAGTATACCAAGAAGGCAGCACCTTTACAAAACCTCCTAGTAAGCCAGCCCAAGAAAGGCAAGTCTGGAGGTCCTCCATTCGAGTGGGGTAAGGAACAAGAAGAATCCTTCCAGCAGATGAAAGAGGCCCTGACGGGTGAAGAGATCCTGGCTTACCTTGACTACAACCAACCGTTAATGCTGTACACCGATGCAAGTAACGTGGGGTTAGGAGCTGTGTTAGCGCAGAAGCAAAATGGCAAAGAACGAGTGATTGCCTATGCTAGCAGGAAGCTTCACCCTACAGAATGGAACCCTGAGAATTACAGCTCATTCAAGTTGGAAAACCGCGAAGTTAGGTGCCATGGAACAATGCTGGATGGCCAGGTTATCCAATTACTAGTTTACCATCAAGTACCGGGCTGGCCATGACAATGCCAACGCTGATGTCAAGGATGCCTCACCTGGCAGATATATGAGAAGATGTGGATGAGCTAGAGGAGGTAGAGCTACCCGCCTTCCATCGCAGAGTGTCCCAATGTCAGTAAGCCAACAGAACATCCCCTGAAAAAATAATAAATCCATTTGCTCATTTCGGTTGGAAGGAGACCCAAGACAGTGACCCGGCTATCAGTCTAGTTAAAGGACAGGTAATCCAGGGAGGTTCCCATGTCGCTCTAGATGCTCCACCAGAGCAAACTCTTTGTCCACCAGGAAAAGCTTTGCAGATGTTACATCACTCTCAGAGCCCATGAAATGGTCTGGCAAATAGTGGTGCCCAAGAAGGCTGTCCTGATAGTGCTGAATGCATATCATAACCAAACAGGACGCTTCGGATGGAAGAAGTTTGAGATGTTGCTCAAAGACAGATTCTATTGGGTTGGCATGAGAGGATCCATAGAGAGATAGTGTAGAAACTGTGGACCATGCAGGTTAAGGAGAAAAGACCAAGAAAGTCAAAGAGCACCCCTCCAGCCAATTGTAACAACTCAAGCACTACAAATAGTAGCCTTAGATCATGACAAATTAACGCCGAACAGATCAGGTTATACCTACGCATTGACAATGGTAGACCACTACTCAAGATTCATGGTAGTTGTTCCTGTGAAGGACTTGACAGCTGAAACAGCAGCAAAGACCTTTCAAACCTATTGTTGTAGACCCCACAGGTATCCAGAATAAGTGTTAACTGATAGAGGTTCTGCATTTGAAGCTGAAATTTTCCAAGAATTATGTCATCTTCATGGGTGCAAGAAGATAAGGACCACCCCATACCATCCACAAACGGCATGTGTGAAAAGATGAACAACATCGTTATAGACATGATGAAAACAGTGCCTTTGGGAGAGAGCAATCAGTGGCCCGAAAGACTGCCTGACTTAGTGGACAGGTATAACAACATACCAGGGAGTTCCACCTATTTCACACCAGCTTATCTAATGAGAGCACGTCCCAGAAAGTTTCCAGTTGACTAAGAAATGGGAATCGTAGAACCAGAAGCAGAAACGTCCAAATTTGATTGGAACACCATTTGTCAAGAACAGTACAGACTAGTCCAAGCCTTCGTTGAAGATAATCTCAGCAAAGCCAGAAAGAAAAAGGAAAGAGACTTCAACAAAAGTGCACAAGCTGAACCTTTAACACCAGGAACAGTTGTACTTAAAAGATCAAGAAGATGACACAAGCTTGATGACCAGTGGGAAGAAGAGCCCTATACAGTATTGGACTCAAACTTTGATAACACCAAAGCCTGTTTAGTCAGCGAAGATGGAGGAAAAACAGCCAATACAATGTCAAGAGACCACTTGAAAGTTGTCCAGAACAGTTGAGGATACAAGAAACCCAAGAAGAGTAAGAACCTTGTGAGCCTCCACCTCCACCTCAAGAAGGACAAAGTACACTGGAAGAAACTTCAAGAGTTCCAGAAGTACCGGTTCAAGAAGAAACACACGTTGTCAGAGAACCAGAGGATCCTGCAATCGGCACAACTGCGAGCCCTCTAGTGAGACTAAGGCTACACAGATGGTTACCTGACTTACCTGCATTCAGTACATCACCTGAGACACCAACACTACATAGATCCAGTCAAAGTAATCAGGGTAAACCCCCCTCCAGGTATGGAGATTTGGTGCAGTAGGTGCAACATGTCATTACAGAAAGGTAACATGTAAATAGAAGCCAGTTATGTACATAAAATGTAAATAGTAGTGTACAGAAGGGTGGAGGAACTGGACCCAGCCCCATGCACGTTCAGTAGAGAACAGAAAGTGCCTGGGGTGGAGAGGAGGTACCAGGTCTCCTAAGCCGAGACGCCCGTAGGGAAAATGTTTGGTTTATGTGTATAAAGGACTTATTAAACTATTGAAAGACTTAAAGGGAACCAACCAGCAAAAAATCGCTATCTAAGCTATAAATATCTGTCCCTCGAGGCTTAAATGACTATTCTAACCATCTCTGACTGACTAAATCTAACTAAGTACACCCTCAATAAATGACTTTTTATACTTACCAAATTCTTGTCGACTGGGCGTTCCTCCACGCACTTTGTCAGCAAGGCGGGTCTCCTCGCCGCTGTCCATCTTCTTCTGTGATTCAAATTACCCGCCCATTGGGTTCTCGCAATGAGCGGGTCACGTGCTGCAGGCCCCGTGTCACTTCCGCCCGCCGCGTCGCTGGGTCTATGGCGCACCCATGGTGGCTTCAGCAAGCCATCTGCGCATGCTCGGAAGCCGGCCTGGGTGTATCAGTGCCGCGGCAGGCGGAAGTGACGCGGGGCCTGCAGCACGTGATCCGCTCATTGCGAGGACGCAATGGGTGGGTAATTTGAATCACAAAAGAAGATGGACAGCGGCGAGGAGACCCGCCTCACTGACAAAGCCTGGAGGAACGCCCATCCGACAAGAATTTGGTAAGTATAAAAAGTAATTTATTGAGGGTGTACTTAGTTAGATTTAGTCAGTTAGGGATGGTTAGAATAGTAATTTAAGCCTCCAGGGACAGATATTTATAGGTTAGATAGTGATTTTTGCTGGTTGGTTCCCTTTAAATCCCTTTCTACCCGGAGCTTACAGTCAGGGCCGTATTTGCCATTAGGCACTCGTAGGCACGTGCCTAGGGCGGAGCCATTCATAGGGGGCGGCGTCTCCGTGTCATTTCTTTTTTTTTCCTTTTTTTTTTCCTGCCTGTGTTGTCCGGGTCGTAAGCCCCGCCCCCTCATACACCCACCGCCCCCCCCGATCGTCATCAGCCCCGCTCATGCCTGCGTTGGCCGGGTCGTAAGCCCCGCCCCCTCATACACCCCCGCCCCCCCCTTCCCCCCGTCGTCATCAGGCCCGCTCATTGGCCCGTGCTTTTGCCCTCCTGCACTGCGCGGGAAGAAGTGAGAGCCGACGAGGATTAGAGGAGCGACAAGCTGGAGGATGAGGAGAAGCAGCTCCAACCTCTGGGTAAAAAGGTGACAGACCTCCTGCTGTGCCTGTGCTGTGCACGCAGAGAGAAGGAGTGAGTGGGGGAGGGGCTGCCCGGGGACAGCTGCTGAGAGCAGGGGAAGCTCGATATGTAGCCCCTTCCTGCAGCAGAAAGAAGTGTATGTGTGAGGTATCTGTAAAATGTGTGTGTGAGTTGTGTGTCTTTATGTGTGTTTGAGTGAGTTGTGTGTCTTCTGTGTGTGAGTTGTGTACGTGTCTTCTGTGTGTGAGTTGTGTGTCTTCTGTGTGTGAGTTGTGTACGTGTCTTCTGTGTGTGAGTTGTGTACGTGTCTTCTGTGTGTGAGTTGTGTATGTGTCTTCTGTGTGTGAGTTGTGTCTTCTGTGTGTGAGCTGTATGTGTCTTCTGTGTGAGTTGTGTCTTCTGTGTGAGTTGTGTCTTCTGTGTGAGTTGTGTCTTCTGTGTGAGTTGTGTCTTCTGTGTGTGAGTTGTGTCTTCTGTGTGTGAGTTGTATGTGTCTTCTGTGTGAGTTGTCTTCTGTGTGTGAGTTGTGTCTTCTGTGTGTGAGTTGTGTTCTTGTGTGAGTTGTGTCTTCTGTGTGAGTTGTGTCTTCTGTGTGAGTTGTGTCTTCTGTGTGAGTTGTATGTGTCTTCTGTGTGAGTTGTGTCTTCTGTGTGAGTTGTGTGTCTTCTGTGTGTGAGCTGTATGTGTCTTCTGTGAGTTGTGTCTTCTGTGTGTGAGTTGTATGTGTCTTCTGTGTGAGTTGTATGTGTCTTCTGTGTGAGTTGTGTCTTCTGTGTGAGTTGTGTCTTCTGTGTGTGAGTTGTATGTGTCTTCTGTGTGAGTTGTATGTGTCTTCTGTGTGAGTTGTGTGTGTCTTCTGTGTGTGAGCTGTATGTGTCTTCTGTGTGAGTTGTCTTCTGTGTGAGTTGTCTTCTGTGTGAGTTGTATGTGTCTTCTGTGTGAGTTGTGTCTTCTGTGTGAGTTGTGTCTTCTGTGTGAGTTGTGTCTTCTGTGTGAGTTTGTGTCTTCTGTGTGTGAGTTGTCTTCTGTGTGTGAGTTGTCTTCTGTGTGTGAGTTGTATGTGTCTTCTGTGGAGTTGTCTTCTGTGTGTGAGTTGTGTCTTCTGTGTGTGAGTTGTATGTGTCTTCTGTGTGTGAGTTTGTCTTCTGTGTGTGAGTTGTATGTGTCTTCTGTGTGTGAGTTGTATGTGTCTTCTGTGTTTGAGTTGTATGTGTCTTCTGTGTGAGTTGTATGTGTTTTCTGTGTGAGTTGTATGTGTCTTCTGTGTGAGTTGTGTCTTCTGTGTGAGTTGTGTCTTCTGTGTGTGAGTTGTATGTGTCTTCTGTGTGAGTTGTATGTGTCTTCTGTGTGAGTTGTATGTGTCTTCTGTGTGAGTTGTGTGTCTTCTGTGTGTGAGCTGTGATGTGTCTTGTCTGTGTGTGAGTTGTGTCTTCTGTGTGAGTTGTGTCTTCTGTGTGAGTTGTGTCTTCTGTGTGTGAGTTGTATGTGTCTTCTGTGTGAGTTGTCTTCTGTGTGAGTTGTGTCTTCTGTATGAGTTGTGTCTTCTGTGTGTGAGTTGTGTCTTCTGTGTGTGAGTTGTGTCTTCTGTGTGTGAGTTGTGTCTTCTGTGTGTGAGTTGTATGTGTCTTCTGTGTGAGTTGTGTCTTCTGTGTGTGAGTTGTGTCTTCTGTGTGTGAGTTGTGTCTTCTGTGTGTGAGTTGTATGTGTCTTCTGTGTGAGTTGTGTCTTCTGTGTGTGAGTGTGTGTCTCTGTGTGAGTTGTATGTGTCTTCTGTGTGAGTTGTGTCTTCTGTGTGAGTTGTGTCTTCTGTGTGAGTTGTGTCTTCTGTGTGAGTTGTGTCTTCTGTGTGAGTTGTATGTGTCTTCTGTGTGAGTTGTATGTGTCTTCTGTGTGAGTTGTGTGTCTTCTGTGTGTGAGCTGTATGTGTCTTCTGTGTGAGTTGTGTCTTCTGTGTGTGAGTTGTATGTGTCTTCTGTGTGAGTTGTGTCTTCTGTGTGAGTTGTGTCTTCTGTGTGTGAGTTGTATGTGTCTTCTGTGTGAGTTGTGTCTTCTGTGTGAGTTGTGTCTTCTGTGTGAGTTGTATGTGTCTTCTGTGTGAGTTGTGTGTCTTCTGTGTGTGAGCTGTATGTGTCTTCTGTGTGAGTTGTGTCTTCTGTGTGAGTTGTGTCTTCTGTGTGTGAGTTGTATGTGTCTTCTGTGTGAGTTGTGTCTTCTGTGTGTGAGTTGTGTCTTCTGTGTGTGAGTTGTGTCTTCTGTGTGAGTTGTGTCTTCTGTGTGTGACTGTTGTGTATGTGTCTTCTGTGTGAGTTGTGTCTTCTGTGTGAGTTGTATGTGTCTTCTGTGTGAGTTGTGTCTTCTGTGTGTGAGTTGTATGTGTCTTCTGTGTGAGTTGTGTCTTCTGTGTGAGTTGTATGTGTCTTCTGTGTGAGTTGTGTCTTCTGTGTGGAGTTGTATGTGTCTTCTGTGTGAGTTGTGTCTTCTGTGTGTGAGTTGTGTGTGTCTTCTGTGTGAGTTGTGTCTTCTGTGTGAGTTGTGTCTCTATGAGTTGTCTCTGTGTGCGAGTTGTATCTGTGTGTAATGTCTCTGTGTGTGAGTTGTGGGGTGCAGAGGGACAGCGGAGAGGAGGACAGGGGTGCAGGAGGACAGAGGAGCGCAGGAGGGACAAAGGAGAGGAGGAGGGGGGTGCAAGAGGAGCAGCAGGAGGGACAGAGGAGAGCAGGACGGGAGTACAGGAGGACAGAGGAGAGGAGGACGGGAGTGCAGGAGGACAGAGGAGAGGAGGACAGGGGTGCAGGAGGACAGAGGAGAGGAGGACGGGGGTGCAGGAGGACAGAGGAGAGGAGGACGGGGGTGCAGGTAGACAGAGGAGAGGAGGACGAGGGTGCAGGTAGACAGAGGAGAAGAGGACGGGGTGCAGGAGGACAGAGAAGCAACAGGACGGGGGTGCAGGAGGACAGAGAAGCAACAGGACGGGGTGCAGGAGGACAGAGGAGAGGAGGACGGGGGCAGGAGGACAGCCGAGCAGCAGGAGGGACAGAGAAGAGGAGGACGGGGGTGCAAGAGGAGCAGCAGGAGGGACAGGAGAGGAGGACGGGGTAAGGAGGACAGCCGAGCAGCAGGAGGGACAGGGAAGAGGAGGACGGGGTCTTCTGTGTGAGTTGTGTCTTCTGTATGAGTTGTGTCTTCTGTGTGTGAGTTGTGTCTTCTGTGTGTGAGTTGTGTCTTCTGTGTGTGAGTTGTGTCTTCTGTGTGTGAGTTGTATGTGTCTTCTGTGTGAGTTGTGTCTTCTGTGTGTGAGTTGTGTCTTCTGTGTGTGAGTTGTTGTCTCTGTGTTGAGTTGTAGTGTCTTCTGTGTGAGTTGTGTCTTCTGTGTGTGAGTTTTGTGTCTTCTGTGTGAGTTTGTAGTGTCTTCTGTGTGAGTTGTGTCTTCTGTGTGAGTTGTGTCTTCTGTGTGAGTTTGTGTCTTCTGTGTGAGTTGTGTCTTCTGTGTGAGTTGTATGTGTTCTTCTGTGTGAGTTGTATGTGTCTTCTGTGTGAGTTGTGTGTTTTCTGTGTGTGAGCTGTATGTGTCTTCTTGTGTGAGTTGTGTCTTCTGTGTGTGAGTTGTATGTGTCTTCTGTGTGAGTTGTGTCTTCTGTGTGAGTTGTGTCTTCTGTGTGTGAGTTGTATGTGTCTTCTGTGTGAGTTGTGTCTTCTGTGTGACTTGTGTCTTCTGTGTGAGTTGTATGTGTCTTCTGTGTGAGTTGTGTGTCTTCTGTGTGTGAGCTGTATGTGTCTTCTGTGTGAGTTGTGTCTTCTGTGTGAGTTGTGTCTTCTGTGTGTGAGTTGTATGTGTCTTCTGTGTGAGTTGTGTCTTCTGTGTGAGTTGTGTCTTCTGTGTGTGAGTTGTGTCTTCTGTGTGAGTTGTGTCTTCTGTGTGAGTTGTGTCTTCTGTGTGTGAGTTGTATGTGTCTTCTGTGTGAATTGTGTCTTCTGTGTGAGTTGTATGTGTCTTCTGTGTGAGTTATGTCTTCTGTGTGTGAGTTGTATGTGTCTTCTGTGTGAGTTGTGTCTTCTGTGTGAGTTGTATGTGTCTTCTGTGTGAGTTGTGTCTTCTGTGTGTGAGTTGTATGTGTCTTCTGTGTGAGTTGTGTCTTCTGTGTGTGAGTTGTGTGTGTCTTCTGTGTGAGTTGTGTCTTCTGTGTGAGTTGTGTCTCTATGAGTTGTCTCTGTGTGCGAGTTGTATCTGTGTGTAATGTCTCTGTGTGTGAGTTGTGGGGTGCAGAGGGACAGCGGAGAGGAGGACAGGGGTGCAGGAGGACAGAGGAGCAGCAGGAGGGACAAAGGAGAGGAGGAGGGGGGTGCAAGAGGAGCAGCAGGAGGGACAGAGGAGAGCAGGACGGGAGTACAGGAGGACAGAGGAGAGGAGGACGGGAGTGCAGGAGGACAGAGGAGAGGGGGACAGGGGTGCAGGAGGACAGAGGAGAGGAGGACGGGGGTGCAGGAGGACAGAGGAGAGGAGGACGGGGGTGCAGGTAGACAGAGGAGAGGAGGACGAGGGTGCAGGTAGACAGAGGAGAAGAGGACGGGGGTGCAGGAGGACAGAGAAGCAACAGGACGGGGTGCAGGAGGACAGAGAAGCAACAGGACGGGGGTGCAGGAGGACAGAGGAGAGGAGGACGGGGGCAGCGGAGGACAGCCGAGCAGCAGGAGGGACAGAGAAGAGGAGGACGGGGGTGCAAGAGGAGCAGCAGGAGGGACAGGAGAGGAGGACGGGGTGAAGGAGGACAGCCGAGCAGCAGGAGGGACAGGGAAGAGGAGGACGGGGGTGCAAGAGGAGCAGCAGGAGGGACAGAGGAGAGCAGGACTGGGGTACAGGAGGACAGAGGAGAGCAGGACGGGGGTGATGGAGGACAGAGGAGAGGAGGATGGGGGTGCAGGAGGATAGAGGAGCAGCAGGAGGGACAGAGGAGAGGAGGACGGGGGTGCTGGAGGACAGAGGAGAGGAGGATGGGGGTGCAGGAGGATAGAGGAGCAGCAGGAGGGGCAGATGAGAGGAGGAGAGAGGAGGATGGAGGTGCAGGAGGACAGGAGCAGCAGGAGGAACAGAGGAGAGAAGAACGGGGATGCAGGAAGACTGGGGCTGTGGCTGGCACTGTGTGTGGTGATAATGGCGGCTGTACCGTGTGTCTGCCTCCATGCAGCTGCCACTACCTTCCTGTGTTGGCAGGGTGTGGCATGCTGGGAGTTGTAGTTCTCCTGCCTGTCCTATATGATTTCTGGGCAGTGTGTTGGGTGCTGGGAGTTGTTGTTCTTCCAGTTGGGCTCAGTGTTGTCCCGATGCCCGTATGTGGCCTGTCTGTCTCTTCTGGGACGTCCTCAGCTCTGTGCTGTGCACAGTGTACCACCAGCTCCGTGCTGTGCACAGTGTACCACCATGTCCTCAGCTTCGTGCTGTGCACAGACAGTGTACCGTACACTGTCTGTGCACAGCACAGAGCTGGGGAGATGGTGGTACACTGACTGTGCACAGCACGGAGCTGAGGATATGGTGGTACACTGTGCACAGCACGGAGCTGAGGACATGGTGGTACACTGTGCACAGCATCAGCATAGAGCTGAGGACATGGTGGTACACTGTCTGTGCACAGCACGGAGCTGCGTACATGGTGGTACACTGTGCACAGCAGGGAGCTGCGGACATGGTGGTACACTGTGCACAGCACGGAGCGGCGGACATGGTGGTACACTGTGCACAGCATGGAGCTGGGGACATGGTGGTACACTGTGCACAGCACGGAGCTGGGGACATGGTGGTACACTGTGCACAGCACGGAGCTGGGGACATGGTGGTACACTGTGCACAGCACGGAGCTGGGGACATGGTGGTACACTGTGCACAGCATGGAGCTGGGGACATGGTAGTACACTGTCTGCGCAAAAGCACGGAGCTGAGGACATGATGCTACACTGTCTCCCGCCGCTTTAAAATCGGTCAGTTTCTCATCCAGGAGAGTCGGACGAGTGTCATCGGTTTTTTGGTCTGTATGGCATCCAACTGCTGTGCGAGTGTCCAACATTTCTCTCAGATCACATCCGTGTGCAATCTGTCTTTCCTCAGCAGCTATTACTGTAGAATCATTTACAGGAATATTTTACAGTGTTCTCAGCTGCAGAATGATACTGTATCCGTGAAAAAAATTGATGCCTCTCGGATGGTCCGTGTGCGGTCCGTGATTTTGTCGGACTCATAGACTTGCATTGGCGAGTCTCGCACATGAATCACAGACTGTCGCAGCGTCTGACACTCGCTAGTGCTCTCAGACATCGAATAACATTGGTCCGAGTGCAATGCGATGAAATCACACATTGCACTCATCCAAGTTTCACGCCAGTGGGACCGTACCCTAATAATAAAATCCATATAGTAATCCTACAATGTCTGCTGGACATGGTATGGGGAGGGTTTATGGCTCAGTTAATACACTCCATACTTGTTATTAACCAGTTAATGCTCTCTTGTCCACCGCACTGCAGTGTCAAAAGAGGAAGACAGCGACACAGGCAGCGACAGCGCATCAGAGAGCCACTGACCTCGAAATAGAAGATCCTCAGATCCCGGTATTGTGACATAATATAAGAATAATATCTGGGGGGAAGATTGTCCGTGACGGGGGGAGGGGCTGCAACAGTTGGGAGGAGCTGTGATGGGGGAGGGGCCACAATGGGGGGAGGAGCCGTGACGGGGGGGGGGGCGGCCGCTGACAGTGCCTAGGGCAGCAGAAACTCCAAATACGGCCCTGCTTACAGTGACTGTACTGTAAAGAGTCTTAACAACATTTTCCCCAGATCCTTCCCCGTTTTCAGTTGAAAAGGACCACAGTCACAGGACTGGTTGTGACAAAAACTTCTTTTTACAGCCTGCGGCAGATGGATTAGCGCCGTACAGACTGCACCCTGTTTTGCCATTTTTCAGTGTTTTTTGTATATTTTTCCTTTTTTAGACTTTGTAGATAATACCAGTTATTATCATTAAGGTCATGTTTGTTATTTGCTTGTTTGTAAAAATGTTTCTCAGTCCAGGAGTACTGATATTTCCTAGAGGGAATGTAGCGCCCTGCCAGTACAGGTAACCACAGACCTACCCAAAAACATGGAAGTATTTCCACAGTGAGTACCCAAACACATACAACACCTTCCACCCCAGACCTGTAGGGGAGCTCAACTTGCTGCCTTTAAGCAAGATCCCCTATATATACCGGTGCTGGGGGCGGAATTAGTCAGAGTGTGCAGTTGCTAGGAGAACTGTGAAGATGTCCTGGTGAGTCGGAGCCGTGCTAGGCCCGAGACAGTTGACAACTAAGCAGTTAAAAGCCTAGCCAGTGCAGGGATCTAAGAGTGAGGTAGAAGGCAAGGTGAGAGGAACAAAGTGAGAAGCAGGCTGGGGCAGAGGAGCCGTACCGGTTCATCGCAGAGAGCCACCCGGACACCGGAGTCCGAGTCTGCAGTAGAGCATCTAGCAGAGGAACAGGTTTACCGAGGAGACTCCAGTCTCCCGGGCATCTGTGTAGCAACCAAGAAGGGAGCCAGGCACTGCAGGAGAGAATATAGCGGCAGTCCACCCGAAGGTTTCCCACTACACACACAGTGACAGAAGAGCAGAGGAGGTCAGGCCTAGTCTTACACAGGGCATGGGCTTCAACAAGGGAAAAGTGACATGGAGGTTTTAAACTCACTCACCGTGGAGATCCAGAGGTGGAGATCTCGACCACCAGAGAGTAGCCAGGACATTACCTGCAATTCCACCAGAAACAACTTACGGTGTGTGTGTCTATTCCTCAGTCCCTAACCCTGTCCAACACAGAGACTGCCACAGCTGTCCGGCAGCACAGCTAACTCCCTGCTGCAATCCCGGTCACCTCACCACAGCCCTGGGGACCTTGCTCCGCCTGTGGGGAGCTATACCACCCAGCCGCCCAACCATCATCCCCGGAGGCCCTTAGCAGCTCTGGTGCATTCACCAGAAACCACAGGTGGTGACACGATAAACTTACAAACTTTTATTACCCTTCAATCATTCCCCAATTTTTAGGCTGTTCACTAGAGCCACGGGTCCAGGCGGGCCACCGGTGACATCACTGTGACTCCACGCCCGGGTACCAAGTCCCCATAGGCCCTTGGGTGAGTCATGTGCTGTATACACATGAACAGTTTTTGGGCCCATAAAAGCATTGTTTGGACAATCTCCCCTGTCCACTAGGCCTATAAAGGTCACTGACATACCTGACTAGTTTTTCCTGTAATACTCCACAAATCTTATAGTTGTCCCACTTGTGTGTGGCAGGGCATAACATTGATAGGAGTGCTTGCATTAGCTTTCTGTTTATCCGGACCAGTAGGCCTAAACAGGTCACTGACTTTCCTGATTTGTTCAGCAGATGTTTCTGTTACTTTAGCACCTACCCCACGGACACAAAGATTTTTACCCTTTCCAACACGCCTATTCCCCTTTCCAACATCAGCACCTCTTACCATTCATATTTGAGGCTAACTAATTGGCAACTCTGTTGTTGGCAAAAAATCTATGGATGTAAAACTAGAAGAGTTGAGTGGCCAAGGAATGGTACTACCCTAAATAGATTTTGGTAAGTACAGTAGGTTTGGGCGAATGCAATACTAAAGTGTTTTTTGCACTGTGTGGTGGTAGATTTCAGCAGAACACTGGACAACAGCTACCTAGTCAAACAGTGCTACTATCCTAAATAGGTTTTAGTAAGGCTAGGGTCACACATAAGCCCTTGGTCCGTTTTTGGCTTCATTTTTGTCATTTTTTTTTTCTAAGTCCAAAAACTGATAGAAAAACGGATTGGATGTAATAAACACCCTGTCCGTTTTTTTCTGGACCTCAAAACATTGCTCTGTCCGTTTTTGAGCCAAAAATGTTGCTAGCAACGTTTTTGGCATCAGTTAAAAAACGCATGCGTTAACGCATGGCACATATAGGCACCTGCGTTAACGCATGCGTTAACGCATATGCATTATTAATGAAAAAATGACTAAGTCCAAAAACGTTCAGGGGTGCAGGAGGCTCAAAAAGCACCCTATAAAAAACGGATTGGTGATGAAAATCACTTCCAAAAACGGACTTCTATGTGTGACCCCAGCCTAAGTAGGTTTAGCCAGATGCAATACAAAAGTGTTTTCTGCGCTGTGTAGTGGTAGATTTCAGCAGAACACTGGACCACAGCTACCTAGTCAAACTGTGGTACTACCCTAAATAGGTTTTGGTAAGTAGGTTTGGGCAGATGCAATACAAAGGTGTTTTCTGCACTGTGTGGTGGTAGATTTTAAACACAGGAGGTGTAGCTTTCTTCACAACAGTGCTACAAGTGCCTGGCACACACTGCTACTATCCAAAAAGGATTTGCTTGGCTACATGCAGTAAAAAAAGACAGTGCTACACTAGTGCCTGACACACACTGTTAGTAGTCAAAAAGAATTTGCTTGGCTAGATGAAGTAAAAAAAGGCTAGTCAACACAGGAGGTGTAGCTTTCTTCACAACAGTGCTACACCAGTGCCTGGCACACACTGCTACTATCCAAAAAAGGATTTGCTTGGCTAGATGCAGTAAAAAAAGGCTATTAAACACAGGAGGTATAGCTTTCTTCACAACAGAGCTACACCAGTGCCTGGCATGCACTGCTACTAGCCAAAAAGGATTTGCTTTGCCAGCTGCTGTAAAAAAAAGGCTAATAAACACAGGAAGTGTAGCTTTCTTCACAACAGTGCCACACCAGGGCCTGGCACACACTGCTACTAGCTGAAAAGGATTTGCTTGGCTAAATGCAGTAAAAAAAGGCTAGTAAACACAGGAAGTGTAGCTTTCTTCACAATGGTGCTACACCAGTGCCTGGCACACACTGCTAATAGCCAAAAAGAATTTGCTTGGCTAGATGTAGTAAAGGCTAGTAAACACAGGAGGTGGAGCTTTCTTCACATCAGTACGACACCAGTGCCTGGCACACACTGCTACTAGCCAAAAAGGATTTGCTTGGCTAGATGTTGAAAAAAAGGCTAGTAAACACAGGAGGTGTAGCTTTCTTCACAATAGTGCTACACCAGTGCCTGGCACACACTGCTACTAACCAAAAAGTATTTGTGTCGCCCCAGAGTGTGGGGTACTCAGGTATCAGGTGGCGGAAGGAGTTAACGGTGTCATGGGGAATGGCGGCCATGCCTGACCCCGTGTCCTGGGGACTATTTTCCTGAAAAGGGGTATTTACAAGGGATTATGTACAAGTTTATAGTTTGTCAAGACGCCACCTGCAGTACCTGGTGAGATATCACCAGTGCCGCTCCAGTCCTATAGAGGTTGGTGGTATTGAGGCTGAGATGGCTTAGTCCTCCGCAGGCAGGACTGGAACCTCCGAGCATCGTAGTAAGGGGAAGCAGGTTGTAGCAGAGCTGAGATTAATTAGGAGGAGGTGAAATAGTCTACAGAGGATGCTGGGAGTAAAAGGGAAGAACGCACACACGCAGGAAGTCTTTTTTACCTTTTTACTGATGACTTGCAGGTAAATATGTCCAGGGCACCGACGGGTGACAGGGTTGCACAGTGGGCTCCCACAGCAAGTGGGTATAAGGCATCCTCTGCTTTGTGTAGTTTCTGAAGCACAGCCTGCTGTAGCCTGATTTGCCTCCACTCTCTTCCTTTGTCTGTCTCTCTCTCCTCCTGTGCGATCTCCGGGATGACCCTCTCTGGATACTGCAGCTGGCCTGCTGTGCCTGGCTCCCTCTCTTGACCCACCTGGGAGACCGGGTAGCTGAAGCTTCCACGGTGCAACAGGGTTTTCTGTGGGCCTATAGTCCCCCACAGGTGCGGATCCCCAATATCCAGCGTTTCCTGGGACAAACTCCCTTGCGCTCCTCTCTCCCTTTTCTGCTCTGAGTTTCCTGCCTTCAGTCCCACTTAGGCTTGTGGGACGCAGAAGGGCCACTCCGGGTCACTGGCTCGGGCCTGAACGCAGCACCAAACACCAGGATGTCCTTGCAGCTATTCTAGCGTCTGCACACACTTTGACTAGCTCCTGCCCCAGCAGCAGTATATATAGGGGATCTTGCCTAAGGTCAGCAAGTTGAGCTCCCCCTACTGTGCCGTGGTGGAAGTTGTTGTTTGTAGTAGGTACCTGCTGTGGAAACCCAGCTGTGCATCAGAGAGATCTGTGGTTACCTGCGTGAGCAAGGCGCCACATATTTACTTTGCTAGATTTGGCCAGATGCTGTAAAAAATACTTGCACAGCACTGGAACAGACCTGCCTGACACACAGTGCTTTTAAGCACTAAACAGGGCTGTTCTTGGAGGTAATCCCTAAACCTACTACCTGTCACGCTATCTAACTTAGAATGGAATCGCTCTCTAAGGCTGGGGTCACACTTGGCATGAGTTTTTTTTGTAACTTAAAAAAACTCATGCGTTTTTCCATGCCTTTTTCCATGTCAGCATGAGTTTTTTAAGGTGTGTGATGGCTCCCTGCGTCTTTGCATGCGTTTTTAAATCCGCACCAAAAAATAGTGCATGCAATATTTTTTGTTGCTGTTTTAAAAATGCATGCGTCTTTTAGAAAACACATGCGTTTTTTTTAACATGGGCCCTATGGAAAATGCATGCAAAAACGCATGGTACATTAGTACCATCCAAAAACACATGCGTTTTCCATAGGGGCCCATGTTAAAAAAATGCATGCGTTTTTTTAACATGGGCTCCTATGGAAAACGCATGCATCTTTGGATGGTACTAAATGGTACTAATGTACCATGCGTTTTTGCATGCGTTTTTGATGTCAGCTAATCACATAATAGCAAAAACGCACACAAAAATGCATGGTACTGTCACACATGCGTTTTTGCTATTAACACATGCGTTTTTGCTATTAGGGCATGCGTTTTTTAACATGGGGGCCTATGGGTGCGTTTTTACATGTTTTTTACAAAATGCAGGTCTCCAAAAACTCATGAAAAAAACACAAGTGTGACCCCAGCCTAACTGTGACACTGAGCTCCAACACTGATAAAATGGTGAGAAGGGAAAATGGCTGGTTCTTATATGGCAAGGGCATGTAACATACCCAGCCAATGACACAAGCCCTCGTGTGCAGAAAGTGCACTTTGCTCTATGCGTGCTGATAGGCTGACAAACCGGACCACCCAAAGTAAGTGCAGTAAGGAAAAAAAAATTGAAGATCTGCATTATTTGACCACAGACCTCTCCCCAGCCCCCCTCCCGCCCACTATTCCTAGACACTGAAACTCACAGTAACATTGAACAAAAACATTACACTGAAAAGTCAGTAACGCTTTTGGTCAATGAACCATTATCGAACATAACCTCGGATTACCGGATTTATAGCAAATAGTTTGCATTCGTCGAATGACTCGAACATAGCCCAAAGCAGGTCGAATTTGAAATTGGCGAACATGTTCGAACGAACATCGCTTATCTCTAGTCCTGAGGCCTCTCTTAGAAGGAGGGGTACTGTCACAAAGAGTTTTGTACAAACTCTGCTGGCTGTCATGGCAGTGTTGAGCTTTATTCAGATTGCAGATTCTGATGCTCTGTCCAGTGGTTTCTGCGATGTATGGAATCAACACTGGCACACTTGGGCATTGACTAGCTGTGTGCTTAGTCATAGGCAGGCTAGCAAGAGTTAATCTCTACTGGTCTGCTTGCTCCTTTTATCACATGATGTGAGGAGGCCTATCATGGTGGAGGAATCTTTATATCCATGCCAGCTGTAGTTTATCCTATGTTGGTCTGTTAGGTTTGATGAATTTCTGGAGAAAGTTGTGCTATGTACTTGTTGCTGTTGTAGAAGTTCTCCCCTGTAGTTCTGTTCCTCCTGCCACTCTTATTGTCTTTACCTTTGTGTGCATGTTCTGTGACAGAGTTTTAGTTTTATCTTGTCTGACTTTATCTGTGGGTTTCATTACTGCCCTGTTCCAAGGGAAGAAGGAGTGGGAATTAGTTCAGGGCTGAACAAGAGCAGGACCAGAAAAGGAGACTCAGGCCTCTCCACCATCAGGATTACTTCTGAGAGAGGGATAGTTTGGGGGCTCCCTAGCGAGAGGGGCAGATCAAAAGCCTCAGTTCCCCGTTTACCCATAGTCATTGTCAGGGCCGCCGTTATGATCTTACTGGCCTTAATGATTAAGGGGCCCGCCAGTTTTTAGATGGGGCGTGGCCTTTCAAATAGAGGCAGAGGGGGCCCAGGCGTGCTGGCGGGGGGGGCGTAGCGGTTTGGAGCGGGCCCGCCCCCTCTTGTTTTGTTGCACGGGCGGCGGGCCCCCCCTCACCTGTGGGGAATTGGCGCTGATGCCGCCGGGCCCCGCCTCCTGACTTCTCTCCTCAGCACCCGGGCCATGCGAATGCTGGGGGGTGTTGGAGCGGCAGTAGTGTCCCAGAATTTATTAAATACTGCTGGGACACTGCCGCTGCATTTACCCCCCTGCATGCTGGCACTTCAGGGATCAGTGAGTAAGCTCAGCTTGGATATCAGAGCAGCTGAGCTCCTCCTGACCCGGAAGCGCTGATGCTGCGGAGATGCCGGCTGTGTGAGGACAGTCTGGGTACAGGAGAAGGACAAGGTAAGCGCCAATGAGCTGAAGAGAGCTGGGAGGCAGAACAGGGGCCACATAAAAGGGGCCAGAAGAGGAAGAAGCAGAGTGAATGGAGGTGGCCACAAGAGGGGAGAAGCAGGATGAATGGGGGGCCACAATAAGAGGGGAGAAACAGGAAGAATGGGGGGGCACAATAAGAGGGGAGAAACAGGGAGAATGGGGGACCACAAGAGGGGAGAAGCAGGCATTATGGGGGGGCCACAAGAGGGAAGAAGCAGTGTGAATGGGGGGCCATAAGAGAGGAGAAAACAGGGAGAATGTGTGGCCACAAGAGGGGAGAAGCAGGGTAAATGGGGGGGGGCACAAGTCTGAGTCCCTGTCTGTAAGTCCTCCATCCATATCTAGCCCGTATGTCCCTGGCTGAGTGTGCATGGGTGTGCATGTGTGTGTGTGCCTGGCTGAGTGTGCATATGTGTGCCTGGCTGGGTGTGCATGTGTGTGTGTGCCTGACAGAGTGTGCATATGTGTGCCTCCCTGGGTGTACATGTGTGTGTGTGCCTGGCTGGATGTACATGTGTGCGTGTGCCTGGATGGATGTGCATATGTGTGTGTGCCTGGCTGGGTGTGCATGTGTGCGTGTGCCTGGCTGGGTGTGCATATGTGAGTGTGCCTTGCTGAGTGTGCACGTGTGTCTGGCTGAGTGTGCATGTGTGTGTGTGTGTGCCTGGCTGAGTGTGCATGTGTGAGTGTGCCTGGCTGTGTGTGCATGTGTTTGCCTGGCTGAGTGTGCCTGGCTGGGTGTGCCTGTGTGATTGTGTCTGGCTGGGTGTGCATGTGTGTGTGTACACGGATGAGTGTGCATGTATGTGTGCCTGGCTGAGTGTGCATATGTTTGCCTGGCTGAGTGTGCATGTGTGTGTGTGCCTGGCTAGGTGTGCATGAGTGTGTGTGACTGGCTGAATGTGCATCTGTGTGCCTGGCTGAGTGTGCATGTGTGTGTATGCCTGGCTGAGTGTGCATGTGTGTGTTCCTGGCTGAGTGTGTATGTGTGTGTGTTCCTGGCTGGGTGTGCATGAGTGTGTGTGCCTGGCTTGATATACATGAGTGTGTGCGCCTGGCTGAGTGTGCATGTGTGTGCCTGGCTGAGTGTGCACATGTGTGTGTACCTGGCTTTGTGTGCATGTGCATGTGTGTGTGTCCCTGGCTGAGTGTGCATATGTGTGCCTGGCCAGGTGTGCATGTGTGTGTATGTGCCTCACTGAGTGTGCATGTGTGTGTTCCTGGCTGAGTGTGCATGATTGTGTGTCCCTGGATGAGTGTGCATGTGTGTGTGTTCCTGGCTGAGTGTGCATTTGTGTGTGTGCCTGGCTGGGTGTGCGTTTGGATGCCTGGCTGGGTGTGTGTGTGTGTGTGTGTACCTGGCTGAGTGTGCATGTGTGTGCAAACTTCCCAAACTCTGATCAGTGGGCTGGGCACAAATATCCTTTTTAGGGTTGTGACAGACACTGCTTGGAGGGAGGGCTTAGTTGTAGTGAGGAGTAGGGAGGAGTGGCAATAGGAGTCACTTAGAGTCAGACGGTGAGAGAAAGTGAGTCTGCTGACATCCTTCAGGCTGTGCACAGTCTCCAATGTGTATACATCCCGCAGCAGTCACTAATGTATATACAACCCGCAACAGCATTTAATGTGCATACGTCTCCCAGCAGTCTCCAATGTGCATTTCTCCTACACCTGTCTCCATTGTGCATTTGTCCCACAGCCATCTCCATTGTGCATTTGTCCCGCAGCCATCTCCATTGTGTATACGGGCAGCAGCAGTCTCTATTGTGTATTCTCTATTGTGTGTATAGCCTGCAGCCTTCTCCATTGTCTATACGGCCCGCAGTAATCTCTATTGTGTATACAGCTAGCAGCCGTCTCTATTGTGTATTCTCTATTGTGTATAAAGTTATTGTGTATTCAGCCCACAGGAGTCTCAAGTGTGTATGTGTGTAATATATAATAGAAAGAGAGAGAGCGTGTAAAAAAAAAAAGGAAAAACAGCACAAAAATATAGATAAAAGTGGACTTTATTGCCAAATGGCATGGCCACACATTGGGCAATAAAGTCCACCTTTTTCTATTTTTTTGTGCTGTTTTTCCTTTTTTTACCCTATTGGCCTTGTTCACACATGTCAGCTTTTTTTAACATCTCTGCGTTTTTTGGGGTTTTAAAAAAAAACGCAGGTGCGTTAACGCAGAGTGCATTTGAGTGTACATGCGTTTTTCAGCTCCACTTGCGTTTTTTTCCCCCAGTCCAAAAACCGCTGCATGCAGCGTTTTTTGGGTGTTGGAAAAAAATGCAGGGGTGGTTTCCAAAAAACGCATGCGTTTTTTTAACATGGGGCCCTATGGGAAACGCATGCGTTAACGCAGGACACCTATAGGCACCTGCGTGAACGCATGCGTTAACGGTAGCATTTTTAAAGTGCTCATTTAAGCACCCTGCATTAACGCTAGCGTTTTTGCCTGCGTTTTTGGCCAACAAATGACTAAGTCCAAAAAAGTGTCAAATCCTTTCAGACACACAAGAGACACTTTTTGGCACTTTTAGAAAAACGCAGGTGTTTTTTTTCCTGCTAAAAAAAACGCAAATTGAGTGTGAACAAGGCCATTGTAAGGAACCATCTGGATTGCTGGTTGGGAAAGCGCACATAAATTGAGGTCATTTTTGGTGTGGTTCCAATTTTTCACTATAAATATAATGTACTAGATGGCGGCCCGATTCTAAAGAATCGGGTAGTCTAGAATCCATATATAGTTTATTTACTAATAGTTACGGGAGTGCGGTGAAATGAATTGTGTGTATACAGGCGGCTCTGTGGGTAGCACAGTATACGGTGGCTCAGTGGTTAGCACTGCGCGGTGGCTCAGTTTTTAGCACTGCGCGGTGGCTCAGTGGTTAGCAGTGAGTGCGGTGGCTCAGTGGTTAGCACTGCGCGGTGGCTCAGTGGTTAGCAGTGAGTGCGGTGGCTCAGTGGTTAGCACTGCGCGGTGGCTCAGTGGTTAGCACTGCGCGATGGTTCAGTGATTAGCACTGCGCGGTGGCTCAGTGGTTAGCAATGAGTGCGGTGGCTCAGTGGTTAGCAGTGAGTGCGGTGGCTCAGTGGTTAGCAGTGAGTGCGGTGGCTCAGTGGTTAGCAGTGAGTGCGGTGGCTCAGTGGTTAGCAGTGAGTGCGGTGAGATTGGTCAGCGCAGCGCCGTGGGCAGAGTGGTCAGCGCAGCGCCGTGGGCAGAGTGGTCAGCGCAGCCCCGTGGGCAGAGTGGTCAGCGCAGCGCCGTGGGCAGAGTGGTCAGCGCAGCGCCATGGGCAGAGTGGTCAGCGCAGCGCCGTGGGCAGAGTGGTCAGCGCAGCGCCGTGGGCAGAGTGGTCAGCGCAGCCCCGTGGGCAGAGTGGTCAGCGCAGCGCCGTGGGCAGAGTGGTCAGCGCAGCACCATGGGCAGAGTGGTCAGCGCAGCGCCGTGGGCAGAGTGGTCAGCGCAGCGCCGTGGGCAGAGTGGTCAGCACAGCGCTGTGGGCAGAGTGATCAGCACACACATACACACATACACACACATACACACACTCCTCTATACTTTCCACCGACCCTGCGTCTTCCCCGCCGCCTGGATCCTGAGTCGACATGTCGCCGCCCCCGGACGACTGGATCCAATATGTCGTCCGGGTAGTTTGGCGAGACATCTTGGACGCTATATTGGATCCAGTAGTTCGGGGGCGGCGACATGTCGACTGAGGATCCAGGCAGCGGACGCAGGGCCGGTGGTAAGTATAGCGGAGTGTGTGTGTGTGTACAAAGTTGAGGGAAGTGCGGACAAAGTGACGGAAGTGCCTACATACACATATATATACACATACTGTACATTGCATATGGAGGGGTGAGGACAGGGGAGGCTGGAGGGCAGAGGAGGGGTGAGGACAGGGGAGGCTGGAGGGCAGAGGAGAGGGGAGGCTGGAGGGCAGAGGACAGGGGAGGCTGGAGGCAGAGGACAGGGAAGGCTGGAGGGCAGGGAGAGGGAGGCGTGGAGGCAGAGGAGAGGGGGGCTGAGGCAGTGGTAGGGGAGGCTGGAGTGGCGATGGCAGGGGGAGGCTGGAGGGCAGAGGCAGAGGGAGTGAGGTGAGGGGCAGAGACTGGGGACAGGGAGGCTGAGGGCAGGGGGCTGGAGGCAGAGGACAGGGGAGGCAGGAGGGCGGGGAGGATGGAGGGCAGAGGACAGGGGAGTGGAGGCAGAGACAGGGGAGGCTGGAGGGCAGAGGACAGGGAGCTGAGGGCAGAGAACGGGAGAGTGGAGGCAGAGGTACAGGAGGAGGCGGAGGTGGAGGGCAGAGGACAGGAAGGGTGGGAGGTGGAGGGCAGGGCAGGAGAGAGACAGCGGAGCTGGAGGCAGAGAAGGGAGATCAGCGGAGGCGTGAGGGCAGAGGACATGGAGAGGAGAGCGCGAGCTGAGGTCAGAGGACAGGGGAGGCGGAGGTGGCAGGGCAGGGACTGTGAGAGGAGCGGAGGTAGTGGCAGAGACAGGACAGGAGAGGAGAGCGGAGGGCAGAGGAGAGCGAGGAGGCAGAGGACAGGGAGCTGAGGAGGAAGGGAGGCTAGGGCAGAGGACAGGGAGGCTGGAGGGCAGAGACAGGGGGGGCTGGAGGGCAGAGACAGGGGAGGCTGTGGGCAGAGGAAGGGGAGGCTGGAGGGCAGATGACAGGGGAGGCTGGAGGCAGAGGACAGGAGGCTGGAGGGCAGAGGACAGGGAGGCTGGAGGGCAGAGGAAGGGGAGGCTGAGGCAGAGGACAGGGGAGGCTGGAGGGCAGAGGACAGGGAGGCTGGAGGCAGAGGACAGGGGAGGCTGGAGGCAGAGGACAGGAGGAGGTGAGCTGGAGGGCAGGACAAGAGGAGAGGAGCTGGAGGGCAGAGGACAGGGGAAGTGACTGGAGGGCAGAGGACAGGGAGGAGGAGAGCGGGAGCTGGAGGCAGAGGACGAGAGAGGAGAGGGAGGCTGGAGGGCAGAGGACAGGGAGGGACAGGGGAGATGAGGAGAGGAGAGCGAGAGGAGAGCAGGAGCTGGAGGGCAGAGGAGAGCGGAGGGAGAGAGACGGAGGCTGGAGGCAGAGGACAGGGAGAGGAGAGTGGAGGCTGGAGGACAGAGGACAGGGGAGGCTGGAGGGCAGAGGACAGGGGAGGCTGGAGGGCAGAGGACAGGGAGGCTGGAGGGCAGAGGAAGGGAGGCTGGAAGGCAGAGGAGAGTGGAGGCTGGAGGGGCAGGACAGGGAGAGGAGAGCGGAGGCTGGAGGGCAGAGGACAGGGAGAGGAGAGCGGAGGCTGGAGGGCAGAGGACAGGGGAGAGGACAGGGAGGCTGGAGGGCAGAGGACAGGGGAGGCTGGAGGGCAGAGGACAGGGGAGGCTGGAGGGCAGAGAACAGGGGAGGCTGGAGGGCAGAGGACAGGGGAGGCTGGAGGGCAGAGGAGAGGGGAGGCTGGAGGCAGGGGAGGATGGAGGGCAGAGGACAGGGAGCTGGAGGGCAGAGGACAGAGGCTGGAGGGCAGAGGAGAGCGGAGGCTGGAGGGCAGAGGAGAGTGGAGGCTGGAGGGCAGAAGACAGGGAGAGGAGAGCGGAGGCTGGAGGGCAGAGGACAGGGAGAGGAGAGCAGAGGCTGGAGGGCAGAGGACAGGAGAGGACAGGGAGGCTGGAGGGCAGAGGACAGGGGAGGTTGGAGGGCAGAGGACAGGGGAGGCTGGAGGGCAGAGGACAGGGAGGCTGGAGGGCAGAGAACAGGGGAGGCTAGAGGCAGAGGACAAAGGAGGCTGGAGGGCAGAGGAGAGGGGAGACTGGAGGGCAGAGGACAGGGGGCTTGAGGGCAGAGGACAGGGGAGACTGGAGGGCAGAGGACAAGGGAGGGTGGAGGCAGAGGACAAGGGAGGGTGGAGGGCAGAGGGAGCGGAGGCTGGAGGGCAGAGGAGAGCGGAGGCTGGATGGCAGAAGACAGGGAGAGGAGAGCGGAGGCTGGAGGGCAGAGGACAGGGAGAGGACAGGGAGGCTGGAGGGCAGAGGACAGGGAGGCTGGAGGGCAGAGGACAGGGAGGCTGGAGGGCAGAGAACAGGGTAGGCTGGAGGCAGAGGACAGGGAGGCTGGAGGGCAGAGGAGAGGGGAGGCTGGAGGGCAGGGGAGGCTGGAGGGCATAGGACAGAGGAGGCTGGAGCAGAGGACAGGGGAGGCTGGAGGGCAGAGGACAGGGGAGGCTAGAGGGCAGAGGAGAGCGGAGGCTGGAGGGCAGAGGAGAGTGGAGGCTGGAGGGCAGAGGACAGGGAGAGGAGAGCGGAGGCTGGAGGGCAGAGGACAGGGAGAGGAGAGCGGAGGCTGGAGGGCAGAGGACAGGGAGAGGACAGGGGAGGCTGGAGGGCAGAGGACAGGGAGGCTGGAGGGCAGATGAGAGGTGAGGCTGGAGGGCAGAGGACAGGGGAGGCTGGAGGGCAGAGAACAGGGGAGGCTGGAGGGCAGAGGACAGGGGAGGCTGGAGGGCAGAGGACAGGGGAGGCTGGAGGGCAGAGGACAGGGGAGGCTGGAGGGCAGAGGACAGGGGAGACTGGAGGACAGAGGACAAGGGATGGTGGAGGGCAGAGGACAAGGGAGGGTGGAGGGCAGAGGAGAGCGGAGGCTGGAGGGCAGAGGAGAGCGGAGGCTGGAGGGCAGAGGACAGGGAGAGGAGAGTGGAGGCTGGAGGCAGAGGACAGGGAGAGGAGGAGCGGAGGCTGGAGGGCAGAGGACAGGGGAGGCTGGATGGTAGAGGAAGGGAAGGCTGGAGGGCAGAGGACAGGGGAGGCTGGAGGGCAGAGGACAGGGGAGAGGCTGGAGGGCAGCGAAGGCTGGAGGGCAGAGGACAGTGGAGGCTGGTGGGTAGAGGACAGGGGAGGCTGGAGGGCAGAGGACAGGGGAGGCTGGAGGGCAGAGGACAGGGGAGGCTGGAGGGCAGAGGAGAGGTGAGGCTGGAAGGCAGAGGAGAGGGGAGGCTGGAGGGCAGGGGAGGCTGGAGGGCAGAGGACAGGGAAGGCTGGAAGGCAGGGGAGGCTGGCGGGCAAAGGACTGGGGGAGAGGCTGCTGGGCAGAGGACAGGGGGAGAGGCTGCTGGGCAGAGGACAGGGGGAGAGGCTGCTGGGCAGAGGACAGGGGGAGAGGCTTCTGGGCAGAGGACAGGGGGAGAGGCTGCTGGGCAAAGGACAGGGGGAGAGGTGGCTGGACGGGGCAGGTTAGAGGCGGCTGGAGCGGCGGCGGGCAGAGGCAGGAGCGGCCGCGGGAGGCATGGAGTGCCACGGGCAGAGGCTGGAGCGGCCGCGGCAGAGGCAGGAGCGGCCGCGGGCAGAGGCTGGAGCGGCCGCGGGCCGAGGCTGGAGCGGAGGAGAGAGGAGGCGCCGGGACAGACGGGAACGTTCCTGGCCGGAACGTTCCTCCGCCGGTCCATGTAGCCGGGCGCCGTCCGGCTACAGTGCACTGGTGACGTCACCACCATGGGTCCGGAGGCCATCACGGAAGTAACCTTCGGGTTTTCCGGAAGTGGCCTTCGACTTTTATATTATAGATAGATGTTTGGGTGCAGGCGGAGCATGGGTGGAGGGTGGAGCATGGGTGGAGGGCGGAGTCTCAGAGGGGCCCCAAAATTTTGGCAGTAAGGGGCCCCGAAATACCTAGTGTCAGCCCTGGTCATTGTGACAACATGTCACAAATAAAACATTCTCAGAACCACTGCAATATATTGAATGAAGCATTCCAGAAGTTTTACAACATAAAGTGACACAGGTTAGAATAGAAAAAAATTGGTCTGGCCAGGAAAGTGAAAACAGGCTGAGGGGTGAATGGGTTAAAGCACAATAATTTATCACTCTGCTGCCTACTGGTTTTTACTTGCGCTGAAGGTTTTATCCCTAGATTATCATTGCCAGGTCTGAAAGCTCATTTATAGTCTGATTTTACCCCCTTGTGTGATAAACCCTGCACAAACTATGCTGCAAAACTGCCACATGTGAATATAGCCTTGTACTGATCAATGCTCTGGATAGACAATAGAGGCTCATTTAGTAGGTGTAGGAGCTTCTGTGTATTTCTTTCTTTATCAACTCTTACAGTGGTATATATTGATGACAACACAAGGAGAATGAACATGCAAGCTTGTATTCTCTACAGTGTACACAAGAGGGCAACAGAGTTTTCTATATGTGCCATTCTTTTCATTGTCTACTCCTGGGAGTACTATTGAATAAACTACCGTATACCCGTTTCTTGTCGGTGGGTATTTTCATGCTTGATGCCCAAACAGAAGAGAATATTGCATTTACGCTGCCGAGGTAAAAGCTGAAAATTGTATATTTTCGCAACTTTAAATTTGGAATGGGTATTTGAGAATATCTATGTTCACTTTCTTGAAATTTTATTAAGCAAAGTATTTTTAGATGTAGTACTTAGCTGCAGTCAAATGATATATCTACCTTCCAATGCACTCTTTTAGGCTCATCCACTATAGACTTATATCTGTCTATTCAGCATCATATGCATTTGCAGTCAATTTGAACAGTGTTTCTCTTCCTCTAGTACATATACCAAAGGCAATGGTGTACCATCAATGACAGCAGACCACTCAGCTGCTATGGAGCCCATGAGTTTGTGTGGGGGGAGCAAAAGCTAGTGCCAGCACCATCCCCTAGCCCCCTAACCAGCATCACAATTTCCCTTGTATCAACATCACAGATGCCAGTACAGTTGAAAGGAATGATGCAAGAGGGAACACTCCATTCTCTTTTCCATCATTCTCTCACTGTGTCTGCATTCTATCCCAGTGCAGAAGGCATGATGTCACTACTGTCCTCCCGCTGTGTCGAGATGTGCTGTGCTGCAGACCTCTCGTCAATGAGACTGGAGCAGTGGGGGAAAAAGGAGAGTATTTACTCATTTTTTTTTAAATAATTGAGTTTACTGGTGGCCAATGGCCATCTAATATATATAGCTGAATGTGTGTGTGTGTGTATATATGTATGTATGTATGTGTGTATGTCCAGGATTGGCATCTGCACCGTCGCAGCTACAGCCACAACATTTTGCACAGTCACACGTCTGGACCCCTAGAGCTTCATAGGCTATGTTGTGAGGAAAAATTTTAACCCCGCGCGTGCCAATTCACCAAACAATTTTGCCCCTATCTACATAATGGGGAAAAAGTGAAAGGAAAAGTGTTGAAGGCAAATTGACAGCTGCCAGATGTGAACAAGGGGGACTTAAAGAATGAGAGTGATGGTGCCAAAGAGTATATACCATACAGTTGCTAAGGTGGGGCCCCGACATAGGATACTCACCACACACGGGGATATGAACACACACACAAAATGCGCCACACACTACCACGTGCTTGAACACATATACCACCATCAGCACACATTTCACCACACATACTCCAACCTCGCCACATAATCGCCCTAAAACACACACAAGTCTGGTATTACCCTATAAAAATCTGATTAATAAGCAGCCAACAAGAACAACAAATGTACCATATAGGAAATACGGCAGCTGTCAGTCACATGACCTGTCTATTATGTGTATGGGTGAGCTAATATATGCTGTCAGGGGGGAGGGCTTCCTGTTGCCTGGGGATTTATCAGGCTGCCAATAGCAACCAATCACAGCTCAGCTTCTATTTTGCTACAGTTAATTAATTGGTTAATATAGGCAACAAAGGACATTCTCAGTATAACAAAGCTTGTGTGAGGTAATAGAATGTCAGGGTGTGTTGGTGGAAAGGCTGATGTCAGTCACATTACCTCTATGTGAGAGGATACAGAAATTGCCAGTTACAGACTATTTTTACCACAATAATGCCTCATAAGAAAGGGAATTCCTTGGAACGAATGTAGGCTGATGCAAAAGAAAAGCTGCATTACGGCCCAATGAAAAATGTGAAGACCGAGAAACAAGGCTCACACACATGAGAACAGCAGCTGCTTCCTCAAGAGCCAATGAACTTTCTGAGGAGAAGGAAGCGAGGCTTGTAGACAAGAGAACAAGAGCTGCTTCTTCAAGAGCCAATGAACTTTCTGAGGAGAGGGAAGCGAGGCTTGCAGACATGAAAATAAGAGCTACTTCCTCAAGAGCCAATGAACTTTCTGAGGAGAGGGAAGTGAGGCTCGCAGACATGAAAACAAGAGCTGCTTCCTCAAGAGCCCATGAACTTTCTGAGGAGAGGGAAGTGAGGCTTGCAGACATTGTCAACTTTGTGTGGGCTGTTCAAGAGTTGGAACAGCCAAAAATCTGTTCGTCTTTCCACATAAAGGAAGAACTAAGAATGTCGCTTATCAAAAGGCTCTCAAATAAGGAGTAGAAGATTACTTCACATTACTTGGCCAATTTAGTTACATCTGTGTGGAATATCTGTGGTGTTAAAATATATGTTGTAAAATGCTTCTATTAGCTTAGTTTTTGCCTTTTAATAATTACATTTCTGTGTATTTGTTTTGTGGTTTTTTGTGTGCAGAATAAATTTTTGTTAACACATTCTATTTTGTTAACGGCAGTAGTTAACCCGAGCGAAGCTGGGTAATACAGATAGTAATACTATATGATGGACTATGGGGGGTGCATTATACTATTTAGAGGACCGTGGAGGGTACATTATAATATATAGAAGGCTATGGGGGTTGCATTATACTATATAGAGGACTATTGGGGGTGGAATATAATATATGGAGGACTATGGGGGTGAATTATAATATATGGAGGACTATGAAAGATGTATTATACTATATGCAAGACTGGGTGGTGCATTATACTATATTGAGGATTATGGGGGTGCATTATAATATATGGAGGACTATGGGGAGCATTATAATATTTGTAGGATTATAAGGTGTATTATACTATACAGATAAGTATAAGGTGTGCATTATAATATATGGAGGACTATGGGTGTGCACCATACTATATGGAGGACTAATGGGGACATCTACTTATATAATCGGGAGTTGGGAATTCGGGCACTGTACCCGAATCCCAGACTCCTTAGCGGCACTGCGAGTGATGACGCGCAGCGTCATCACGAGCCGCAGCCGCTCTACAGTTAAAAAAAAATAAATAAAAATCCTCACCTCTCCCCGAGCCCCCGCCGTCTCCCGCCGTCTTCCGCCGTCTTCCGCTAGGCTCCCGGTGGCTCTGCAGGCTCCCGGTGCCTGCAGTGCTCTTCTATTGCACTCAAGGACCTGTGGTGATGTCAGAGTCACGTGACACCAGCTTACTCCATGCTAACCGCGGGTCACGTGACTCTGACATCACCACAGGTCCTTGACTGCACTAGAAGAGCACTGCAGGCACCGGGAGCCTGCAGAGACACCGGGAGCCTAGCGGAAGACGGCAGAAGACGGCGGGGGCTCGGGGTGAGGTGAGCATAATCTTTTTTTTATTTTTTTGAACCCCTGCCTTGCAGGAGCGCCACCACAGAAGGACAGACTACACAAAAGAATAGACAATGTCTGTAAATGACAGATGCCCTTAGGCTTCTTATCCTGAAATATATGACCTTATTAGAAATGACTGGCAGTCTTCAACCCAAATCACCTGGAAAATAACATTCTAGCACAACCATAGACTGAAGCACAAAGGGCAGACCCAGAAGAGACCTCACAATAAATACAGACCTCAGGCAAAACCACCGAGCAACGAAAGACGCCAGAAGAGATACAGCAGGAGACACTGAATAAATGCAGATCTGCTACATTGCCTCATTACATATGGAAGCTAGAATAAATTCATATCTCAGAATAGAACCCCAGAATACACTCAAACCCCTAAATAAATACATACATTAGACTAAACCACAGAATACAAACCTGCTGAATAAATACCTTAGAATAAATATAGATCAGGCCCCCCCACCCAAAAACAAACATACCGTAATCCATATAAGATTCTAATATAAATACAGACCATACATCCGACACCAATATACCCACAGATCTCAGTGCATACTTTTGGGATAATTGCATATCATCGTTTTATCATGATGTGTCACATTTAGCAATGGCATATCATTGTGATAGAAATAAAAGAGGACCTGTATACTCTGCCACCACACAGATGCCTGTATACTATGCCACCACAGACACCTGTATACTCTGCCAACACACAGATGCCTGTATACTATGCCACCACAGACACCTGTATACTCTGCCACCACACAGATGCCTGTATACTATGCCACCACAGACACCTGTATACTCTGCCAACACACAGATGCCTGTATACTATGCCACCACAGACACCTGTATACTCTGCCAACACACAGATGCCTGTATACTATGCCACCACAGACACCTGTATACTCTGCCACCACACAGATGCCTGTATACTATGCCACCACACACACCTGTATACTCTGCCAACACACAGATGCCTGTATACTATGCCACCACAGACACCTGTATACTCTGCCACCACACAGATGCCTGTATACTATGCCACCACAGACACCTGTATACTCTGCCACCACACAGATGCCTGTATACTATGCCACCACAGACACCTGTATACTCTGCCACCACACAGATGCCTGTATACTATGCCACCACAGACACCTGTATACTCTGCCACCACACAGATGCCTGTATACTATGCCACCACAGACACCTGTATACTATGCCACCACAGACACCTGTATACTCTGCCACCACACAGATGCCTGTATACTATGCCACCACAGACACCTGTATACTCTGCCACCACACAGATGCCTGTATACTATGCCACCACAGACACCTGTATACTCTGCCACCACACAGATGCCTGTACACTATGCCACCACAGACACCTGTATACTATGCCACCACAGACACCTGTATACTCTGCCACCACACAGATGCCTGTATACTATGCCACCACAGACACCTGTATACTCTGCCACCACACAGATGCCTGTATACTATGCCACCACAGACACCTGTATACTCTGCCAACACACAGATGCCTGTATACTATGCCACCACAGACACCTGTATACTCTGCCAACACACAGATGCCTTAATCTATGCCACCACAGACACCTGTATACTATGCCACCACAGACCAACCTGTATACTAGACTCTGCCACCATCACACAGATGCCTGTATACTATGCCACCACAGACACCTGTATACTCTGCCACCACACAGATGCCTGTATACTATGCCACCACAGACACCTGTATACTCTGCCACCACACAGATGCCTGTACACTATGCCACCACAGACACCTGTATACTATGCCACCACAGACACCAGTATACTCTGCCACCACACAGATGCCTGTATACTATGCCACCACAGACACCTGTATACTCTGCCACCACACAGATGCCTGTATACTATGCCACCACAGACACCTGTATACTCTGCCAACACACAGATGCCTGTATACTATGCCACCACAGACACCTGTATACTCTGCCAACACACAGATGCCTGTATACTATGCCACCACAGACACCTGTATACTCTGCCACCACCACCACACACGCATGTATACTCTGCCACCACCACACACGCCTGTATACTCTGCCGCCACCACCACACCCGCCTGTATCCTCTGCCGCCACCACCACAGACGCCTGTATACTCTGCCACCACCACCGACGCCTGTATACTCTGCCACCAGCACCGATGCCTGTATACTCTGCCATCACCACACACGCCTGTATACTCTGCCACCACCACAGACACCTGTATACTCTGCCACCACACAGATGCCTGTATACTATGCCACCACAGACACCTGTATACTTTGCCACCACCACCACACACACCTGTATACTCTGCCACCACCACCACACACGCCTGTATACTCTGCCCCCACCACACATACCTGTATACTCTGCCACCACCACACACACCTGTATACTCTGCCACCACCACCACAGACGCATCTATACTCTGCCACCACCACACACGCCTGTATACGCCGCTACCACCACACACGCCTGTATACTCTGCCGCCACCACCACACACGCCTGTATACTCCACTACCCACAGACCCACCTGTATACTCTGCTACCCACAGAGCCCCCTGTATACTCTGCTACCCACTGACCCACCTGTATACTCTGCTACCCACAGAGCCCCCTGCATACTCTGCTACCCACTGACCCGCCTGTATACACACAATTCATTTCACCCTGCTCCCGATGCAATTGCATCGGGCCTTTTTACTAGTTATAATATATAAAGGTCTATGGGAATGCATTATAATATATGGAGGACCATTGAGGTTGCATTATAATATATGGAGAATGATGTAGTGTCCATTAAAGTAAATAGAGAACTATGAATGGTGCATTATACTATATTTAGAACTATGGAGGGCATTATACTATTTGGAGAACTACGAGGGGAGCATTGTAATACATAGAGCAGCACGGTGGCTCAGTAGTTAGCACAGTTCCTTTGCAGCACTGGGGTCCTGGGTTCCAACCTGCAAGTAGTTAGTATGTTCTCTGTGTGTGTGCATTGGTTTCCTCTGGGTACAGACATATTAATAGGGAATTTAGATTGTGAGCCCCAGTGGGAAAAATGATAATGATCTTTCTAAAGCGCTGAGAAATATGTTGGTGTTATATAATTAATGCAAAATAAATACAGAAAACTATGGGGGTGCATAACAATATATTGAGGACTATGAGAGGTGCATTAGACTTCATGAAGGACTATGGGGAGTATCATGAAGGACTATGGGGAGTATTATACTATATGAAACGTAAAGTGGAGTGGGGCAGTAGTCGTGGGCAAGGGATTAACTCCAGGCGCCCAGCACCCTATCTCCCACTAACCCTAAGATGGGGGTACACTCCTTAAAGTTGCATCAATATATATGGAGGCAGTCCTTTAAGTTACAGTAACCAATCATTTGCAATGACTCATCTTATGCAGTACTTTCTTGCAGACAGGCAACCTTTTCGTCATTAACACAGTTAAAAATTTCCTGACCCGGCCAGAACATTGAGTCATCCGTCCCCCCTCCCAGCCAACAACAATCCCCAGAACTCGGACATAGCTCTTCATGTGGGACAGTCCATAGCATAGTCCTTTTGCAGCTGCAGAGTCCTCCAATCCAGGGGGGGACATTCAAAGTGTGCACACGGGGGAACAAAAAACAGATTCAGCCAGCCCACAAATGGTGTTCCGTATCAGAGGCTCTTAAGGGACTTAGCAATTGTGCCAGTCAAGAGTGCAACCAGCACAATTAAGGTTTCCATGCATCTGACTTATTACATCACTGTCTGTCAGTAGATAGGGTCACTGTATGTTTCCACGCCGACTCAGGATAAAGAGCTTATCAGTCAACTAGTTCTTTATTAGCAGTGTCATGTGTTGTCTAGCGCTGATTATATGTGGTCTATTCTTGATGCTGCAGTAACTTAAACTGTGTGAAATTTTCTCTAGTACTGCATGAGTTAATGCCAGTTTCATTACCATGTCCTGGTGGGCTTGAAGTTAATGTGTGAGTCTACTCCCCATAGCCTTTAAGTAGCTTCTCCTTCCACCAGATGGTGTTGCTGATAGAGTGTCACTCTATACCTGGAAGCTGTGCTGTGCAGACCTGTTTGTTTGTGCTGCTGAGAACTTTTCCCTTTGGAGTTGATGTATATTTGGTCAGTGGAGGTAGATGAGGGGTAATGGTGCAGGGCTCATTGAGGAGTTAGGGCTTAGGGTGGAGACCTGAACATTCTCACCATCAGAGATACCTTTGGGGTTAGGGCTATTCAGGGTTCCCAGTCTAGGGACAGACTAGTTTTCCCTGGTCACTCTGCCCATAACTTCCATTCTCTCTTTAGCATTTCCACTACACCGTGACAAGCAGAGGTTGAAAACTGCTCTTTCTCCGGATCACATTGGCCATCCATTTTGCCTTGCTGGGTTTAACGGGTAGGGACACCTCTTAAAAAACCGGGTCTGGTCTTATTAGGGGAAATGTTTTTTGTGGGAAATGATTCTCGTAGTGGGCCTGGTGGAAAGCCCACTGGCAGCTGAACCAACATTACCTTCAGCCGCTTAGCTCTTCCATGGGCCACGGACCATTCTGTGTGGTGTTTTGAGGCACGGCCAACACTTCAGGTGGTTTTTTAAGGTATTGGATTATCTGCTCTGCAAAGCTATCTGGCCCTAAATGCACCACCATTAAGGCACATTTGTGCACTCCCGATCCTCAACACCATCTCCCATTAGTCATTTTGCAACTGAGTTCTTGCAACATCTCCTTCCACTGCAACTATCTAACACAAAATAGTGCTGTCCCTCGTACCTTTAAGTTGTCACTTGCACTTTTCCCTCTTGGGTTTGGTGGGGCATTTTCCAACTGGCCATCTCCACCTGTTCCCAGTTGTCACTCATCAACGAGCAGACCTACTCTGGCCATTTAATGTGAGGGAGCAGATGCTCTCCATGGCATCTCCAGGTGTAGGTCCTTCTTTTTTCTCAGAGCTGTGCAATTATTCGTGATCTTGTAGCATATGTGTGGCGCCCCTGCGGTCTGTTCGCCACAGAGGTACTGCACCTAATCTATAGGTGTGGTATCCCACTCCCCGGTAAGAAGGGGATACAATGCCGAGACACACATACTCTTGCACCCAACACCACTCCTAACTCCAGGCAATGAGATGAACTGGCTGGAGGAGGGAATCGGCAGAGGGGGTGGAAACAGAGAGTAGAAAAACAGACAGAGGAGGGGTTAGTTAGTCTGTCAGAAGAGGTTATTCTGTGAGGAACACAAAGAGAGATGGAGTTCTAGGGGAATTCTGGCACTGGGGAGGAGTGGACACCAGTGGGTAGGTCGCCCATGGAACCCAGGCCAGCATGAATAACAAATTCATCCTGACTTCTAGTCGTGGTGGAGGAACTGGTTGCAAGAGGGGACCGGCCCCAATCTGGCAACACTGTAAGGTTGAACCAGGAAACCAGAGGCTGCTGAGCTGTATGCGCAGTAGCCAATAACCGTGGACAAACTACAAAATGGCGGCTAGACCTAGGGTCAGAGGACATGTTGACCATCACTTGCAGGGCCCGCAGCCACCTGTGTTTCGGAGAAAATCACTAAAGCAGATCTACACCCATATGTAGTTTCATTACTGAAAAAGACTTTACCCTCATTATTGGAAATAGAGTGTTCTCAAGAAAAGTCTTACAGAATTCCTAAACCTAGAACTTTACCTATGCATATCCCAAGAGATGTTCTGATCACCTTCACTTTTTTCAAGAACCAAAAACCTACTGATGGAATATCTGAAACACAATACAACTTTACCCGAACCATTTAACATCAAAATTTTTGCAGATATTTCGAAGGAAACACTAACTAAACGTAGAGCATTGGGTCCGATCTTGAAGATATTGCAAACCAATGGCATCCCTTATCTCTGGTTTGCTCAATCCAAACTAAGCTTCAGACACAGTCAAAAAATGCATTTGATTGATGGATTGGAAGAGGGTTTGAAGATTTTAAAGGACTTGCATATTCAAGGGTCAGGAAATTCATGATCTTTAACAAAACTCAAAATAATATTTTGGATAATTAAAACTTTGGTTAGGTAGGAGGCCATATTTGATGCCACTGGGAGCTTTTGAGATCAGTTGATATTTACAGTACTCCACTTAGTTTTTGTTCTATTTTAGGTTTCATTATTCTTTTTTTAGTTAATCTCCCTTTTAGTTATCTTAATTTAAAAATTTGATACAGACATGACAAATCCTTTCTGGTACCCATTGATAAGTTCTATGACTCGCATCCAGGTGATCTCAAACATGTCAGAAAAGAAACATGCACAAGCTTTTAGTGCATTAGATGGCAAGTAATATCTTGACATATAATGTCAACGGTTTAAACTCACCTCAGAAGAGGTATTTTCTTTGGAGAAATCTAAAAGACTTAGCATTGAAATAACCGGGATTCAAGAGACAAAGTTCTCGAGCAAAAATGTGCCTAGACTAGAAAATAAAAACTACTCCAAAATAATTTTAGCATCCAATACAAAAAGATAGCAGGTGTCGCAATCATAATTAGAAATTCCTTACAGTTTGAGGAAGTAAATGCTATTCCTAATGCCCTTCTGGACTCAGTCAATAAGAATAGACATCTATATACATAATCTCCAGTTTTGTGCATCCGGCCACTGTGCCGCTATCACGCGCCGCGAGCGATGGCGCGCATGCGCCATCGTGAGCCGCCGACACTGGCCGGAAGCTCAAAAATGGTGCCTCCCGACACCCCACACCCTGCCCGCTCCACGCACCGACTACCCACCACACAGTGCGACCCCAGGCCGACCACAGCCACGCACTGCATCCATGATCTCATGGCCTGTCCTGCCCCTATCCCCAGAGCCCCTCAGTGTCTGCACCAAACACAGCGAGATTTCGCCTCACTCTCGCGGTGTTTGGAGCCGCCGCCGCAAATCACCAGCCTCACCGATGCTTTCTCTGTCCTCAACAACACAATCTGCTCCACAGCCCGCACCTGCCTCTGGGTATGCGGGGCGCCGGGGGTGGGAAGAGCCCACGACGAGCACAGGAGCCTCTGTGTTCTCCACACCGCCCTACACCCGCACCGCCCAGGAGCCTACACTAATCCGCCCTCACAGCCAAACATCACAGTGCCAATAGAGCCGACCCCGGGGTATCATGTCTCACCAACCACGGGACACCACACCAGCCCCACAGCTCGCACTGCAGGGTGCCGACTGCAACATCCAATCTCTGTATACTGTGTCTGTCTATACAATGTCTCTGTACTGTGTGTCATGTATGTATACTCTGTGTATACAATGTCTCTGTCATTTATGTATATAATGTGTGTGTAATGTCTGCACACAGCCGCCTGTATACTCTGCTACCCACAGAGCCGCCTCTATATTCTGCTACCCACAGAGCCACCTGTATACTCTGCTACCCACAGAGCCGCCTCTATACTCTGCTACCCACAGAGCCGCCTCTATACTCTGCTACCCACAGAGCCGCCTCTATACTCTGCTACCTACAGACCCGCCTGTATACTATGCTACCCACAGAGCTGCCTCTATGCTCTGCTACCCACAGAGCCGCCTCTATGCTCTGCTACCCACAGAGCCGCCTCTATGCTCTCCTACCCACAGAGCCACCTCTATGCTCTGCTACCCACACAGCCGCCTCTATGCTCTGCTACCCACAGAGTCGCCTGTATATTCTCCTTCCCACAGAGCCGCCTCTATACTCTGTTAATCACAGAGCCGCCTCTATACTCTGCTACACACACTGCCGCCTCTATGCTCTGCTACCCACAGAGCCGCCTGTATACTCTGCTACTCACACAGCCGCCTCTATACTCTGCTACCCACAGAGCCACCTCTATGCTCTGCTACCCACACAGCTGCCTCTATGCTCTGCTATCCACAGAGCCGCCTCTATGCTCTGCTACCCACAGAGCCGACTCTATGCTCTGCTACCCACAGAGCTGCCTCTATGCTCTGCTACCCACAGAGCCGCCTCTATGCTCTGCTACCCACAGAGCCACCTCTGTGCTCTGCTACCCACACAACCGCCTCTGTGCTCTGCTACCCACACAGCCGCCTCTATGCTCTGCTACCCACAGAGCCGCCTCTATGCTCTGCTACCCACACAGCCGCCTCTATGCTCTGCTACCCACAGAGCCACCTCTGTGCTCTGCTACCCACAGAGCCGCCTCTGTGCTCTGCTACCCACAGAGCCGCCTCTGTGCTCTGCTACCAACAGAGCCGCCTCTGTGCTCTGCTACCCACACAGCCGCATCTTTGCTCTGCTACCCACACAACCGCCTCTATGCTCTGCTACCCACAGAGCCGCCTCTATGCTCTGCTACCCACACAGCCGCCTCTATGCTCTGCTACCCACACAGCCGCCTGTATACTCTGCTACCCATACAGCCGCCTCTATACTCTGCTACCCACAGAGCCACCTCTATGCTCTGCTACCCACACAGCCGCCTCTATGCTCTGCTACCCACAGAGCCGCCTCTATGATCTGCTACCCATCGAGCCGCCTCTATGCTCTGCTACCCACAGAGCCGCCTCTATGCTCTGCTACCCACAGAGCCGCCTCTATGCTCTGCTACCCACACAGCCGCCTCTCTGCTCTGCTACCCACACAGCCGCCTCTGTGCTCTGCTACCCACACTGCCGCCTCTGTGCTCTGCTACCCACAGAGCCGCCTCTGTGCTCTGCTACCCACAGAGCCGACTCTGTGCTCTGCTACCAACAGAGCCGCCTCTGTGCTCTGCTACCCACACAGCCTCCTCTTTGCTCTGCTACCCACACAGCTGCCTCTATGCTCTGCTACCCACACAGCCGCCTCTATGCTCTGCTACCCACAGAGCTGCCTCTATGCTCTGCTACCCACAGAGCCGCCTCTATGCTCTGCTACCCACAGAGCCGCCTCTATGCTCTGCTACCCACAGAGCCGCCTCTATGCTCTGCTACCCACAGAGCCACCTCTATGCTCTGCTACCCACAGACCCGCCTCTATGCCTTCTACCCACAGAGCCGCCTCTGTGCTCTGCTACCCACAGAGCCGCCTCTGTGCTCTGCTACCCACAGAGCCACCTCTGTGCTCTGCTACCCACAGAGCCGCCTCTATGCTCTGCTACCCACAGAGCCGCCTCTATGCTCTGCTACCCACACAGCCGCCTCTATGCTCTGCTACCCACACAGCCGCCTCTATGCTCTCCTACCCACAGAGCCGCCTCTATGCTCTGCTACCCACAGACCCACCTCTATACTCTGCTACCCACAGAGCCGCCTCTATGCTCTGCTACCCACAGAGCTGCCTGTATTCTCTGCTACCCACAGAGCCACCTGTATACTCTGCTACCCACAGAGCCGACTCTATACTCTGCTACCCACACAGCCGCCTCTATAATCTGCTACCCACAGAGCCACCTCTGTGCTCTGCTACCCACAGAGCCGCCTCTGTGCTCTGCTAACCACAGAGCCGCCTCTGTGCTCTGCTACCCACAGAGCCGCCTCTGTGCTCTGCTACCCACAGAGCCGCCTCTGTGCCCTGCTACCCACAGAGCCGCCTCTATACTCTGCTATCCACAGAGCCGCCGCTATACTCTGCTATCCACAGAGCCGCCTCTATGCTCTGCTACCCACAGAGCCGCCTCTATGCTCTGCTACCCACAGAGCCGCCTCTATGCTCTGCTACTCACAGAGCCGCCTTTATGCTCTGCTACCCACAGAGCCGCCTCTCTGCTCTGCTACCCACACAGCCGCCTCTATGCTCTGCTACCCACACAGCCGCCTCTATGCTCTCCTACCCACAGAGCCGCCTCTATGCTCTGCTACCCACAGACCCGCCTCTATACTCTGCTACCCACAGAGCCGCCTCTATGCTCTGCTACCCACAGAGCTGCCTGTATTCTCTGCTACCCACAGAGCCACCTGTATACTCTGCTACCCACAGAGCCGACTCTATACTCTGCTACCCACACAGCCGCCTCTATAATCTGCTACCCACAGAGCCACCTCTGTGCTCTGCTACCCACAGAGCCGCCTCTGTGCTCTGCTACCCACAGAGCCGCCTCTGTGCTCTGCTACCCACAGAGCCGCCTCTGTGCTCTGCTACCCACAGAGCCGCCTCTGTGCTCTGCTACCCACAGAGCCGTCTCTATACTCTGCTATCCACAGAGCTGCCGCTATACTCTGCTATCCACAGAGCCCCCTGTATACTCTGCTACCCACTCACCCGCCTATATACACACAATTCATTTCACCGCGCTCCCGATGCAATTGCATCGGGCCTTTTTACTAGTCTAATATATAAAGCTGAATGTGTGTGTGTATGTATGTATGTGTGTATATTCGGGATTGGCATCTACACCGTCGCAACTACAGCCACAAAATTTTGCGCAGTCACACGTCTGGACCCCGAGAGCGTCACAGGCTATGTTGTGAGGCGAAATTTTAACCCTGCGCGTTCCAGTTCACCAAACAATTTTGCCCCTATCTACATAATGGGGAAAAAGTGAATGGAAAAGTGTTGGAGGAAAATCGACAGCTGTCAGCTATAGCCACAAAATTTTGCACAGTCACACGTCTGGACCCCGGGAGCGTCATAGGCTATGTTGTGAGGCAAAATTTTAACCCCGCGCATTCCAATTCACCAAACAATTTTGCCCCTATCTACATAATGGGGAAAAAGTGACAGTTACCAGTTGACAGTTGTGAATGAGAGGGGCTTAATGATAGCGCCAAAGACTAACAGCAAATACCAGCATATAGTCACTAAGGTGGGGCCCCAACATGAGATATTCACCACGCACGGGGACATGTATATGACTCACCGTGGCCGGGACTCCGGAGGGACAGGCGTTTTCTTCTTCCTCCTTGTCACGGATGGACCGCGCCTGCCGGTAGTTGGGCCCGGTGGTCCAGATTCAAATAAAGACGTCGTTAGATGAACAGATTAGGGGTTAATTTGTTTCGTGACGCCACCTATGAGTGTTCCGGTAACTGTACCGACGCTGCGGGGCCTCCGGGGGATGGAATGCAGCAAGATGAAACACTCCCCACAGGCTGAGCGATGATCCCCGGAGCCAGGAGTTGCACAAGATGTTCTGAGGCAGCTGCGGTTACCTTTGTGCGCTGATAGACAGTTCATAAGAAGGCACAGACACTGTAAGTCTCTGTAACGGGTTCTTTACTGTAACCAGCAAGCAGTACATGGCATACAGTTAAGGGTAGTGGACCGGGTGGACTCAGCAATGACCAGTGTTTCTCAGAAATCCGCGGTGTTCCTCCATTCTAACTACTTGTGTTGCCGTTGTCGCCCAGGAATGCCAGATCGGGTACAAGGAGGCTGCTTCAATGCCCTACCCAGGGTATAAGTTTTGGGTGCTTTGGAGAGCCTTGGGTCCTTTTGGTGGGTACACCGCTGGCTAGATGACTGTGTATGGCGGTGGTGGGGTGTTCCTGTAAAGCAGTCCCTCCACTCCTCTGGATCGCATAGCAGTGCTGAACTACTGCTAGCTTTGGTACCAGCAAACCGGCTGTAGATGGGCACGGGATGTTTTTGGACCCGCATGTAGATGCCCGTTGATCGGTTGTGAATGCACCGGAGTAATGGCGCTCAACCGGGGGTGATGGCCAGGGGGCTGCACGGGACTGTGCAGGCCCCCTCTCCTAGGTTGCAGAGCTCGTTGGTTTAGCTCCTTCTCCTACGTTGCTCGGAGAGTTCCATTTTCTCAACTCCTAAATTGTACTAAGTTCTCCACTACACACTACCACTACACTCCGCCCACCAGGACCTGATTGGCCCTCTATGCTGATGATGCATGTAGGGTATGGATCTCTGAGTTAACCGTATGACTGCTGAGTTAGAGAATATTGCTGCTGCTGTCTTGGCTGCAATACCCTCCTGTGACGCACTCGGTGCGGGGCGCCACACTCCCCCTTGGTGAAATACACTTGTCCCCAAGTGTCATGCTACCCAAACATTACAGAGAGATTTTATATTTTATAACCGGCAATAAAAATACACTTTTATTAATAACAGGTGTGCATTTTACTTAGGACGTTGCAAGTAAAGAAAACAGGTTAACACTTTGCGCGGACCCGGCGGACGGTCGGCTGTCTTTAATATGAGTTCAGGCTGTAGCCGCCAGGCCACACAGTCAGTGTTTAAACGGGAACAGAGTCACTGATGAAGTTCAAGCAAGTGAGTCACTTATGCGTGGAGCTATGGCGTACCCGTATGGCAAACCACCCATCATGACAAGTGTGGCGTTCATAAGTTATTATGTCCCCTCTGTACAAGTCACGATTGGGATGTCCTCTGGGCAAATGGGACTCCACTTCTCGGCGCCCACAAACACCTCTCCACATACACCCTCCTCCCTCGCAAAACCCCACCCGGTAGATAAATTGAAGGTGGTAACTCTACCTTCCTTGCGGAACTCAGCAGGTAACGGGGGTTGTCGACGAGCCGCGACACGGGCCTCCATGTTGGCGCGTTCACGGGTTTGCCAGTCCTCTCTGCGGCGCAGACGTATATCTTCGTTCGTACGGCATGGGGTGTGGAAGTAGCTGCTGTGATGTGTGGGTTGTTGAGAAGTTTGGGCTTGGCGGGAAGTCTGGATAGGCACCCGGTTAAACGGCACAGGGGAAGGCGCTGCGACCGCACCCGACCAGTGTATCCGAGCTGGCTGCTCGGCCGGAGGTTCCTCGATGTCTCCCCAAGCGAAACCGGTGTAAAGATCCTCAGCGATGCTGCGGGTCTCATCGTCGTCATCATCCTCCTCTCCCTCGACGATCACATCGGGCTGCTCGGAAGGTGGAAATGCTAGAACAGGATCTTCCGGACAACGGGACAATGGTGCTGCGGATACTTCCACAGGGTCATCCTGCAGGGCTTCCAGGCTGCCTGCCTCTTCATCTGTTATCTCTGGCAGTGGTGTTTCCATCCCAGTGACCAGGTAGACCTCCGGATTTGCAGAGGAGGCCTCCGGTTCTAGGGGAAAACAGGAGTCAGTCTCTGGAGTAGTAGAGAAACTGGCTGTGGGTTCCTCAGTAGGAACCAGGTGAGTATCGGCTTCTTCAGGGGAGCTGGTTGTAAGCTTCGGCTCTGGAACCGGTTCGGCAGTGGTTCCAATCGCTCGAATGGGGTGGATTGAGGTCCTCATTGGGATGATACAGTCTATTGGCTCCGGTGAGGACGCAGGGCAGGTGGTGGACGTTGGTGAGGCGGTGAAACTGGAGATGTAGTCCGGTCCTGGAGTGGTTATACCCGAGCGGCTCTGCTGCATCGCATGATGTAGTCTGCTGCCCAAGCTCGAGCTCCAACTGCGGATCGTCCACTCAACTGTTTCCATGAGCCGCACCCTGAGGTCTTGCAGAGCCTCCTGCCAAAAGTCGGGGCTGCCATCAATAGTTAGGACAGGACCCGGTCCGGGATGGCCTATGGCTACTCTGGCCTTGACTTCCACTTGTTGCATCAGGTCATGGAGTCTCAAGCTGGTCATCTTTGTAGATGAACCACACCCGTCTCAACCGGTAACCGTTCTGGTGAAGAGCTGGTGAAGAAGACTCTGACACTCCCACCTCCTTGGGGGTTTTTGTAGTCCAATTGTGGGAAAAAGTCTTTGGTCCGCCCCCATGGTTGTTTCGAACAATCAGGGCGGACAATGATTTTGGCGCCTTTGCCTTGGCCCTCCCATGAAGAGGGGCGGTGGCTCACCCCTGGGCTTGCACGTGATGATCCTCATGGCGGGCATCGCCATCTTGGACGCCATCTTGGCCCAATGGTGAAAAAGCGGAAAAAGTTCTTTTTGGGACAAACAAAGTCCTTTTTGTTGAAATAAAGTCTTTTAAGCACATTATACCCGTTAGGGAACGGGCCTGCTCGTATCCTGTTCGTGTCGCCATTTTCTGACTCACCGTGGCCGGGACTCCGGAGGGACAGGCGTTTTCTTCTTCCTCCTTGTCACGGATGGACCACGCCTGCCGGTAGTGGGGCCCGGTGGTCCAGATTCAAATAAAGACGTCGTTAGATGAACAGATTAGGGGTTAATTTGTTTCGTGAAGCCACCTATGAGTGTTCCGGTAACTGTACCGGCGCTGCGGGGCCTCCGGGGGATGGAATGCAGCAAGATGGAACGCTCCCCACAGGCTGAGCGATGATCCCCGGAGCCAGGAGCTGCACAAGATGTTCTGAGGCAGCTGCGGTTACCTTTGTGCACGGATAGACAGTTCATAAGAAGGCACGGACACTGTAAGTCTCTGTAACGGGTTCTTTACTGTAACCAGCAAGCAGTACATGGCATACAGTTAAGGGTAGTGGACCGGGTGGACTCAGCAATGACCAGTGTTTCTCAGAGATCCGCGGTGTTCCTCCATTCTAACTACTTGTGTTGCCGTTGTCGCCCAGGAATGCCAGATCGGGTACAAGGAGGCTGCTTCAATGCCCTACCCAGGGTATATGTTCTGGGTGCTTTGGGGAGCCTTGGGTCCTTTTGGTGGGTACACCGCTGGCTAGACCACTGTGTATGGCGGTGGTGGGGTGCTCCTGTAAAGCAGTCCCTCCACTCCTCTGGTTCGTATAGCAGTGCTGAACTACTACTAGCATCGGTACCAGCAAACTGGCTGTAGATGGGCACGGGATGTTTTTGGACCCGCATGTAGATGCCCGTTGATCGGTTGTGAATGCACGGGAGTAATGGCGCTCAACCGGGGGTGATGGCCAGGGGGCTGCACGGGACTGTGCAGGCCCCCTCTCCTAGGTTGCAGAGCTCGTTGGTTTAGCCCCTTCTCCTACGTTGCTCGGAGAGTTCCTTTTTCTCAACTTCTAAATTGTACTAAGTTCTCCACTACACACTACCACTACACTCCGCCCACCAGGACCTGATTGGCCCTCTAGGCTGATGATGCATGTAGGGTATGGATCTCTGAGTTAACCGTATGACTGCTGAGTCAGAGAATATTGCTGCTGCTGGCTTGGCTGCAATACCCTCCTGTGACGCACTCGGTGCGTTGCCCACATATACACACCACACGCACACAAAGAGTAACAGCAAGGGTATAGTCGCTAAGGTGCAGCTCCAACATTGGATACTCACTACGCACCCGAACAAACACACACACACACACTACAAAGAGACACACACACACCCTATAGCGACACATGCACTCACCCCACAGGGACACGCATACACCACAAAGAGACACACACACCACACAGACCCCCCCACAGGGACACACACACATAGCCACCCTATAGGGACACATGCACTCACCCACAGGGACACACACACCACAAAAAGACACACACACCACACAGACCCCCCCACAGGGACACACACACATAGTCACCCTATAGGGACACATGCACTCACCCCACAGGGACACACACACCACAAAGAGACACACACAACAGAGACACACACCACACAGACCGCCCCACAGGGACAAGCACACATACACACCCTATAGGGACACATGCACTCACCCCACAGGGACACACACATACACACACCCCAGGGACACACACACCACACAGACAGACACAGATGTGCACAAATCACCTCTCACAACTCACCTCATACGTGTGCTACCTTTAATTTCCAAACATAAACATATGATTAAAAACAGCCAATGTGCAACACATGTGCCATATAGGGAATTAAGGCAGATGTCAGTCACATGAGCTGTCTATTATGTGTATGTGTGAGGTAACATATACTGCCCGGCTAGGGGGAGGGTTTACTGTTGGCTGGAGATTTATTAGGCTGCGTATAGCAATCAATCACAGCTCAGCTTCTATTTTCTTACAGGTCATTAATATGACATATTCAAATTCTATTTTGTTATAGCTAACATCAGTTATTGATTAACCCGGGCGTAGCCGGGTACTACAGCTAGTAATAATATAAACACTAAACCTTGGTTGGAAAGAGAGGGCTTTTTCGATGTCTTCCATTGTTTGTGCTCCACGTCAAAAGAGTATACGCATTACTCAAATACTCATTCCCTGGCCAGAGTCGACCTAGTTATAGCAGATGTCCATTCTCTGCAAAGAATTAAAAAGATTGATATCCTACCGAGGACGTGGCTGACCACTCCCCTATCATCTTCATATTAATAGGTAGGAACACTTTTACCCCTCACACATTATAATAATAATAATAATAATAATAATAATTTTTATTTATATAGCGCCAACATATTCCGCAGCGCTTCACATTCACAATACAAAGTTCATATTTAAACAATCATAAGAAACAATTAGAAAATACAATACTATGCAAAAAAACAATACAATACAAAGCATAACATAATACAATAATTGGAGCAAAAAATGGCAACCCTGCTCATAAGAGCTTACAATCTAAAATGAGGTGGGGGTGACAAGGTATAGGTGCTCATTTGCAATGATAGTATAGTCAACTTGAGGAGATGGGGAACAGATAGGAGCAGAATAAGTGGCCACACTTATATGTGATCCACTTGAGGCAGAGCGGATAGGCTATGTCTAGATGACTGACTAAGGATCAAGAGATGTGTTTTTAGGGATCGCCTAAAACTATTTAAGTTGTGGATACATCTAATTTTTTGGGGTAGAAAATTCCAAAGAATTGGTGCAGCTCGGGAGAAGTCTTGGAGCCGGGAGTGGGAGGTTCGGATTAATGCAGAAGTGAGTCTAAAGTGACTTCCAGAGCAAAGAGAACGGCTGGGGTGATAGACAGAGATGAGGGAGGAGATGTATGGGGGTGCTGCACTGTGAAGAGCTTTGTGGGTGAGAACAAGCAGTTTGAAATGGATCCTATAGTATATAGGCAGCCAGTGTAATGACTGGCATAGAGCAGAAGCGTCTGAGTAACGATTAGCTAGATAGGTAATCCTGGCTGCTGCATTAAGGATGGACTGGAGAGGGGACAGTCTAGTGCGGGGGAGGCCAACTAAGAGAGAATTACAATAGTCAAGGCGGGAGTGAATCAGGGCCACAGTGAGGGTTTTTGTCGTTTCCAAGGTGAGAAAGGGGCGAATTCTGGAGATGTTCTTCAGGTGCAAGCGGCAAGAGCAGGCGAGAGATTGTATATAGGGGGTGAAGGAAAGATCAGAGTCAAACATAACACCAAGACAGCGAGCCTGCTGACTCGGCACTATTGTGGTGCCGCAATCTGAGAGAGAGATGTCATATTTAGGGAGGTTAGTGGAGGGCGGGACCAGGAGTAGTTTAGTTTTGGAAAGATTAAGTTTCAGGTAGAGAGCAGACATGATATTGGAAACTGCGGTTAGACAGTCATTGGTGTTCTTTATTAGAGCGGGAGTAAGGTCAGGGGAAGAGGTGTATAGTTGTGTGTCATCAGCATAAAGATGGTACTGGAAACCAAATCTACTGAAGGTCTGTCCAATCGGGGCTGTGTAGAGTGAGAAGAGAAGAAGTCCAAGGACTGAACCCTGAAGGACTCCAATAGTGAAAGGAAGAGGGGAGGAAGTGGAGCCAGCAAATGATACACTGAAAGAGCGGTCAGAAAGATAGGAAGAGAACCAGGAGAGAGCAGTGTCCTTGATGCCGATGGAGTGCAGCATGGAGAGTAGGAGATGGTGGTCAACAGTGTCAAAGGCTGCAGAGAGATCAAGAAGGATAAGCAGAGAGTGGTGACCATTACGTTTTGCCGTCAGAAGGTCATTGGTCACCTTGGTGAGAGCAGTTTCTGTAGAATGTAGGGGGCGGAAACCAGACTGTAATGGGTCTAGAAGAGAGTGAGTGGAGAGGTAATGAGTGATGCAGGAGTAGACCAGGCGCTCCAGGAGTTTAGAGATGAAGGGGAGATTGGAAACTGGTCTGTAGTTGTTTGTGCAGGAAGGGTCGAGAGATTTCTTTAATAAAGGAGTGATGATAGAGTGTTTAAAGGAGGAGGGGAAGACGCCAGAAGAGAGGGAGAGATTGAAGATTTTGGTTAAGTGAGTGGTGACCACCTGACAGAGAGACTGGAGTAGGTGTGAGGGGATGGGGTCAGCAGTGCATGTCGTGGGACGAGAGGAAGAGAGGAGCCTGGAGACTTCATCTTCTGTGACCGGGTCAAAAGTAGTGAGTGAGTCACAGGAAATGTGGGGAGAGGTAGGGGTAACAGCAATTTGAGGTTGGGAGTTGATTTCCTGACGGATGTTTTCTATTTTCTCTGTGAAGTGGGAGGCCAGGTCATCAGCACAGAGGTCAGTGATGGAGAGCTAACTTCTTCCTTTTCTTACATCCAGATTATAAAAGAGAATTGACAGATTCAACTAATTCCTATTTCGAGACAATGATAATCATGACGTTTCAGGCGTGGCCTGCTACCTCATGCAAAGACAGAGGAACTTGGTGCTCCTGAGCCTAACATCAAGCGACAGGGATTTTAGCCTTTTTAAAGGCTCATATCCCTCCTAAAGCGACAGGACGGAGTTGAGGAGTGCTCAAGGAGTGCTATTATCGGGATTCCAAGCCTTGTAAGGATCTATGAAGAAATGGACAAATGAAAAGAGAGTCTCACAACCTTCATAACATCAGGTGAGCTCTATTCCTATACATCTGGATTTATATTCTCACTGTCCCCTGGGTGGACTCTGATCCACAGCAAAGGCATCTCCTGCCACATCCTACCCAAACGACTGAAACACAAATAACCTATGTGTTTGAACTGTATCCAGGGAGCCACCGCTAGCAAGAGGGAATTTATTGTTGCTAAATCCTATTTACCTGCTAAAGGCATTCACTGGTGATGGGATTATCTTATCTCCTCATTGCTATTTACATAAACACTTCAGAGGCGGATTGATCTAAGCACATAGAGCAAGTCCCGGCCGTTCTGACATTCAGTGCTGGAGGCTGCTCAGAAGTGTCACTCACAGACAGGCTGTGGGAGTAGGGAACGCCCTCTGCTTCCTAGGAGAAAATAAAGCAGTGAGAATTACAGGGCACTGATCACCAGCTCCTCACCTGCATCCTGCTCAGATCCTGGACCAGAGACTTCTGCCAGTGACACATAAGCAGAGGAGCCTGCACCCTGGAGACTAGAGAACCTCATAGCCTTCCAAATCTCTTATTGTGGCTCCACATAGCTTTATGAGTGGAAAGCTACCAGCCAGCACTGTTTACCTCAGGCACTCAGTAATCACAACATATCCAAAGGAATCCTAATCATCTCAGCACTGCAGCTACATAGCTGTATACCCATTGCTCTTTGAGACCCCTGCACAAGGACTATAGATCACGCTCTAAGTGACTGGACTCTCTTTCTTAAGATGTCATATCACCTTTCCTGCTAACAAGAAGAAGCGACCACTGTACACCCACTCAGCTAAGACCCGGGAAGCGGAGGAATCTGCAGAATCATCAGATATACTGTGTTTGTGCTTGGTACTGCATAACTGACATCAGTATAAAAGAGTGTCCGAACCACCTACCACCCATAATATATTTTCATCCTACCTGAGAAAGCAGCCAAAATAACATACCAGCCTTATTTTGATCAAGGTAACAGTTCTTCCTTCTAGTAATATAATTAATCCACACACTCACTGTTGTGGACCCATTCATATACACAAATTGAGCAGCAGGTAAATCATTCCACTTTAGATGACTTCACACATTTGAGCCCACAATACTAACCAAACTATCAGTATTTGCTGTAAACTGACTGTTACTCAATTTAAACTAAAAGAGATACATAGAGGAGTTATATAAAACTCTGAGAAGCGAAGCGTAGAATCTCCCTGTAGACAAATAATAAAAGAGCCAGGAAATAATCCTCTAAGCCTTTACAACACCATAGATAGTCTATAACAACCTAACATTGTAAAATGCCTACAAAAAACAGAAATTCTACAAACAATAAGACAGAAATTAGTGACACCTCAAAAGAAGAGAGTATGGGCCTAACCCCCCCATCACAACACGTCCACGCAACTATACCTAAGCCAAACACTGAGAGAAACACCAAAAACATGTTGACATATGACCTCATCCTGCCACTAGAAGACACAATTGTCCAAGATAAGAAAAGAAAAGAGATGGGAAGCGGCCGTAGATCTGCCCTTGAAGCGGAACTCCCGGATGACTCGGAATCAGAGGGCAGTATTTCATCATCAAGCCCAGTTAAAAAAGGAGCAAGAGGAGACTCAGGGGAGGAAGAATTCTTAGTCAACTATGACGTAGGTCAACCAATGGACAAGGATTTCTTCCATAACCTCTTCAAAGCTTACAACAAATCGCTCAAGGTTGATTTAGAAGACATGAAAAATTCCATGGCAATGATAGCTTCAAGATCCGAGAGAACTGAAAGAAAAGTGGAAGACCTATCAAAAGACACGGAAAACATTAAGAAAGAACAAGATAAGCTAAAAGAAGAGGTGAAATACCTTAGAAACAAGCTGGCTGACAGTGAAGATAGAGACAGAAGAAGCAATTTAAAATTCCGAGGAATACCGGAAAAGGTTAAAGATACAGATCTATTTGCTCATGTTACGAAAATAGTCAAAAAAAAGCTACCAAACCTACCAGATTTCGAATACTCATTTGAACGAGTTCACAGGCTCCCGAAACCAACCTTCTTAGCGGACGAAATCCCGAGAGACGTGATCGCAAAATTCACAACCTTTCGAACCAAAGATAAAGTCATGGAATTCATATGAAAGCACAAAGCACTACCAGCTCCCTATGATAATCTAAATTTATACATAGACCTCTCCAAAGAGACATTAAAGAAGAGGAAAGACCTTAAACCTGTCACAGAAGTGTTGAGAAAGAACAAGATCTTGTACAGGTGGGCCCATCCAAGCAACAATCTAACTTTCACCTTCAAAGAAAAAAACATAACTATAGAGCATGCAGAGAAAGGGCTGAAAATACTCAAAGACCTGAAAATTTCCAACAACCCATCCAAGGAGGGAAAAAAAAGATGAAAACACTAGAGAATACCTGGGAAACTCCGGCTCCTGTCCCACATTAGAGCTGAGAGCACCACAGTAGGCTAAAAACACTAGCCCCAAAAGGAGACATTCACTGCAATATATCTCCAACTGTGAAATACCACAATTTCTTTTTTTCCTGTATTTATGTTTCTGTTTATTACAGTTAGACCAGTTAGTTTTAGTTCAAACGGCTCAACTACTGACACTCTAGAAAATATCACTGACAAAAAAATCTTTAAAGGTCCCGACTTAACCCAGTTTACAAGCCAGAATGAAAGCATTAAATCACTACCATGACGATAAAATTTATGTCTATCAATGTCCATGGGCTTAATTCACCACAAAAAAGGTATCTCATATGGAAAGACATCTTAAAATTTAAAGCGGATGTCATAGGATTACAGGAAACTAAATTTGCCAAAGAACAAACTCCAAAATTTAACCACAGAGCATTCCCAAAAATTATCCTAGCTTCAAATAAACAAAAAAAATCGGGAGTAGCACTTATCATCAAAGAGTCAATTACTTATGAGGAATTAAAAGTGATAAGCGATCCTGAGGGCAGATACGTAATAGTTGTATGCAAATTGAACAATACATTGTACACCCTAGCTAATATCTACGCCCCTAATAAGGGCCAAATTACTTTCCTGAAAAAATTATTAACCCTAATTAGATCCCATCAGATAGGTTCCCTCTTGATATTCGGAGATTTCAACGCCATCCCTAATCCAATGCTAGACACTACAAATAAGAGGAGAGCACTTAATGTCACCCTAGACCCATGGATGAACCGCGAAGAATTATATGACGTCTTTAGATGCCTAAATACAACATCTGTTGAATTTTTCCACTACTCAGACCCACATAGATCATTTTCCAGAATTGACTTGGTCCTATCGGACATTAAAACATTAGAAAAAATTAAAGAAATAACTATACACGCCAGAATTTGGTCAGACCACTCCCCTATTACATTCGACATAACCAATACCCTTTACCCGAAAAAAATTTGGAGAGCAAACTCTTACCTATTTGCCCATCCAACTTACAGCCAAAAAATTCAAGAAGAATTAAACCATTACTTTCAAAATAATAATACGGAGGATGTCTCCATTACGACCCTATGGAAAGCACATGAGGCAGTCATTAGAGGAGTTATGATACAATTAAATGCCATAAATAACAAACTCAAACAAAAAAAAATAGAAGACGTTTCAACTAAAATAAAAGCACTAGAAAATAATCAAGCATCTAAACCTTCATCAAACACCCATAAAGAAATACTAAAATTAAGACTTGAACTCAAATCGATCTTATCAAATGAATATGAGAGATTCATACTAACCTCAAAATCCAACTTCCACAATCTAATGAACAAACCCTCTGGATTCTTAGCCAAAAGAACTAGAATCATCAGGTCAAAGACAAAAATACTAAAAATCAAAGACAGTGACAATAAAACCTATAAAAGCCCAAAGGAAATTTCAAAACAATTTGAAACGTTCTACCAAAATTTATACAACTTAAAAGACAACGGAGAAGAGTATAAACCATCCTCTGAATCAATTAAGGAATTCCTGGATTGTGTTAAACTACCAAACCTGTCAAATGAGGATTTAAATTTTTTAAATGCATCTTATCAAAATAGCGATATACTAGCTACGATTAAATCTTTAGCGTCTAATAAAGCCCCAGGTCCAGATGGTATACCCAACGATTATTATAAAAAATTCGGCACAATATTGTCACTCCACTTAACCACCCTCATTAATTCAATATCTACAGGCTTAAAATTACCCGATGAAATGCTAGAGGCCACAATGACTGTAATATATAAAGGAAAAGGGGATAGAGACCTAGTAGGGAATTATAGACCCATCTCATTATTGAATTCAGATATTAAAATAATGGCAAAAACTCTGACTACCAGACTTCAAAAAGTATTACCCAAACTTATCCATAGAGATCAAGTCAGATTTATAGCCAATAGAGGGGCGGAAGACGCCACCAGAAGAACACTCAACTTAATCCAGGACTCCGAAAATAATAAAACACCCGTTGTCTTTATAGCAATAGACGCGGAAAAAGCGTCCATTGCTCGCGCAGCCAACGACTCGCATTGGCCGCTACGCGGCCAATGCTTCGCCGTGGTGACGTCACATAGAGACAAAGCCACGGCGATTTCGGGGTCCGACACGATTTTGCCTACGGCAATTATAGAGTAGATTGTCCAGTAAACTGGATTATTTTGACAATACTAATGGACAGTCCAATTTAAAATTGAGGGGAATTCCTGAGACAGTCACAAGGTCTGAATTACAGCCTTATCTTATAAAAATGATTAAAACAGTGCTACCCTCACTGTCGGATAGCAATTTCAAAATAGGGGTCACCCTCCAAAATTATCAGGCCCTCCAAAACAAGAGAATTCCAAAATATAATGCCCAGGAGTCAGGCCAATTTCAATCAAAATAATTATTTTATTGCATAGTAACAAACCGCAGTAAAAACTGGAGATATACAGATATACAGAACAGGATTTCACCCCACTTGGTACAACCAATCTTATATCAAGGAGTCTACATCCTAATTAACATGCTCAATGCACAGGGCTAACCAAATCACCATTATAAGCCCATAGTAAACACCTCAATAGTAACAGTATAGCAGCCAGTGCCAAGTAACACAAGGGGGCAAAGATGTTATTACCTGTCTGTATAGCCCCCCTAACGAGCGTTTCGCGTTAGCTTCGTCTGAGGAGGGTGGTCTCTGAGTGCACACAGGTCCCTTATATCGCGGCCGCGATACTTTCGCGTCTGACGTCACATCCGGTGTTTCCCGGATGTGACGCGGACGCCGCGTCACCTTAGCTTCCCATGCCTCCATGGAAACCGGCGAGGCGCCATTCATCCAGAGACGCCCAACCCCGCCCCGCTGCGACGCGGGCACCACGTCATCAGCGGGAGGAGCCACGCGTCCCCAGGCGATCACGCCTACCGCCGTCGCCATGGACGCATATTATTATCGGCCGCCACATCCCCCACACATCAAGGGACACGGAGACCACAAGTCCTGCAGAAGCAAGGACCCTGCGGCCCCGTGCCCCAAGAGGGAGGGGACATATAGACACGGTATACTTATACACGGTATGGATTTCAAAAAAGGGCCTAAGGGAGAGGGGTTTTTTCTTGAAACAACAATCGCAAAACTAGTGTAAACCATGAATACATTAAAAACACCCACAAGTCACATTCCCATAGCGATTATATACATACATACATGGAATATATTCAGGACTATGAATAAAATGTTCTGGACTTAAAAACAGTCAAAGTGCAAAAGTGTCTATCCAAAGAAAGTGCAACTAGTGCTAGTCATAAGAGTGCTGATACAGCACAACATTACTAATCTCAAGCAACACATACACCACATCATACATAACACACCGGCCGGTGTTACATTCATCCATACGCACATGAGATAGTACATTATAATCCAAAATTAATTAAATCCATATTGAGTGTAATAAAGTGCTAATATATAGTACAAAGTGTTTGATGATGATGACGTCCATATTCCATGCACTGTATGCCAACCGTGTTTGTTCTTCATACTGGGAATATTGTGCCTACATATAGGGACAACAAACAATTATTATTAGAAAATAAAACAAAATTAAAATACTGTACAGATCCTACAAGAAGGGAGCGAAACTCAGGATCTCATTCAGACCCTTGGGTCGCACACACCCTACCCTCATGATCCATTTCGCTTCCAATTGGGCAAGTGTCTTCTTCCAATTTCCTCCTCGAATATTCACATGAACCTTATCGATTCCAAAGGCCTTTAAAAGACTTGCATCACACCCATGAGCAAGCTTAAAATGTCTTGCAATGGGTTTAAGCTGAGATAGATCTTCTATTCCTTCAGCGGAAATGATGTAATGCACATGTTCTCTAATTCTAACTTTAACCTGCCTGGAAGTCAAACCTACATACTCTAGATTGCAGGGGCAAAAGGCATAATATACAACCCCTACAGAATTACACGTGATGTTCTGTGTAATTTTAAAGTTACGTGACCCATCGCTGGACACAAAATCAGACCTACGCAACATATTTGGACACGCCACGCAGACTCTACATGGAAAGAAACCCCATCTTGGACCTCTGGACCCAAACAGCCTATTATTCTGGGGACCTTCATGGAGACTATGAACCAAAATATCCCGTAGGCTTGGTGCCCTTCTGTAAGTTACAGATGGGGTCCCCTTAATGCACGTCTTCAATCCTTGGTCCGAGGCTACTAATGGCCAGAATTTTTTCAACGCTCCCTCCATTCGTCCCCATTGGCCATTGTATCCAGCAATAAATCGTACCTGTGAATTTGATTTATCCACTTGCTTGGGTTGTAGTAAATCGCTTCTTTCAGTTAATCTCGCTCTCCGATATCCAGTACTGACGCTCCGTTTTGAATAACCCCGGTCCAGGAACGGTTCGTAAGATCACCTGCCTGCTGATGAAATAACTCATCAGTTGAACAAATCCGGCGTGCACGAAGAAACTGGCTTACAGGGATTCCCCTAATTAAGTGAGAGGGATGCGAAGAGGAAGCATGTAACATGGAATTAACGGCAGTACTTTTACGGAACAGATCAGTTGTTAAATATCCATCCTCACCTCTTCGTATCTTAACATCAAGAAATTCAATCTCTGAAGCATTATGCGCCAACGTTAATTTGATGCTCTTCTGGTTGTTATTCAGTTCTCCAATGAACGACATCAGCTCCTGTTCCTGACCCTGCCAGATCATAAATACGTCGTCAATATACCTTGTCCAAAATATCACTTTATCACACAATGTTGACGACTCAGAGGAGAAAATCTCCCGCTCCCAAGCCCCCAGAAACAGGTTAGCATATGAGGGTGCAAAAGCCGCCCCCATAGCCGTACCCTGTTTCTGGAGGTAAAATTTATCACGGAACACAAAATAGCTGTGTGTAAGTGCGAATTCCAGAAGTCTCAATAGAAATTCTACCAAGGCAGTATCCAAATCCGACATGGTAAGAAACAGTCTAGCAGCCTCAATCCCATCTTCATGGCATATTGACGTGTATAAGGATTCAACATCTATGGTGACCATATACATATCCCCTTCCAAGCAGATACCCTCAATCTTTCTCAAAAAATCATTGGTGTCACGTAGATAGGCAGGTAGCGTCTCTACTAGGGGTTTCAAATAATGGTCTAGATATTTGCACGTCTGTTCACACAGACTCCCATTTCCCGAGACTATGGGGCGCCCGGGTGGCTCCTCCCTATTCTTGTGTACCTTAGGCAACAAGTATAGACACTCCGTTTTCGGGGCCTTAGGAACCAGACCATCCTTGATGTCTTTAGTAATCACTCCAGACTGGTACGCTTCCTCCACCAACAGATACAGTTCACTGGAAAAAGACAAAGTGGGATTATACGTCAACATGGTATAGCAAGATTTTATCCCTAGCTGTCTAAGTGCCTCCTTCTCATACAGCTTGGTTGGCCACAATACCACATTTCCCCCTTTGTCAGAAGGTTTGATGATAATCTCTTTTAGTTGTTTTAATTCAGCCAAAGCTTTCCTCTGAGCACCTGACAGATTATCCCCAAAGTTACCTTTTGGGATCCTCAGAAATTCATGAGTCACAAGTTTCACAAACAGTTCAATGTTAGGATAGAGGTTCAGGGCCGGGAATTTTTTCTTTCTTGGAAACAGGAACTTACCCCTCACTCCATCACCTTCTAGTTCCTGCTCCATATTTTCCAATGATTTTATTGCCTCCTCCTCCTGTGTGGTCCAAGTGTCTGTATCGCCCATAGACTTCTCATGTAATTTTTTGAGGATAAGTTTACGGGCGAAAAGGTGCAGATCTTTTATGGCTGAAAAAGAGTCAAATTGACAAGATGTGGAAAACGTTAAACCTAATTCCAACACCTCTTTCTGATCTTTACTCAAAACCACATCTGAAAGATTAATTATCTGTAGATTTGAGTTAGAGGGTTTCACCACTCCTGTACGTCTCCTTTTTCCTGAGTCTCTAGAAAAAAATCTTTTTTGTTTTCCTCTCCTATTGGGATACCGAGATCCCCCAGTGGAGGATTCCCCTTCCTCATCAGTGGAGGCCATTGATGACATTGAAGTGTCACTAGGATTCGTCTGGTTTACCTGGCTTATCTGCTTCCATCTGTACATCGTACGTGATTGATAATCATGGAGATCACGTTGAAATTTTTTTGATTTATTGTCTTGTACTTCCTTCTCCCAGGTCACAAACAACTTATCAATCTCTACCTTGAAACTTTCAACTTCCTCCCCAGAGCTGATCTCTCTTAATTTGCTTTGATTCAGCTCAATTTCCGCTTCCAAGGTCTCCAAGCTCTTTCTATTCAGGCCAATCAATAATTCAATAAAGGTTCTAGAGCATATGTTACATGCTTCTTCCCATTTTCCACGAAAAAGTGAATCATCTACAGGAAAAGATGGCAATACTTTGACCCGTAGGCCACGTGGTATCAGGTTTTTCGCCAAATAGCTCTCCAATGACGCCTTATTCCACCACAATCTTAATCTTTTCCTGTATAAAACTTTCAGGGTGTTTCTGAGGTCCACAAGTCCACTCCTTGCAGGTTGAACCACATTTATATCACCATTAAAATCCGCGTTAACGCGGGACAGCCAAGTCTGATCCCTGGATCTAATATCCATACTGAGGGTATAGTGGGAATCTGTGAAACAGACAACAAACAGCAATTTCAAAATAGGGGTCACCCTCCAAAATTATCAGGCCCTCCAAAACAAGAGAATTCCAAAATATAATACCCAGGAGTCAGGCCAATTTCAATCAAAATGATTATTTTATTGCATAGTAACAAACCGCAGTAAAAACTGGAGATATACAGATATACAGAACAGGATTTTACCCCACTTGGTACAACCAATCTTATATCAAGGAGTCTACATCCTAATTAACATGCTCAATGCACAGGGCTAACCAAATCACCATTATAAGCCCATAGTAAACACCTCAATAGTAACAGTATAGCAGCCAGTGCCAAGTAACACAAGGGGGCAAAGATGTTATTACCTGTCTGTATAGCCCCCCTAACGCGTGTTTCGCGTTAGCTTCATCTGAGGAGGGTGGTCTCTGAGTGCACACAGGCCCCTTATATCGCGGCCGCGATACTTTCGCGTCTGACGTCACATCCGGTGTTTCCCGGATGTGACGCGGACGCCGCGTCACCTTAGCTTCCCCATGCCTCCATGGAAACCGGCGAGGCACCATTCATCCAGAGACGCCCAACCCCGCCCCGCCGCAACGCGGGCACCACGTCATCAGCTTGGAGGAGGGACTTCAACTTTTAAGAGAGCTTGGCATTGCTGACCCGCCAGTAACCTGAATACTTATATTGGGTTAAACAGAACTTCATTTTGAAACGCTGAGGTGATTACCCTTAGATGTATATATTAATTGTTGTGGGTGAGAGGCCTTTTTTCTCGCCAAGGAGCTTTTTCCATCAGTTAGTTGTAACTGCTCCATATAGTCCGTTAGTCCGTTATTGTATATATTTCTTGTTCTTGATATTATTCTGTTCTTGTTTTGGTCTTTTTTTTTTTTTCTTTTAGTACTTATTGACACGATGAATGTTTTATATTTCATTCCAGAAATCTCTTGGCTGCATGGTTTAGTAAGTCTTTTCTCTACTGACGTTACTTCGTTTATTTGCTTTTATGGCCATTAATTTCATATCCCTGAATGTACATGGCCTAAATTCCCTCATAAGAGGTATCTACTGTGGAGAGACATATTTAGATTTAAAATAGATATTGCGGGGTTGCAGGAGACTAAGTTTTCTAATGATAATCCTCCGAAATTTGAAAATAAGTTATTTTCATCTATTATCTTAGCCTCTCAAAAAAAAAAAGAAGGCGGGTGTCGCCTTTTTGATTAGAAATAACATCCAATTTGAACAGGAGACTGTTATTGCAGATACAGAGGGAAGATATATAATTTTAATCTGTAGGCTTAGTGGTGTCTATTATACCTTGGTTACTCTGTATGCCCCTAATAAGGGTCAGATTAGATTTTTGAAAGAGTTAATGATTTTAATTTCGGAAAATCGTAAGGGTTCTTTAATTCTCTTTGGGGATTTTAATGTAATACCTGATGCATTTTTGGATTCCTCTGGAACTCGTGGAGTTTCTAATTTAACCTTGAATCCTTGGATTGATAGAGAGAGCTTATATGACGTATTTCGATGTATTCATTCCAATTCTAGAGAATACACATTCTACTCGGATTCCCAGCTTTCCTTATCTAGAATAGATCTAGTTCTAGCTGATAGTGTCTCTATATATGAAATTAAAAAGATCAATATCCTGCCAAAGACTTGGTCTGATCATTCCCCGATAGTTTTTGAGTTGGTCCCTAGAGGGGGTGCTTCATCCACTAGGATTTGGAGGGCCAATACCTTTCTTTATTCTTATCCCAACTCAAGAAAGAATTGATAGACACTCTAAATTATTACTTTGAAGAGAACGATGGTGATGCAGTTAGTATTGAGACATTGTGGTTAGCCCATAAAACAGTATTTAGGGGCAAGTTGATTGAACTAAATTCACGTCTCAAAAAACAATCTAATGCCAAACTTGCATCTCTGGTAGCTGACATTCGTACCCTAGAAGAATCACAAATAGCGTCTCCTTCTTCGTCTACCCAGCTTAAAATCTTAAAGCTTAGAATAGAATTAAGGTCCCTTTTAATTTCTGACTATAACAAAATGATTCAGTCATCGAAACTAAATTACTATATTTGTCACAATAAACCTAATACATTTTTCGGCCATCGATTAAAACTGATGAGACAAAAGAGGAGGATTCTACTAATCAAAAACAAGCAGGGGTTGACTTACAGACACCCAGAGGATATTTCAAGTGAATTCCTGCACTTTTATAAAAACCTTTATAATTTAAATTTAAGTCCAGGGTCTGTACAACCCTCTCTGTTGGATATTAACTCTTTTCTGGGTTCCTTAAGCATTCCCTCTCTGACAACTGAAGAGGTGGATCTTCTTAATTGTCCCTTTCAAAATTCTGAGATTACAGAAGCAGTGAAATCCCTCAAAACTGGGAAATCGCCTAGGCCCGATGGATTATCTAATGAATATTTCAAAAATTTTGCTGACATCCTGACACCTTATTTAACTAGACTTCTTAATTCGGCCTTCATGTCATCCCTTCTTCCTGCAGAAATGCAGGAAGCATTAATTACAGTCATTCCCAAGGATAAAGGGGATGCCCTAAATGTCAGAGATTATAGGTCCATTTCGCTCTTAAACACTGATGCTAAAATTATAGCCAAAGTTGTTGTTAATAGACTATCTAAGTATACAACTCGCTTATTTCATACTGACCAAATGGGTTTTGTCAGTGGCAGAAGTACTATGGACGCCACGAGAAGATTATTCCATATTATATCATATGTAGAATGGTCAAATCTTTCCACTTTGCTGATTTCTCTAGACGCCGAAAAGGCTTTTGACCGAGTAAATTGGCTGTTTTTATTCGAGTCCCTTAAAAAATTTGTTTTTTCTGGTCCCACATTTAATATTATTAGAGCTTTGTATTCCCATCCATCCGCCAAAATTCTAACAAATGATGTTGTGTCTGACTCCTTTAGAATTACCAATGGAACTCGACAGGGATGCCCTCTGTCCCCTACTTTATTTAATTTCTTTTTAGAACCGTTGGTGGAGGCAATACGGTCACATGAGGGGATCCGGGAATGTCCATTACATGGGCGTCAACACGTTGCATCTCTATTTGCAGACGATTTACTGATTATTCTATGAAATCCTCTGGTGTCTCTTAGGAATCTGATGGACATTGTTGAGAGATTCTCTGGAGTCTCTCATTATAAATTGAATACTAATAAGACACAGGTTTTGCCCTATCATATTGAACATCACCTATTAGATATTCTAAAAACTGAATTTAATTTCTCCTGGTCACTGTCAGAAATTCCCTATTTGGGAATCACCATTACTAAACCTCTATCTAACATGGTTGATAAACATTTATCAGATATTGTTAAATCCCTTTCGAAAGATGTGTCTTATCTGTCTTATTTAGAGGTTTCCTGGACGGGACGTATTGCGGCCTATAAAATGTTGCTGCTTCCCAAAATTCTATACCTCTTCCGTTCCCTCCCTGTGGTCATCCCTCAGAAATATTTTAAACGTCTCCTGACACAACTTAGCCGATTTATTTGGCGAGGGAAATTTCCTAGAATTGCAGCTACTACTCTTGAAATACATAAATTACTTGGAGGTTTAGGTATCCCCAATCTTAGGGCCTATTATCTAGCTATCATTACTCAAATTAGTTCACGATGGTGGAGTACTGAATACTCACCATCCTGGGTAAATATAGAACGATCCATCATGAAACAACAGAATCCTGCATTGTTTATTGTTTTATACCTCCTTAGTCCAAAAAAGAGACTTCCCCTAGAAACCCCACTTAAGGCCACTATCAAGGCTTGGAGGACGTTTAATCAGATCTCTAAAACCATCTTCTCTCCAGTTTCTCCTGTCTGGCTCCCAATAGATATTTTTTCCTTGTTGTGTCCATCTCTTAATTTGACTATCTGGAAGAGTAGGAATATTAGGCATGTGTCTGACGTGTTTGATGGTGAGAGGTTAGCCTCTTTTGAGGTTGTCTCTTCTCGTTTCAGCCTACCTGAATCTGACAGACCTACTTGGACTTTACTGCATGAGACTTTAAACAACCCACGTCTAGATTTTACACTACCTAACAATATTGACCTCCTACTTCGTCACACTGAAAGCCAACTTGTGTGGAAAACTAATAATATCTATAATACCTTTAATAAGGATGTGACTTTTAATAATTCTAGATTCTATACAGTATGGGATCACCAACTTGACATCGATAATCATACTTTACATAACCAGTTGCCCATCATTTTAAAAAATATTTACTCTTCTGTCCCCTGCTCAACACTTCTAGAAACTCAATATAAAGTAAATACCAAGTGGTATTTTACACCTTTAAAACTGCATAAGATAGATCCTACTGTTTCTAATTTATGTTGGAGAAAATATGGACTAGTGGGATCACTAGTCATATTTTTTGGTCATGCTCAAAGTTACGTTACTTTTGGTTAGATGTCCAGTCCCTGATCAATTTAGTTTTACACTTAGACATGGTCTTAACTTTTGACTCTGCTGTATTGTTGATTGGGATATGCGATCTCCCAAAATGTAAAAGATTCTTGGCCTTACATATCCTATTAGTAGCTAAAAATCTTATCGCCTCTAGGTGGAGAAGTGATTGTGTTCCATCCATAGAGGACTTTATGGATTGCATAGCATTGCACAACTCAATTGAATTCACGTTTGCTCTTAGAGAGGATATGCATGCTAGATTGAAGTACATGATGAAATGGGCGATTTGGGTTCGAATGTATACACCGACTCTTACATTTCATATGCTCTAATTTAGCCTGAATTTCTCCATTTATCATTTTGATTGTACTTAGCTTGCTAAGAGCTATTTAGTTTTTTTTTTTTTTTTTTTAGATACTCATAATCGTTGTGTCAGTTGTAAATATTTGGTTATTTTATTTCTTTTACTTATGTCTTTTGTCTTTATTGTTTTTCTCTTATATTATTTATTTCTTCTCTGAATTTGTATACTATGCATTCATTATATTTATAATTTTTGTATATGTTGAAATTCTTTCATCTCAACTTACTTTTGTTGTTTCCTTGTTGACTAATAAATATATCTTTAAATAGAGGGTTTATACATGCTTGCGACTGTTGCTGGTTTAATTTACCATGTCAATAAACATAGTTACAGTTAATACTTTCATTCTGTACTCTCCCCCCAGTCCCTTTTCCTTCTCTTTCCCATCTCTATTCCGTGTATTGTTTTCCTTCCTTTGTAATTAGCTGTTTTATTTTATATGACAGAATGAAAACATTTTCTTCAAATTTGTAAATTGTAAATTGAATGCTTTTTGTCTATTGTATCTACTATCTTACTTCATCTTCTTACTAATAAAAAGATTTAAATAAGGGCAGGAGTGGCGAGTAAACCGACACAGGGAAGGGCAACCTGGAAAGGCATACAGAAAGGTGTCTCAGTGGAGTGGACCCAAATTACGTGGGAGTTGACTGGATTGCTGATCCGAAGGACACAGTGCCCCAACTGGGCTGGAACTGCAGATAACTGCCAGTAAAGGTAAAAGAACGGTAACTTTTGGGTCCTCCAGTTATTTCCCGTGCCCTCCTTGCCACCTTCTGCACCCTAAACAAAGACTCATATACAAATCCTGGGGCCCAGCTCCACCTGTGGGGAGCATTACAATCCTGGCTGCTGAACCATCTGCCCCAGAGGTCCAAAACAGCAGCAATGGTCACCCATGACCAGGTACCACAGGTGGCATCACATACAAATTATTATTATTATTATTATTATTCCCTGTAAATAACCCCCATAACTGCACAGCTAGGGCCATGGAGCTGGGCCACAGCCACCGTGACCACCCTGAAAGATTGCCGGTCCAGCTACTGAGTACCCCGGGCCCTCGTGGCCATTGCATATGCTTGGCATCATCTTCGACTGCTTAGCGGTTGCAGCTTCCCTGGAGCATGTGTTTTCCCTGCCGAAATCAGGTCTTCTATCGACAAGGTTTTATCCTGCTGACTATGTCAAGTGTAGAGTGCCGCTACATGAAAAATGTGGTCCTGGCTGATGGTGTTGACTTGTGCAGTGTAGGCCGTACTTTTCAGCAGACTGCATGTTGCCATTGCCGTAAGCAGGTCATCGTCAGATACCAATTCAGACCGAGATGGAGACCTACAGTTTGCTTTAAACAGTTCTTTACAGTTTCCATAATTCTTCAGTTACAAGTTTACATGTCAGATAGTGGGAATATAACTTAAGTACAGTACCAGTTGAACAGCACTTTAGCAGACACAATTCTAGTTCCTGCTGGGTTGTTTCTGATCTTTCTGGTTCTCTGAGTTCCAGCAAAACACAATCTGTGATAATCAATATTCTGTACACTTTTTACCCCATAGGAGAGGAGGGTAACAGGGATCTGACCACTAAGGTGAAAATACAGCTTCATGGTCTCAGACACTTCTGTGAAGATCATTTCTCCCCCTAGGGAAGGATGGACAGGGATTTGTTATAAAGTCAGTGAAAATCCTTTTGCTTGTAGACACCCAGGAAAGCTTACTACATACACACCAGTGACAATAACCTGATACCTTGATGGCTAAAATGCCTGGCTATTGGTCTATGTCTCAATTCCTGGCCTATTATCTCTTAGGTTATGGGCTTTGTGGCAACCATCTCACCCTCTGGACCCTTTCTGGCTTGGGCCACCTTGTTGGATTATCCTTCCCTATTTATGATGGTGTCTCTTAATCTGTTTCTTGGTCAACACTATCTTGGTCAATCTAGTCTTAATGTTGCTGTGGCCATGAGCCCCCACCACATGTTGCCTTTGTGGCGCCCCAAGGCTCCAGGTGCCACAGTGACATTGCCTCCTTCACCGGGGGTAATGTCTTGTCTGGGAGCAGAAGGAGACCCCACGCGAGGTATCCCAAGCATCCACACACCTGTCCTGACTCCGGCTAGAAGGGGGAGGTCTGAACCCTTGTTTGGAGGGGAGCTCCTCTCTCTGATAGGAGGAGGAGGTTTAGGAAAGGCTGGAAGGGAGGAACCAGGAGTCAGTCGAGTCTAGACAAGGAATCTAGGAGGGAGGACAACAAGGAAGAACCTGGAGAGGGGAGCCATTGAGAGGCTCACTCCAGGCCGCAATAAGAAAGGACTCCAGAGTCCCGGGTCAGTTGGGACCCACAAGATCCGCTGACCACTTCTGGAAGATGGGAGACTGCACATTTCCCAGCCACATTTCAGATCCAGAGGCACATCTGCGAATGGGGCCCGGAGCTGCCAGCAATCCGACAGTGTCCAAGAGGGGCTGTGGTTGCCTGCCATACGGGTTCACAGGAAGCAAGGAGGAGAGAGGCCTGCAGAGTAGCAGCAAAGCACTTGGACCCAAAACTGGGGAAGCGCAGGAGGCAGACCTCAAACACACCTGACGGGGTGGAATCCAATGGCTCCATGGCTGCTCAGATCCTCCTGGACCTGGTCATTAGTGCCCCAGACTGTACCACGTGGTTACAAGTAAAAGGTAAAGAACTACAACCCGGGTCTCCCTCGGTTATTCCAGTGCCCTCTTGCACCGCTTCACAGACACCACCACCATCTCCGTAGATGTTTACCATCACCACTGGGCCCACATTCTTCCTGTGGGAAGCGATACCATCCAGGCTGCATTCCACTGGCCCAGAGGACCCATAGCAGCGCTGGTCACCCTGACCAGAATAACCATAGGTGGCGTCACAAACTTATTCCTTGTAAAAAAAATCTGATTTTTCTGCATGCCCAGGGCCAAGGAGCCAGGTCACCACCTCCTAAGCAATCACCGGCCCGGGTACCAAGTACCCCACAGCCCTGTCGGGGCGTCGCACCTTGATGATCTGTCATACTGTACATCTGCACTAGTCACTCGCAGGACCCTATCTGAAATTCTAAAAGAAGCAATGTCTCTTACAATGGAGTCTAACCCATTCCATTGTGGGCTAGTCTCGAAAGTTAACTATTTTTGACCCTGTAGTCTGCTGCTATAGAACTCTCTTACCAATCATTGTACTTAACAGTTCAATACATCTTATCTATAACACTACTATACCTTACACATTATATCAAACATTATAAAACATCACTATGCTTTATACAATATATATTTGTATGTTCTCCCTATGAATACGCGAGTTTCCTCCGTGTACTCTGGTTTCCTCCCACCCTCCAAATACATACTGACAGGGAATTTCGATTGTGAGTTCCAATGGGGACAGTGATGCTGACATATGTAAGGCGATGTGAACTTAATGGCGCTATATAAGTGAATAAATATTATTATATACAAATATGCATTACACAATTCACATAACAACACAACAGTGCAAATCGTGTCTTCAGGGATGAATGTGACTGCCAGTCCACATCTTTACTAAAGGACAATGAAGGATGCATTACAATATTTGGAGGACTATGTGGTATATTACAGTATGTGGAGGACTATGGGGGTTAAATTATACTATATCGAGGACTATCAGTTGTATTATACTATATGGAGGACTATGGGGGTGCATTATAATATATGGAGGACAATGAGGGGGACATTATAATATATACATGACTATGGGGGAGCATTATAATGTAAGGATAACTATGGGGGTGAATTATAATACATTTAGAATTATGGAGTGTGCATTATACTATATGGAGAACTGTAGGGTGCTTTATATGGAGGACAATGAAGGGGACATTATAATATATACATGACTATGGGGATATATAATATTATATGGAGGACTATAGGGTGTGCATTACAATTAGTGATGAGCAGGCATGCTCGGTGGTAGTCGGTACTCGCCCGAACATCACAGTACTCGGGATGCTCAGCGAGCACCGAGTACCGACGAGATGCTCCGGCACATGCTCGGGTCTCCCTTCCCTGTGACTCACCGTAAGCCGGGTTCTCAGGTCTCAGGCGCTGGCTGTGGTCACGGTTCGGTGCCTGAGGCTGTGGAGGCCCGGTGGTCAATAAAAGGGTTAAAGTGTAATGGTTTCTGTTTCGTGATGCCATCTGTAGGGTCCGGTGATGGCACCGGCGCTGCTTTGGACCTCCGGGGGATGGGCTGCAGCAAGATGGATCCGCTCCCTACAGGATGAGCGGGAGTCCCCGGGGTCAGGAGCTGTAGTGATGGAATACGGCAGCTCAGTTAATTCTGTGGGTGAATTGGTTAGTAACAGTTCTGAAATAAGGCTCGGACACAATGCTCCTCTGCACGGGTCTTTACTTAGTTCACACACTGTACACTGGAATAATGGTTGCACTTTCAGGTAACGGACCGGATGGTCCCTGCGATGAACAGTGTCCCTCCAAGGCTCCACAGTGTCCCTCTTAGTCTGACTGTCCCTCTTACTCTTCGCTGCTTTCCACGTACCAGGTCGGGATACAGAGGTACTTCTGTTGGGCACCCGAGCCGTTGGCCTCGCGACTGCCGATGGGTCCCTGGACCTAAATGGTGGGTACCCCTCCCGGTGCAGCTGCGGTGATGGTGGTTTGTGTATTGCGCTCCTATGAAGCCGTAAATCACTCCGGTTCTGTAGCACAGCGATAGAGCGTCTGCACCACCTCGGAGCCGGTACTCCGGTTTGGACTGGGCTCGGGTCATTTTTCACCCGTTACTCATTCTCTTGGCCCCCTTTACTTCTGGGTCACCAACTCCCTGTTAGCTGTTCTGTCACGACTTCATTCTTGTTCCTGTCTCTCCAACTTTCTAACTCTGTTCTACTCTTTCCCCACTGATATGCATCTAACTCTCCTCCCACCAGGACCGGTTGCCCGGGGAATGGGTATCTAATTGGTCCTCTGCCTCTAGATGTTGCATGTGGTGCATGGAGCCTTGGGATTAACCTGTTCATCATTGAGACGGAGAATACTGCACCTTCATTCAGGGGTGCAGTACCCTCCTGTGACGCACTCGTTGCGGGGCGCCACACCTGCATGTGGGCGCTCTTTACAGAGCCAGCCCACATGCAGGGATTGGCTACCACACACTGTAATGCCACAGCCCTGTTGGTTGTGGTATTACAATGATTGGCTGGCCGCACAGCGTCTGCTCTGAAACCAGGAGACCACCCGGCGGCGCCGACATCGCCCTTTACATGAGGCAACGTAGGGGTGATGTCGCCGCCGATAGGCCACGCCCCTATGCCGCCTATGTAATTGGCGACGATGTCGCCCCTTTACATGAGGCGATGTAGGGGCGATGTCACCGCTGATAGGCCACGCCCCTATGTCACCTATGTAATTGTGCCTTAAGTGTTCGAATTCGATTCAATTCGCCAAATTGGGGTGTGTTCGACGAATTGTTCGTCGAATGTTTGTCGAACACTGTCGAACCCCATTGGAATCAATGGCAGGCAACAGCAAACACATAGAAAACCTCTTCAAAGGTGCCCAAAAGCTGCCAGGCTACTCAGAATAGACAACAAACACCAGGTAAAGTGACTTCAATCTACCCACAGTACAAATAGTCTCATGGTGTAGCATGGGTGCACGACACACAGTTTTCCAAAGCACTTCAAAATAGAAAGTAGTTAACATTCACCTAAAATTTCAGAGGTGAGTGAAATTGACTTTGAATTGACAAATGGATAAGTTACAGGGGAAATGTGGCAGTAGTTTCTACATTAAGTAGAAAGAGGTGGAGGAGTAAACGGAGGCTGAGACACAGGTATAGGCATGTCACGCCCTGCTCAAATCATGTACCACACAGCAAGGGGACCCCAATAAGAGTCCTCACTCTTCCCAAAGGATCAGACCACTTCAAAATGGCATCAATTGTCCCAGACCAAGAATTGCTGAATGGCCAAGCCTACATGCATGGCACAGGGTCTGGAACAGGACCTGGCCTAGCATTTCAAGGTTAAACATTGCTCAGCAAATATAAGTTTTGTGGAGTATTACAGGAAAAACTAGATAGGTAGGTCAGTGACCTGTATAAGCCTAGTAGGCCGGATAAACTGAAAGCTCATGCAAGCGCTCCCATCAATGTTATGCCCCATCACACACAGGTGGGACAACTATAGGTTTCGTGGAATATTACCAAAAAACTAGTCAGGTAGATCAGTGACCTGTTTAGGCCTACCGGGCCGATAAACTGAAAGCTCTTGCAAGCGCTCCCATCAATGTTATACCCCGCCACACACAGGTGGGACAACTATAGGTTTCGTGGAGTATTGCAGGAAAAACTAGTCAGGTAGATCAGTGACCTGTTTAGGCTTAGTGGGTCGGATAAATGTAAAGCTCATGAAAGCGCTCCCATCAATGTATGCCCCGCCACACACAGGTGGGATAACTATAAGCTTCATGGAATATTTCCGAAAAAACTAGTCAGGTAGGTCAGTGTCCTGTTTAGGCCTAGTGGGCCGGATAAACTCAAAGCTCATGCAAGCGCTCCCATCAATGTTATGCCCTGCCACACACAGGTGGGTCAACTATAAGGTTCGTGGAATATTACAGGAAATAATAGAGAGAGATAAAGTAAGTGACCTGTTTAGGCCTAGTAGGCCATATAAACTCAAAGCTCAAGCAAGCGCTCCCATGAATGTTATGACCCGCCACACACAGGTGGGCATACCATAACTTTTGTTGAATATTACCCTTAAAACTACTTAGGTAGATCAGTGACCTCTATAGGCCTATTACCGGAAAAAATTATTCAGGTTGGTTAGTGAGCTGTTTAAAACAAAGTATTCACTGATCTCAGGGAGACCAGTTCAAGAAAACACTGCGGGCAGTCAGCTAAAGCACTCAACACAGTGAATTCCTAGGCCTATTGCCCCCTATTTTGAATATGCAAATAGAGTCTGTGGAGCCTCGTTTAAGAGTCTCAACACAGGACTAGCCAGATCTTCTTCTAGTGAAGGACCTAGCCATGATAACCACCATATTAAGTGGCCCTTTGCGTCAATATCCAGCTCTTTACAAGCTTAAAGATATGACAAGGGAATACCGAGGCCAGGTATCCATCCACAGACAGTTGTTTCGGGGTGTTGCTCCTCATCAGTGTGGAGTAGGAGTCTGGCTAGGTGGGAGCATTGCCTAGTAGACCAACAAAACAAAGTATTCACTGATCTCAGGGAGACCAATTCAAGAAAACACTGCGGGCAGCCGGCTAAAGCATTCAACACAGTGAATGCCTAGGCCCATTGCCCCCTGGGAATTTTGAATATGCAAATAGAGTCTGTGGAGCCTCGTTTAGGAGTCTCAACACAGGACTAGCCATATCTTCCTCTAGTGAAGGACCTAGCCATGATAACCACCATATTAAGTCGCCCTTTGAGTCAATATCCAGCTCTTTACAAGCTTAAAGATATGACAAGGGAATACCAAGGCCAGGTATCCATCCACAGACAGCTGTATCGGGGTGTTGCCCCTCATCAGTGTGGAGTAGGATTCTGGCTAGGTGGGAGCAATGCCTAGTAGACCAACAAAACAAAGTATTCACTGATCTCAGGGAGACCAATTCAAGAAACCACTGCAGGCAGCTGGCTAAAGCGCTCAACACAGTGAATGCCTAGGCCCATTGCCCCCTGGGAATTTTGAATATGCAAATAGAGTCTGTGGAGCCTCATTTTGGAGGCTCAACACAGGACTAGCCAGATCTTCCTCTAGTGAAGGACCTAGCCATGATAACCACCATATTAAGTGGCCCTTTGAGTCAAAATCCAGCTCTTTACAAGCTTAAAGATATGACAAGGTAAAACCAAGGCCAGGTATCCATCCACAGACAGCTGTTTCAGGGTGTTGCCCCTCATCAGTGTGGAGTAGGATTCTGGCTAGGTGGGAGCAATGCCTAGTAGACCAACAAAACAAAGTATTCACTGATCTCAGGGAGACCAGTTCAAGAAAACACTGCAGGCAGCTGGCTAAAGCACTCAACACAGTGAATTCCTAGGCCCATTGCCCCCTGTAAATTTTGAATATGCAAATAGAGTCTGTGGAGCTTCGTTTAGGAGTCTCAACACAGGACTAGCCAGATCTTCCTCTAGTGAAGGACCTAGCCGTGATAAACACTATATTAAGTGGCCCTTTGACTCAATATCCAGCTCTTTACAAGCTTAAAGATTTGACAAGGGAATACCTGTAAGAGTGTGTAAAAATGTACTTCCTGAATAAAAAGGTGGGGGCTGTCAGCTGAGGAGGTTGTCACGGAGACAGGGAGGACTTTATGACAGTTTGGGCTGAGGTAAACTAGTCTCCTGAGGTGCTGTGAGGAGAGTGGCTGTGGAGAAGTCTGAGCCAGATAAAGCTAAGACCGGACACTGATCCACTGGACAGCAGAGCCCCTGGAGGGGACCAAAGACTTATTCCCTGCTAAGAAGCGAGTATACTACTGCCAGGAGAGGAGTGCTTTAGAGGAGACGGGTCGGCCATACTGTGAGAGAAAAAGACTGAATCTCTGCTGTGAGACTGCAGGCCTCGGTGTGGTGTCTCTAGGTGAACACACTTGGCCTCCCAAAAAGCTACAGAGACTAAGACCCCCCTTCAGACAAGAGAACACAATATCCCTATTTACTACAGTTGTGTTTTATTTATTTTTCATTTTTGGCGCTGAAGACCATTGGAAGTGACTGCGTTAACAGTACTTCCCCAGGCCTGTACAGACTGTAACTGGACTAAACTTTACTATTAGATAAGGTACCCGGGTATCCAACAGATCAGATATATAAATATATATGTACATATATGTACACTGGGTTTATATGTATTGTGTGTATAGAGTTGATAAGATTATAAATCGGTGTGTTATTTCAGTGATCCTCACTAAACTGCATCCATCTGATTTACACCTGTCCTGCTGCTGTGTGTAGTAAATCGCTTATTTTTCTGTATAGATTTTAGGTAAATTTATTTTTGGCATTGTCTCCTCACACTGAGGAGGAACATTAAGGTAACACACCGACCCCTAGCTTGATGCTGGGTGTATGTAAATAATTTATCTATTTCTGGGGAAATAACATATCTGTGCATCTTACTCTAAACTTTCCATCTGTTTCCCCAAGTAAAAGCAAGTATTTTATGTTGCTTCTGCCTCCGTCTCTGTTTCTGTGACTCACTGGATCTAGTACGGACCTCTGGTCATTACATACCAAGGCCAGGTATCCATCCACAGACAGCTGTTTCGGGATGTTGCCCCTCATCAGTGTGGAGTAGGATTCTGGCTAGGTGGGAGCAATGCCTAGTAGACCAACAAAACAAAGTATTCACTGATCTCAGGGAGACCAGTTCAAGAAAACACTGCGGGCAGCTGGCTAAAGCGCTCAACACAGTGAATTCCTAGGCGCATTGCAGTGAGCTGTTTAGACCTAGTAGGTCAGATAAACTCAAAGCTCATGCAAGCACTCTCATCAATGTTATCGCCTTCCACACAAAGGTGGGACAACAATACGTTTTGTGGAGTATTACAGGTAAAACTAGTCAGGTAGGTCAGTGACCTCTATAGGCCTAGTGGACAGGGGAGATTGACCAAACAATGCTGTTAGCTGCACAAAAACTGTTCATATGTACACAGCATTTGTTTGCCAAAGCCTGGTTTGATGCCCAAAACCAGTTTACTCAAACATTAAGGGAGATGTAGTAATCACTGCTTTTAAGCACCCAAAAATGGTTCAGGGATAGGTATTGAGCTCAGAGAGCTCTACTCAAGTCAAGCAACAAACAGCAAGGATACCCCAACACAAGTCTCAATTTTTCAAAAAACATTAGGCACAGCCACCACTAAAGTGGCATCAATTGCCCCAGAGTTGAAATATTGAAATGGGGAGTTTAATGCAGCACATTGAAAAGTACACAAGCGTTCAGTCTCCCCAGGCCGACACTGGGATGGAAATGTCCTTGCGGATCCATGACTTGTTCATCTTGATAAACATTAGTGTGTCTACACTGTCACTGGACAGTCGCGTGCGCTTGTCCGTCAGCACACTACCAGCAGCGCTGAAGACACGTTCAGAGAGAACGCTGGCTGAGGGGCACAACAAAACCTTCAAGGCATGAGTGACGAGCTCAGGCCATTATTCCAGTTCTGAAGCTCAAAATGCACGAGGGGCCACTTCCACAGTTATGGCATCGATATTCTGCTGTAGATGCTCCTGTACCATCCTCTTTAGGCGTTCACCATGTGTCAGACTTGTTCTCTCTTTTGGTGTTACCAAGGATGGTCTAAAAAAAAAGGTGAAACGATTTGAAAAAATTGCTGTTACCAGATATACTGTTACTGTTAACGTTTGAGTGATTACGACATGGTTTGGAAAGGCAGAACTGCGATATTCACTATGTGTACCACTGGTGTTTTGAGGAAAAGCAGTACTAAATTATCTAAAAGGTTCTGTTCATACTCCTGCATGTGTGCGTCCCTTTCCAGAGCAGGAAGCATTTGGCCAAATTTACTCTTGTACCGGGGATCTGACAGTGTGGCAACCCAGCAGTTGGCATTACTTCAAATTCTAACAATCCGAAGATAATGTTGCTGCCTGACAGCGGGATCCTCCGCTCCTCCCTCCGCCTCCCCACCCTATCCTAACTTAGGATCGGGTGGGGAGGCTGTGGGGGGAGTGGAGGATCCTGCTGTCAGGCAGCCGAGGAGCTCAGAACCGACCGCGGCCAGCACGGAGCTGTCCGCAGTCGTGAACTGAGGTAAAACCGGATTCTCCCGGATTGCCCCGATCCGGAGCAATCCGGGACCATAGAGCCCCATGTTATGGGGCGCCAGATTGCACCGGACGGGTACAATCCGGAAGAATCCGGTTTTCAAACCGGTTTTCTCTTTTGGATGCCTTCCCGCCTGTAGTTTCAAATGAACAGTTGACTCAGGTCACCTGTTCATTTGAAGTAGCAGTGCTGGCAGGGTTCATGTGAGTTCATGCTTGCCTGCATGAACTCACATGAACTTTCCCATGGGTGCACAGCTCTGCTACATTTCTGGTGGAGGTTCTCTACCAGAGATGTAGCAGAGCTAAAGAAGAACCCTGGATTGGACTACGTTCGACGGAAGAGGATTTTTTTTTGAATAAAAATGGAGTCCCTAAGTGTAGTTTTGCTTTTTTTTCAAATAAAAATATTTTTTCTTGGTGTTGTGTTTTTATTTAAACAATTTAATAGAAATTCATGGGGGGCATGTCTAATATTGGCGTGACCCCATGAATTTTGGGCTTAGAGCCAGCTGATAACAAAAAGCTGGCCCTAACCCCCCTGGAAGAGTTGGGTTCAGCGCCAGATCTCCCGGATTCTCCCGGATTGTCCCGGTCCGGTGTTATGGGGCGCCGGATTGCACCGGACCGGGGCAATCCAGGAGAATCTGGTTTAACCTCAGTTCACGATCGCGGACAGCTCCCTGCTGGCCGAGGTCAATTCTGCGCTCCCCGGCTGCCTGATAGCAGGATCCTCCGCTCCCTCCGCAGCCTCCCCACCCGATCCTAAGTTAGGATCGGGTGGGGAGGCGGTGGGTGGAGCGGAGGATCCCGCTGTCAGGCGGCAGGGAGGCTGTCAGCGGCTGTCAGCATTGTTTAAAAGCCGGTGGCTTTTTACCGCTGACTTTTAAACAATGAAGTGGGGAATTGTAGGTTTTTCCTCTGCTGCCAGACCTCTTTATAGGGTCCAGCAGCAGAGGAATTGCATTACCCTTGATTTACATTGGACTCGTTACTGTGCGAGTAATCTCTAGGAAACTCGCAGAGTAACGAGTAGTGTGAGTACCCTACTATTCGCCGATTAACAAGCAGTAACGAGTAGACTCGCTCATCCCTAGTTGCAGGTAATGCAGCAAGAAGGCTCTCATGTGTCTTGCGAATACAGGAGGCCCAAGTCTTTCTTGTGTTGGTGGCGGCGGGCTAATATTCACGCTGCTTCCTCTGCCTTCTCCCCCCTACCTCGCACAACAGAAATGTGATCAAGATCTCCCTCATCTGCTGAGTCTACCATGCCTATCGCTTGTTCCCTGGCTGCAGGTTCAGTAGAGACAACCATTGATTAAAATCGATCTCCAGAGTTGACTACAACTCCTCAGCTGTCTGACTGACATTTCCCAGACATTTTATCATAAACACCGCCTGATGGTGTTGAGCCCTGCTCCCAGCATAGTAAGGAGATGTGCTGGATTTCTTCTGCGCAGTTTGAACGCATGTCACATTACCAGACAGGCTTTGGGGACAGGTGGAGGACCTAGAAGAGGTGAAGGAGGCAGAAGCAGTGGAGAAACTTCTACATGCAGAGGTTTGACGCAAAACCCATAGGTATGGCAAGACTTGTACAGCAGCCCCTTCTCCTGCTGTCACCATAGTCACCATAGTCACTTAGTGCCCAGTCAGCGACATGTAATGCCCCTGTCCATGCTTACCCGTCCAGGTGTCTGTGGTGAAATGCACCCTGTCACACACAGAGTTTCTAAAGGAAGTGGTGATGTTGTGTGCAACATGCTGTAGCACAGGCACAGCTTTCTTTGAGAAGTAGTGCCAACTGGGCATCTGGTACTGGGGCACTGCGACGGCCATAAAGTCTTGAAAATCCTCTGTATCCATCAGCCAGAACGGCAGCATTTCCGTAGCCAACAGTTTGCAGATTTTGAGATTCAAACTCTTAGCTTTGGCATGGATAGGAGGAAATGGTCTTTTACTTGTCCACATCTGAGGGAACGAGGGCTGGCTGCTGTGCTGAGACAGGGTTGAGTAGGGTGTCCCAGACAAACTACCTGACTGTGAGGGAGGTGCAGGTGGACACATTATGTTGCATTCATAAGAAGGTAGAAGCTTAGGGAAGAGAGGTGTACCACAATCCGCGCTGCTAAGTTCACTCACATCAAAGAAAACGAGTAGACGATGTCCAGTTCAATCCTTCTTTATTCTCCTACGCGTTTCGGCGCCTAGCCTAGCACCTTCATCAGGGATCGTCCCCCCCCCCTCTTCTTTTTATTCATAAAAAGGTAGTGCTCTCGATGTCTGACAGCGCTCAACACCAGCAGGTGTTTCCACTTCCAAAACAGCTGACGACCTGTCAATCCCACTGGCTGTTGAGAGTAAAGAAGTGGACGTTCTGCGGCCAAAAGCTTGTGTGACAGCTGTCCCCACAGTCACAGAGGATGAAGAGGCCGCAGATGCACTTGATGGGGCAGACGGTGGTTGGTCAGGCCCTCTAGGCCGCATTGTAGCACAGTGACCTTCCCACTGTGACGTATGCTTCATGTCCATATGACGGTTCATGCATAAAGTACTCAAACTATTGATTTTTTAGCCTCTACTCATATTTTGTTTACAAATTATGCAGATAACAGGAGTTGCGTCATCCTTTGTGATCTGAAAAAAGGCCCATGCTAGGCAAGGCTTAGCTCCCATGCGACTTTAAGAGCCACCACAGCTTCTGCACAGAGGCAGAGTTGTGGCTGAGGACGCAGTTGTTGACATGCTACCAGGACTGTCTTTGTCCAGGAAGCCGCAACCTAACCTCGTCACTAGCATCCTCCTCCACCTTCTCTGCTGAGCTCATCAACTGCCTGCCTGTGGGTTGACAGTAAGTGGGATTTCCAACCTCATCCTCACCCTGTGTTTTCTCACAATCGTCATCCTCAGAGTCAACCTCTTCGTGCCCTGAGCACAAAGTCAATTTGTCATTCCAATCATGTACCTGAGTCTCATCATCATCTGCACTCATTGTCTCCACCAACAGGGGTTACAGTTTGTGAATGAGGGTCTACATTATGCTAATGTCGGGCCCACTGGGACGGGGGTACTCGGTACCGGACCGGGTTACTGCTGGGGAAGTCACGGGTGGTTATGGTCCGGGCCGTGTCCCTGGCTCGACAATAAAAGGGGGAATATTTACAGGGGATTGTCAGTCGTGACGCCACCCACTATATGTGGCCAGTGACGGGGCCGCCGCTGCTGCAGAACCTCCGGGGATGATGGAATGGCAGCGTAGATGGGATAGTTCCAGTGGGTAGAACTGTGTTCCCCGGGCAGTAAGGGTTAAAGTCTATGGTGTGGTGTGCAGGCTGGGTGCAATTCACTTACTAGCCAGATGCTGCAGAAATCTCTCCTAGGTGCTGGTGCTGACAGGCTGTGGCTCTGCAGGTGGAGGGTTGCTGTATCCTGTATGGAGGGAATCGTATTCAAGCATGCTGAAGCAGACAAGTAAGGCAGATTCAGGGTCTCCGTGTTTACTCTCAAAGTTCTTCAAGGCACTTTACACTTCAGTTACAGTTCAGTACAGTTCTTACAAGTCTCAGTTCAAGTACACGGGCTCACTCTCCCCTCCGGGGTTCCCTTTACTCTCTGCAGCCAGGTCTCTCTCTCTGTGACCCCTCACACTGTCTCTGCATCCTTTCTGGGCTGTTTACGTTCTGTATACACTTGGTGGGTGTCTTCGTACAGTATGGCGGTGACTCGGGCCCCTGTGGGTCCTCCTGGTCATCACTGAGCTGCCTGTCCTTTGGGGTAGGGATCCCAGTCTGGATCTAAGACCCCCCGTCAGTTGTCTGGGGTGCCGGATAAATCAACGGCTGCATCTAGAGCCGACGCTCTACTTAGCCCAGCTTCCAGCCGGTCCTCAAGTGTGAGGCTCTACCAGGCTCTTTCCCTCTGCATCTCTCGGTATAATAGGAGGGCTACTCCGCCTGCAGTCGGTTGCTTTAGCTGTACGTCTAGGGCCCGGGTATCACCGTCCCTCTCTGTCTCCTCACACTGCTGGGGATCTGGCACCGGATAGGCTTTCTCTCTCCTCCGGCTCACCCTGGCTCTGTATAGATTCTGCGCTCCTAGGCTTCACTCTTCCAGAACGTGTGAGTCTTTCTCCTGCTCAGCTTAGCTCAACGTTCCACTGTCTCTTGGCCTGTGCCGTGTTCCTCAGCCTGCTGCTGATCTTTAGTCTTTGCTGCTCGGCACCCTGGGCCTACTGACTCCTTCCTCCTCCCCCTCACTATTTCTACTGTCAAGTCACCTGACTACGTGTGTGCCCAACCCACTCCTCTAAATCCACCACCCCTCGCTTGCCTAGAGTCTCCAATCTCAAGGCTAGATGCTACCATCTACTGCACGTGGGTTGTGTGGGCTGTGAGGGTGTTGATGTGCAACAATTGTCCTACCTGCCTGGCTGCAGTTCCCTTTTGTGGCCTCCTGAACGCAGGGGCGCCACACAAACACTGGACCACAACTACCTAGCCAAACAGTGGTACTACCCTAAATAGATTTTGGTAGAACACTGGACCACAGCTGCCTACCCAAACACTGCTACTAGCCAAAAAGGATTTGCTTGGCTAGATGCAATAAAAAAGGCCTGTAAACACAGGAGGTGTAGCTTACTTCACAGCAGTGCTACACCCCTGCCTGGAACACACTGTTACTAGCCAAAAAAAATTTGCTTGACTAGATGCAGTAAAAAAAAGTTTTGTAAACACAGGAGGTGTAGCTTTCTTCACAGCAGTGCTACACCAATGCCTGACACACACTGCTACTAGCCAAAAAGGATTTCCTTGGCTAGATGCAGTAAAAAAAGGCTTGTAAACACAGGAGGTGTAGCTTTCTTGACAGCAGTGCTACACCCCTGCCTGGCACACACTGCTACTATCCAAAAAGGATTTGCTTGAGTAAATTTGGCCAGATGCTGTAAAAAACAGTTGCAAAGCACAGGATCTATGTAGATTTCAACATAGCACTGAAACAGACCTGCCTGGCAAACAGTGCTTTTAAGCCCTAAAAAGGGCTGTTCTAGGAAGGAGTCCTTAAACCTACAAACTATCTCTTTATCTAACTTGGAATGGAATCGCTATCTAACTTTCTTTCTCTGTAGCGCACACAGCAGCAGCGGCGACATCTGACATTGAGCTCCAACACTGAGAAAATGGCGAGGAGGGAAAATGGCCGATTCTTAGGCCACGTGCACACGCTGAGTATTTGATGAGTGTTTTACCTCAGGATTTGTAGACAAAACCAGGAGTGGAGCAATCAGAGGAAAAGTCTAATAGAAACACCTGCACCACTTCTGTATTTAATCATCCACTCCTGGTATTGTATACAAATCCTGAGGTAAAAAACTCATCAAATACTCAGCATGTGCATGTGGTCTTATATGGCAAGGACATGTGACATACCCAGCCACTGACACAATCCCTTGTGTGCAAAAAGTGCACTTTGCTGTTAGGCTGAAAGACCGACCACCCACACTAAGTGCAAGAGGAAAAAATAAAATGGAGATCTGCATTGTTTGACCACACACCTCTCCCCAACCCTCCCTCCTCCCGCCCACTATTCCTAGACACTGAAACTCATAATAATATTGAACAAAAGCATTACTATGAAAAGTCACTAACGCTTTTGGTCAACAAACAATATCACCTGTTAGAGTACCTTTACACGCGGCTACATTTCTAGGGTGGCTACCGGTAACTTACTGGTTGCAGTGAAATCATGGAGAAATTATTCCATTTGTACACAGCAACAAGATAGAACCTTGTCTCCATGATTTCACTGCAACCAGTAAGTTACCTGTAGCCACCCTAGAAATGTAGCCGCGTGTAAAGGTACCTTAAGGGTATGTGCGCACTGGTCGGGTTAGGGCCGGATTAGGTGTGTAAACCGCCGGTCGGTTTACATAAATTTCATGTAAATTTATGTTAATGCAAACCGGCGTTTGGATTAACATAGAAACCTATGTAAACCGACACCCGCTGTGCACACAGCGGCGGTTTACACATGCTCATCCGTTGCTAACCCGCTGGGTTCCCAGCGGGTAAGCAAAGAATGAGCTTGTTCTATAATCCGGCCGGTTCTGCAGCGGCTGCAAGCAGAATCATGTACTGCTTCCAGCCGCTGCAGAACGGCCGGCGCTAACCCGCCCGTCACCCGCCCGTCTCCCGCCGCACATACCCGACAGGAAGCCGGTGGACGGCTCCGGAGCTTCCTGTCGGGTCCCGCCCAGCCGCCGCCGCCACAAACCCGCCCACCGTGCGCACATACCCTTACTCTGTTGGTGTAATCTACTACGCCACATGCCCCTGCAACTTGGTATATGTGGGTCTCACATCCCGTCAGGTAAAAATCAGGATTAGAGAACATGTGAGGGACATTATAAATGCGGAGGGTGTGGATGACCTTACACAGCTCAAGCCCATACTCAAGCACTTTAAATTGGCACATGGTTGTAATGCGAGTTTATTAAAAGCATTTGGAATTGATCGGGTACACATCAATGCACGTGGAGGCAATTGGAGAAAGGCCTTGGCACAGCTTGAGGCCAAATGGATTATGAGAGTTGGATGTGTTCGTCCCAAAAGCCTCAATGAAGTTTTAAGTTTTGTACCATTTTTGTAGGTTGTTTTAATAATAAAGGCATTTTTATTAATAAAGTCTTTTTTATTTAGGTCTTTTTATTCTTGTGATGGCTCTAATGATGAATTAGCGTGGAAGGATGGATCCATTGGAAAGTGGGATCTGTGGACATATGGATATCAACTGTCTTGTACCCAGAAATATGCATATACCGTATATATATTTTTGTATATTGTACTCACTAATGTATTTATATTTAGTAATATATTCTATTATGCACTTTATTGCCTATTTTGCACAGTCCGTGTATATGCTGTGGCATATTCTAGATTAGGTACTATGTACCCTTATATGCACTTTGAGGTTTGTTTACATGAGAGAATGTTGGTCAGGCCGGCCTGTATGCATGGCCGCCGTCAGGGCCTCACGACCCTGACAGTTGTGAGGGGCCCGGCGGTGATGGAAGGAGAAGGGGGCCCGGACGAAAGGTGAGGGGGCAGGCTACAATCTTCTGGTCCCGCCCCCTCACATCTTCTACGGGCCTCCCTCTCTTCAGCCCCCACACCATCCTCGGGGCCCCCTTAGCGCTGCCTCCCCCCTCTCCATTGTCACATTACCAGCGGCACCGCACCACACTGCAGTCACTGATCTACCCCTCCGCCTGTCATGTCACGTGTAGTGTGACGCAACTGGCGCCGCCCACACAAGAAATAGACCGCGGCGCCGGCAGCGTCACACTACACGTGACATGACAGGCGGAGGGGGAGATCAGTGACTGCAGTGCGGTGCGGTGCCGCCGGTAATGTGACAATGGAGAGGGGGGAGGCAGCGCTAAGGGGGCCCCGAGGAAAGTGTGGGGGCAGCGGTCAGGGGCCCCCTAGGATGACATGTGGGGGCAGGAAGCACTCAGGGGCCCCTGAGCCCCGAGGCTGAGGTGTGGGGGCAGCTTTCAGGGGCCCCTGAGGCTGTTGTGTGTGGGGGCAGGCAGCTTTCGGGTCCCTGAGCCCCGAGGCAGAGGTGTGGGGGCAGCTCTCAGGGGCCCCAGAGGCTGAAGTGTGTGGGGGCAGCTCTCGGGCCCCTGATCCCCGAGGCAGAAGTGTGGGGGCTGCATTCAGGGGCCCCTAAGGCTGAGGTGTGTGTGGGCAGCTCTTGGGCCCCTGAGCCCCGAGGCTGAGGTGTGGGGGCCACTCTCAGGGGCCCCTGAGCCCTGAGGCTGAGGTGTATGGGGGCAGTGCTCAGGGGCCCCAGAAAGTGAGGTGGAGGGCAGCACTCAGGGCATGATCGCTTCTGCCACACAGCTGCATACAGGTTAAGAGAGGGGAGAGAAGGGGGGCCCACCAGCACACAGGGAGCCGGGCCCTCCAGCACACTGTCGTCTTTCCTCTCCCTCCCTCTCCTGTCCTCTTTGCTCTCTGTTCCCCTCCTGTCTTCTTTCCTCTCTGTCCCCCTCCTGTCCTCTTTCCTCTCCTTCCCCCTCCTGTCCTCTTTCCTCTCCGTCCCCCTCCTGTCCTCTTTCCTCTCCTTCCCCCTCCTGTCCTCTTTCCTCTCTGTCCCCCTCCTGTCATCTTTCCTCTCCGTCCCCCTCCTGCCTCTTTCCTCTCCGTCCCCCTCCTGTCCTCTTTCCCCTCAGTCTCCGTCCTGTCCTCTTTACCCTCAGTCTTCCTCCTGTCCTCTGTCCCCTCAGTCTTCCCTCCTGTCCTCTTTCCCCTCAGTCTTCCCTCCTGTCCGCTTTCCCCTCTGTCTCCCTTCTGTCCTCTTTCCCCTCTGTCTCCCTCTGCCCTCTTCTCCTGCATCCCCCTCCTGTCCTCTTTCCCCTTAGTCTTTGTCCTGTCCTCTTTCCCCTCAGTCTTCGTCCTGTCCTCTTTCCCCTCAGTCTTCGTCCTGTCCTCTTTCCCCTCAGTCTTCGTCCTGTCCTCTTTCCCCTCAGTCTTCGTCCTGTCCTCTTTCCCCTCAGTCTTCGTTCTGTCCTCTTTCCCCTCAGTCTTCGTCATGTCCTCTTTTCCCTCCATCTCCCTCCTGCCCTCTTTCTCCTTCATCCCCCTCCTGTCCTCTTTCCCCACCGTCTCCCTCTGCCCTCTTCTCCTCCGTCCCCCTCCTGTCCTCTTTCCCCTCAGTCTTCCTCTTTTTTTTCTCCTCCGTCTCCCTCTGTTTTTTCTCCTCCGTCTCCCTCCTGTCCTCCAGATTTCTCTGTTCACCTCTGATCTAGGACTTTGTGTTGTCAGCTCGGGGGCATGGCAGATGTTTGTGTGGGGGTGGTCCAGGTCCCTCCCCTGATGATGACATCACAGTCTGTTACCCTCCTTTGTAGTGCTTGGAGAATCTGATGAGGTCACAGGATCTGACCCCGTTCCACAGGACGCTGCCGATCATCCTGAAGATCAGAAAGCCAAGATCACCGAGGCTCCAGCGCAGGAGGAACCGCCTGAAGCTGTCGACGCTGAGGCCGAGCCTGGGACCAAGGACAGAGCGCACGATGAAGATGAGAGGTCAGTCAATTAGCCCACAGCAGTCTCAAGTGTGTGTGTATAATTGTATAATTATATATATATATATATATATATATACGTATACATATATATGAGAGAGATAGTAAAAAAAGGAAAAGCAGCACAAAAAAATAGAAAAGAGTGGACCTTATATCCCAATGATGTGGCCACGCATTGGGTAATACAGTCCACTTTTTTTCTATTTTTTTGTGCTGTTTTTCCTTTTTTTACTCTGTTGTAACGTACCATCTGGATTGCTGGTTGGGAAAGCTTTTCACATAAATTGAGGTCATTTTTGGTGCTGTTCAATTTTTCACTATATTTTATAACGTATGTTTAGGTGAAGGCGGAGCATGGGTGGAGGCTGGGCGGAGTCTCAGGGGTGGAGGCTGGGCGGAGTCTCAGGGGGGCCCCAAAATTTTGGCAGTAAGGGGCCCCGAAATTCCTAGTGGCAGCCCTGCCTGTATGTATGGTTATATATTTTATGATTGTTTATATGTATGTGTCTGAAGAAAGAGTACTGAGGAAGTATTTTGATTGAAATATCAGAAATCCTACCATTGTGTCCATATTTGGTCCGTTAATGAAAATACTGGATCGCCATTGCCATTTTCATGTATTATTTGTATAATTGTGCTTTTAGCCCTATTCTTATGTTATGTATTGCAGCCCACATCTTTTTTGATCAAGTTTGCCCATTCTAGGTATTATGAGAACACTCTGTGTCATTGCAGCTCTCTGGACACAGTGGTAGTATAGTTGTAGGATTGCTCCGCCTACCAGGCTATGTCACTGGCTGTGATGTTGGATGAGGGCCGCCCGCCTCCTGCCCTGTACCATTGGTCGGGATGCGGTGAGGGCGTAGCGGCCTGTGATTGGTCACATCCGGTCATGTGACGGGTCATGTGGGACGCTAAGGACACTGGGAAATGTAGTTTCCTGGCACCAGTGATTGTGATGTATGCGAGGGGCGGGCCGTACGTCTCCTACTCCGGGATTCTCAGCCTGAGAGTGGGATGACTTGGAGGCTGGTGACTGGCTGCACATAATCTAGTTGCCAGGCTACACACAGATACAGGTAATGAGGGTGATTAACACACCTGGCTGCTTTAGGAAGTGATGTCACACGCCAATATACCTGGAAGGGTATAAAAAGATCTCATACATGTGTGGAACTACCCCCTTGTGAACAAGCTAAACGCGAAACGTGCGTCTAGGGGAGGCAGCCACAAGCAGGTAGCTATTTTCTGACCCTATCCATTGCCCTGATTGTACTTTGTTGGTAACCACTTGGTTGATATATGTGTTGGGGTATGTGTCAATGTTATACTTAGGTGGGCTATTTGGCCAGGAAACATAATTATTGGTTTCCATGCACCTTTGTGTTGTACCTTGATGGGGGTCCTGCTTGTGTGCCTGCTTGTAACATCTTTGGTGTGAGCTGATATATGTTTTCAATAAAGTTTATTAAAGATTATACAGTATTTTGACCTTACTCCTGGTCTTTTTCTATGAAGTTTTTTTTTCAAACAATTATCAAACATAACTTCGAATCCAAATTTTTAGCAAATTGTTTGCATTTGTGGAACGACTTGAACATAACCTAAAAAAGGTCGTATTTAAAATTGGCCAACATGTTCGATCGAACATCGCTCATCTCTAACTTTAACATTAATGAAATTGTGTGCTGTGCTCTCATTTTAATCACCAGTGTACATAGTATAGAAATATAACAAACGTCCCACAGTTATCAGCAGCAGCACACAGACTGTTAAACTGGTGGAAAGTCCATGAAGGACCAAGTCCATTAAAGTCCTTCAGTTGTATCCCAAAGGCTGCATGCATGTCCCGTAGGAGGAAGCGCAAAACGGCAAAAAATGTTGGAGGGAGAATTATAACTTAACAAAAACTCAGGCCTTGGTCAAGGAAGAACTAAAAAAAAACAACTCCAGTAAATTGCCAACTAAGTAATGGGTCTCTATCTCACTGACCCACCAAAATGTCTTTACAAAGGTCCAGTGAAGTCATCTCTCATCATTTTCTGCCATACCCTGGAGGGTTATCACAGTTTTTCCTGGTACTCTGCTGTCAGATGGTCATAAGGGTCACAGAAGCTACTCCTCTGGGGGCATTCTCCACCACTACCTGCCCCCAGCAGATTCCATCATGGCCACTGCTGGCCACTGCTGTAGAGAACAATGGAGGAACTAGGCGACAGGAACTGCTTGGGAGCACTGACAGGACCTCTGGGTTTGGGTGCATATGACTGGCTAACTAAGAGACACCTGGGCCACACCCGACGCCAACTTCTCTCCAGATGAGCCTCTTCCTTCCACTTCTCAAATTGGTTGGAAGTAGCAACCTGACAAATGCCAACCGCAAACCACCCCTGGTTGCCCCATACCTTTATGAAAGGGCATAGATGGTACGTAGTCACTCACCGTGGGCCAGGTGCTCGGGTCTCAGGCGCTGGCTGTCAGTCTCGGTTGCGGTGCCTGAGGCTGCGGGCCCGGTGGTCAGAAAGAGGGGTTAAAGTAAAACAATAAAAAGGGGTTAAATTTATTTGTTCGTGACGCCACCTGTGGGGGTCCGGTGATGGCAGCGGCGCTGCTTGGGCCTCCAGGGTGATGGACAGCAGCAAGGTGGAAACGCTCCCTATAGGACGAGCGGGGTCCCCGGAGTTGAGAGCTGCAATCGAGGAATAAGGCAGCTTGATTGTTTCTGTAAGTCAAGATGATTAGAGGTAGTCCCGAAATAAAGCTCAGACACGTTGCTTCTCTGAACGGGTGTTTACTTAGTTCTTTCACAGCAGACAGGTGTAACGGTTCTTAATGCCAAGTAACAGACCTGGTGGTCCCTGTGGTGAATAGTGTCCCTCCAAGGCTTCCACAGGTGTCTTTCTCTATCCTGACTGTCCCTCTCTCGTCGTTGCTTCACTATACCCGTATCGGAACACTGAGGACTCTCAATTGGAGATTCCGTGTCCGCGTCTCACTGCCCCTAGCCCTCAATTGGTGGGTGCTCCTCCAGTATAAGCTGCGGTGATGGTTAATTGTGGCACGGGCCCCTATGAGGCCTTCGACTACTCCGGTTCTGTGGCACAGGGTTAGATCACCTGGACCACCTCGGAGCCGGTACTCCGGGTTGTGGACTGGGCTTGGGCCTTCCTTTGCCCGTTCTCTCTTTCTTGGCCCCCTTTTCTTCTGGGTCACCAGTGCTTGGTGCCCTCCCTGTTAGCTGTCTCTCTGTCACGACTTGACTTTCTTGCTCTTGTCTCTCCACCATTCTAACTAACTTTCCTCTTCTCCCTACTGCTATACACCCAACTCTCCTCCCACCAGGACCGGTTGCCCAGGGAACGGGCGCCTAATTGGTCCTCTGCCTCTAGGTGTTGCATGTGGTATATGGAGCCCTGGGATTAACCTATTCATCACTGGGACAGAGAATACAACACCTTCAGTCAGGGGTGCAGTACCCTCTTGTGACGCACTCTTAGTGGGGCGCCACAGTAGTCTTTGGGGAAGATTGTCATGCAGCATGGTGGACCATTTGACGTAGCACCAATGTCCAATACCATGTTCCACTAGGAAACAAAACCCCTTATCCTGCAAGAATGCTACAACCTTGCCTTGAGTACATTGGTTGGAGATGTCATTAGCCTTAGGCCCATGTAACCAGTCCCGAGTGATGGCACCCAAGAGATGAATCTACTCAACAAAGGAGAAAGTAAGGAGTGATTCATGCCTTGCCAGATAGTCGCTTGGAGGGAATTCTAGTCCCCACATGGCATTGTCCCAGTTAAAGGCCTCTGGATGGGGTGATGCACACAGCTGGGAAAAAGCTACGTCCTCTGCCTCCTCCTCCTACTCCTTGGCCTCCTTATCATGGTCCTGATCCTGGTGGTATTGGGGAATGGGATCCAATAGCTATGACACCAGCTACAGGTGGAATCCAGGCAGACATGGTGCAAAAAAATGTCATGTACAGTCCGACATGTGGTGTTCCCGGCAGGGCTGCAGACAGGGTATGATTGCTCTGACTGCTGTGAGAGGCCCGAGGAGATGGACAGGAGAGGGAGTCTGTAGAAGAGGTGATGGAGCGGGGCCCAGAGGAGATTGGGACCTATATACAGCCATCAGTCTCTAATGTGTATATAGCCATCAGTCTCTAATGCATATACAGCCAGCAGTCTCTAATGTGTATATAGCCAGCAGTCTCTAATATGCATACAGCTGGCAGTCACTAATGTGTACACGGCCAGCAGTCTCTGTGTATATAGCCGGCAGTCTCTAATGTGTATACAGCCAGTAGTCTCCAATGTGTATAAACCCAGAAGTCTCTAATGTGCAAACGATCAGCAGCCTCTAATGTGCATATGGCCGGCAGTGTCTGATATGCATACAGCCGGCAACCTGTAATGTATATACAGCCAGCAGTCTCGAATGTGTATATGGCTGTCAGTTTCTAATGTGTATCTATTGTGTATACGGCCTGCAGCTGTCTCCATTGAGTATATGGCCTGCAGATTTTTCCATTGTGTATATGGCCAGCAGCAGTCTACATAGTGTTAAGACCAGCAGCAGTCTCTCTAGTGTATATATAGCCTACAGCATTCTCTATTGTATATTCTTTATTGTGTATGCAGCCAACAGCAATCTCTATCGTGTATTCTCTATTGTGTCTAAAGCCATCAGCAGTCTCTACAGTATTGTGTATTCAGCTCAAAGGAGCCTCTATAGTGTGTTTATATGTATACAGTGGGTACGGAAAGTTTTCAGACCCCTTTAAATTTTTCACGCTGTTTCTTTGCAGCTATTTGGTAAATTCAAAAAAGTTCATTTTTTTTCTCATTAATGTACACTCTGCAGCCCATTTTGAGAAATGTAGAAATTTGTGCAAATTTATTACAAAGGGAAAACAGAAATATCACATGGGCATAAATATTCAGACCCCTTGCTCGGTATTGAGTAAGAAGCACCCTTTTGAGTCAGCACAGAAATGAGCCTTCTGGAGAATGATGCAACAAGTTTTTCACATATGGATTTGGGGATCCTCTGCCATTCTTCTGTAATGCATAGTCCACAACAGTGAGAATGTACTGCTTTCCAGATTTACTCAGTTTAGACAAGAGGTATAGACTGACCCCACCCTTGCTAGTTTTAGAGCTCGAGCTGAAATAGGGCAGTTAGGGGAGAACGGGGAAAGAATTATCAGAGAAAATGGACTTCTGTATCGGGCTACCAACGCTGACGCCCTAGATAAGCCCTGGACTCATAACAAACAGCTGATTGTTCCTCAGAAATACAGAATTCCCCTATTACATCTTGCTCATGACATCCCTACTGCTGGCCATCAAGGCAAAACTCGCACGGAGAGACGATTGACTCAAACTTTCTATTGGCCTGGGATTTCCCAAGCCGTAGCACATTTCTGCCGAACTTGCGACATATGTCAGCGTAGAGGGCGACCTGGAGATCACCCAAAGGCACCCCTGCAACCGCTCCCTATAATAGAAGAACCCTTCCAAAGAGTAGCTGTCGATATTATTGGACCTCTGGCTAAACCAAGTAAATCTGGAAAACAGTACATTCTCACTGTTGTGGACTATGCCACCCGATATCCAGAAGCTGTGGCCTTGTCAAGTATTTCTGAAGCCAAGGTGGCCGAGGCCCTGGTTACTATTTATACCAGAGTAGGATTCCCCAGTGAGATCTTGTCAGACCAAGGCTCCCAGTTCATGTCAGAGCTGGTACAGTGTCTGTGGCGCACCTGTGGGGTACGAGCGATCTGAACGACACCTTATCATCCCCAAACAAGTGGACTTTGTGAATGATTCAATGGCACTCTGAAGAATATGCTGAGGGCCTTCACTGACCGAGATTCAGACTGGGAGAAGTACCTACCCTATCTCCTGTTTGCCTATCGGGAAGTTCCCAAAGAGTCCACTGGGTTTTCCCCCTTTGAACTACTCTATGGAAGAAAGGTCCGAGGACCCTTAACCCTGCTCAAGGAATACTGGGTAGGGCAAGTTGAAGATACAGGGTCCCCTGTTGTCCCTTATGGCCTAAAGCTGCGAGAAACCCTGGCTCAACTCGCTAGTTTAGCCCAGAGTCATGTGCGTATGGCTCAAACTAGACAGAAGACATGGTATGACCGTAAAGCACGCTATCGGGAGTTTGTAGAAGGACAACAGGTCTTAATGATTGTTCCCCATCGGCAGAATAAACTGCAGACCACATGGGAGGGTCCCTTCCGGGTTCTCAGAAAACTAAATGACACCAATTATCTTCTTGCTTTAGATGATCAGGGGCTAAGACAAAAGACTGTCCATGTGAATATGATTAAGGAGTACCATGACCGGACACTACCGGTGATAGCAAGCTGTCGGCTAGCTTCAGAAGATGGTCAGGAGGAGGAGGACTCCCTACCTGATCTCATGGAAGCACGAGAGCCCCCTCCATTGTGGAACAGGTTCCTCTGAGAGATCACCTGGATTACTTACAGAAAAACCAGATGCTGGGGGTTCTTCAACAGAGACGGGCTGCTTTCTCATCCCAACCAGGTCGAACCATCGTCACCCAACATCATGTGGACACTCAGGGTATCCGTCCCATACAACAGGCTCCTTACCGGGTACCTGAATCAGTTCGCAACACCATGCAGCACGAACTGGAGGAGATGTTACATCTTGGGGTAATCCAAGCCTCCCATAGCCCTTGGGCCTCTCCTGTGGTGTTAGTACCCAAGAAGGATGGGAGTACTCGGTTTTGTGTGGACTATCGATGACTAAATGACCATACCGTCAGCGATCCTTACCCAATGCCCCGTATTGATGAACTTCTAGACCGACTGACTGGGTCCCGATATGTCACTACCTTGGATCTCAGTAAGGGATACTGGCAAATCCCTCTGACGGAGGAAGGGAGAGAACGGTCCGCTTTTTATAACCCTCTTTGGTCTGTATGAATTTCTAAACATGCCCTTTGGAATGAAGAATGCCCCTGCAACCTTCCAGAGAATGGTGGAGCAGATCCTCCGGGGATGTGGTGACTTTGCTTGTGCCTACTTGGATGATATCGCCATCTTCAGCCAGACATGGGAGGAACATCTAAATCAAGTAGCCGCTATTCTTGACCTGCTTCTTGCAGCAGGCCTAACCATTCGACCCGATAAATGCCAATTGGGATGGGTGAAGTCCAGTACCTAGGGCATAGAGTAGGAGGAGGGAAGCTCCGTCCTGAACCTGCCAAAATCCAGGCTATTAGAGACTGGCCTGTACCCCAAACTAAGAAACAAGTTATTGCTTTTTTGGGCACTGCCAGTTATTACCGAAAATTTGTTTCTCATTTCAGCACGGTGGCCAAACCTCTTACCGACCTGACCAAGAAAACAATGCCCCGGCTGGTGATCTGGACTCCAGCCTGTGATGAGGCTTTTAACCTGCTGAAGGATGCTCTGGTCTGCGACCCTGTTCTGGCTGCTCCAGACTACAAGAGGAGATTCATTGTGCAGACGAACGCCTCTTCTTATGGACTGGGAACTGTACTAAGCCAGGTGAATGCAGCTGGGGACGAGCACCCCATCGCCTACCTCAGCAGGAAACTGCTGGACCGAGAAGTGGCCTATGCAACTGTTGAAAAAGAATGTCTGGCTGTAGTGTGGGCCCTCAGGAAACTACGGCCGTATCTGTATGGACGAGAGTTCACTGTGGTCACTGATCACAATCCCCTCACCTGGCTGAACAGAGTCTCTGGGGACAATGGACGCTTACTACGATGGAGCCTGGCTCTTCAGCCCTATAACTTTACCATACAGTATAGAAGAGGCAGCCAACACCAAAATGCAGATGGACTGTCCAGGCAGGAGGAGCCCTGAGTCCTGTCAGCCCGGACTGTGTGTACTTAACAAGTGACCTGTAGAGGTCCCTAGTCATGATATGTAGTTTTCCCTATCCTGTATTTGTATAATAATGCCATGTGATGTATGTAACTATTCTCTGGTTTCTATTAGATGCAACTTAACTGTCTCCTTCCCCCATTACTTGCAGCCCTGAGCCATAATGTAATTTAGGCTTGTGTCAACAGCTAGTGGAATTTCCCCTATTGTTTCCTAAGCAGAAGATAACCTGCAATACACATCCTCGCAGACACACCGGAGCCAACTATCCTAGACTCTTCTGATGGACCAAACCATTGAATGGGAGGGTGTGAACTCTTCTCCCTCTAGGGGTGGATCCACAGGACAATACATTCTTATTTTTAAGATCAGATGAGAGTTGACTGTGGATGGGACCGGAGCGAGACCTGAGCTGAGGCCAGATCTCGTTGTCCGTGGGATTGTGTGGAATCCATTGGAATCGTGTGGACTATTGCTTTGTTATCTGGCACAAGGATTATCAGGAGGTGCCCCCGAATCTGTTTTTGTTGGACTAATTGTGGACTCTGTGGATCTACCTGCGTGTGTGGTTCCAGCGTTCTTGTTAATAAATCTGTTGGATCGTCCCTAGGCCTGTTGTTCCTTCTTGCTCTGCCTTACACCCCGTCACAGACGCCCACCACACCTCGTGTATGGTCCGTCCTGGGAATGTAGGATCAGGTGTGGCTGTCGTCCCCTGGACGTCTCATCCTAGCACCACGTTAGGCGCCAACTGTAATGGATGCCCTCCACACCTTTCGGGTGGGCTGTCATCTTAATTGTCTGCCGCCAAATTGATGCTTTGTCTAAGTGTGTGCACGCCAGCGAAAGAACCACGCTGACACCCATGTCAATGTAGAGCTTAATGACAAAGACCTTTATTTTAGGAGGGGTTAACAGTTTTATTACTTATCATTAAAAGGGCATTCCTTAGGGGTGTTTCTATGTGATTGCATCATATTATGCTGAATCTACATTTTATTCTGAAAAAACATTCAATTCATTTAGTGTGTGTTAGTTAGCCTTGAATTGTACATTACAGTACATTCAGTCCATGCTGATAAGGAACTCCTGTGCAGCTAATTCCAAGATAGTCTCCCCGAAGGGAGGGGGAGGATGGGGGATGCTGCAGTCTGCACACTGGAAGATTTCTGAATGACTTCTATAAGACTTCTATAAGTTATTAACTATTTATTGCCATAACATTCCCCCCTTTGGAGACATTCAAAATCTTACCCTAAATCTTTGCCCTAGGCGGTGGAGGGGGAAAAGGTAGAGGAAAGGGGAGGACACTTCACCAACATTGAGACAAACCGTAACATCGGAATCCCTTTGCAGTTGGCCTTAGCCGCACCCTAAACTGTCCCTATTCCATCTTCTAAGATGGGTCTCAAGTTCTAGTATTTCTCCAAGGGATCTTGTGACAATGGCAATGGGATCATTCTCAGGTGCATATTTCTCCTTCATCATCAGGACCTCTGAGATCTGCATACATTGTTGTCACTGTCTCCGTCATGACGTGAGACATCATCTTCTTGATGCAAGGTATTACACAGCATGAAATTAGAGCCACTACAAATAGAATACAAAGAATTATTATACCTAGTTTGATAAGTGCTATCCATCCCACCACCCAAACCAAGTGTCCCATGGATCCTTAACACCAGAATTATGGGCTAATTCTTCTGACAGGTCTGTGAGTCCTTTTAGGGCTTTGGCTATGCTCCCATCTACCCATGGTCAGGATCATGTGGTCTGGCAGGCTTCTACCCCATTTATCTTTGCGTTCTTCTACCTGGACTGATCTATATCCCCCATATTACCCATAGCTGTTGTAGATCTCGTGTCGTGTGCATCTGTTTACTATGGTGTAGAAGTCAAACTGATATGTGACCTTGTAGCTGTGGTACTAACATGACCTCCCGTATGATCTCCCATATTCTCTCCTACATGACCTTCCACCATCTTGTGACCTCCTTCCCTATGCTTTATACTGAGTATGTATATATAAGGAGCAAAACAACCATTTTTGGCTTATGGATCTGGGGTAGTGATGGGCGAATCCTAAATTACTCGGAATCGCTTGACTCTAGCGAGTCCGAGCCCGGGACTCGCTACTCGTTGCGAGTCTAGCGAGTCCAATGTTAATGAATGGGGAAGTGAGTAATAGCGAGTAGTGTGCGATTTACAAATCACAGATATGTCTCGGAAGCTTCAGCCTGAAGCAATCCTAGTTTTGCCATTGATTTGCATTGGACTCGTTTACTGTGCAAGTAATCGCTGGGAAACTCGCACAGATAAGAGTCCGGCTGTCTGCTCTGTGTGCAGGCTGCCGCAGCTCCAGGGTCCTAGAGCCCGCCTGCTGCCTGATGTAGCAGAGCTGAGATTGTTCTCAGTCTGCTCATTCCCTGTGCATAGACATCTATATCTATGCACAGGGGATGTAGCAGAGAGGACATCGCATTTTGGACTGCGTCGGACGGAAGAGGATTTTTTTAATTAAAGATGGAGTCCCTAATGGCTTTTTTTTTATTTCTAATAAAAATTTTTCTCTGTGTTGTGTTTTTTTTAAAACAATTTAATAGAAATTCATGGCGGTCATGTCTAATATTGGTGTGACCGCCATAAATTTCGAGCTTAGGGCCAGCTGATAATACAAAGCTGGCCCTAACCTCTTTATTACCCAGTGTGCCACCGACACCAGGGCCGCTGGAAGAGCGGGGTTCAGCGCCAGAGGATGGCGCTTCAATGAACGCGCCATCTTCTGGGGCGGCTGCGGCAGACGGATCCAGCAGGCAGCGACGAGCTGCCCCCAACCCCCAGGTGCCTATTTGTACCTGGCCGGACACAAGAATATAGGGGAGCCCTTTTTTTTAATTATTTCATGAATTTCATGAAATAATTAAAAAAAATGCGTGGGGCTCCGCGCAATTTCTATGTCTAGCCAGGTACAGCTAAGCAGTTGGGGGCTGGAATCCGCAGCGCAGAGATGCCCAAGCTTTCTGGGCACCCCCCGCTGCAAATTGCAGCCCGCAGCTGCCCCAGAAGATGGCGCGTTCATTGAAGCGCCATCCTCTGGCGCTGAACCCCGCTCTTCCAGCGGCCCTGGTGGCGGTGGCACGCTGGGTAATAAAGGGGTTAATACCAGCTTTGTTATACAAGATGGTATTAAGCCCGAGATTCTTAATGTCAGGCCACGTTTGACCCAGCCACTAAGAATCTCTAATAAAGGGTTAAAAAAAGACAACACAGAGAAAATTTTTTATTAGAAATTTAAAAAAAAAAGCCATTAGGGACTCCATCTTTAATTAAAAAAATCCTCTTCCGTCCGACGTAGTCCAAAACGCGATGTCCTCTCTGCTAAATCCCCTGTGCATAGATATAGATGTCTATGCACAGGGAATGAGCAGACTGAGAACAATCTCAGCTCTGCTACATCATCTCTGTGAGCAGGCGGGCTCTAGGACCCTGGAACTGCGGCAGCCTGCACAGAGAAGACAGCTGGACTCGGCTCGCAAAGTAACAGCAGTTTCCCTGCTGTCACTGGCACAGTAATCAGACCAATGCAAGTCAAAGGCAATCCTAGTTTTGTCAGAGTCTGTGACAAAACTAGGATTGATATTGATTTGCATTGGACTCGTTTACTGTGCGAGTAATCACTGGGAAACTCGCAGAGTACCGAGTCCTGCGAGTCCCTTACTACTCGCCGAGTAACGAGTCTTAGCGAGTAGATTCGCCTATCCCTAATCTGGGGCCTTCTTGCAGTGGGATGCGTGGATCCATGTAGGCTTTCCTTCAACCTTCACAGCCGTGGAGGTGACCAGCAGGACTTGGAAGGGGCCGTCGTATCTGGGCTCGAGGGCACGTCTACTGAATCTTTTGATGAGAACTCAATCTCCTGGCTGGATCTGATGGGTTCCTTCCAAGTTTTGAGGATCTGGGAGAGAGGAAAAAACTCGAGAATGTATTTTAGTCAAATGCTTTGTTAATTCGGTAACAAACTTAGTCAAGCTGTCATACTGTAGGGTCAACTGTTGGGGGAATTACAACCCTAGTCTGGGGACACTTCTAAACAGAATCTCATAGGGACTTAGCTTAGTTGCACTAGCTGGGGTGTGTCTGACACTGAACAATGCGAGGGGAAGGCTTCCCCATTTCCTGCGCTGCTTTCGCATTCTTGCCTTTAAAATCCCGTTTCCTCTCTCGACCCTTCCTGAATTTTTGGGATGATATGGAGTATGAAGGGCTAACTCTGTCCCCAGGGCCTGCCATATCTCTTTGGTCAGATTGGCTGTGAGTGCTGGCCCTTGGTCACTGTCTATGGTTTCTGGGACCCCATATCTGTACACTATCTCTGAGAGGAGTTTCTTTGCAGTGGTTTTAGCAGATTGGTTCTTCACAGGGAAAGCTTCTGGCCATCCAGAGAATATGTCCACGACTACCAGTGCATATTCAAATCCTCCTGAGGATGGCATCTGAATGTGGTCAATCTGTATGCGTTGGAAGGGGTACAAAGGTCTAGGTGTACACTTCTGTGGAGTTTTCTCTGTTTTTCCTGGGTTACACTGGGCACAGACTAGGCATCCTCTGGTGTAATTTGCTGCCATTGTTGAAAAGCCAGGTGTGTAGAAGTACTGTCTCATTTTTGATTGATGGGTGGGGCCATGGGCCCATCTGGCAATCATTGGGTAGAGGGCTCGTGGGAGGCATGGTTTTCCTTTCAGTAGTATCAGATGCTTTTTCCTTTCAGTAGTATCAGATGCTTCTTATCTTGCACAGCTCCATCTTGGATCCATTTTTCCTTCTCTTCATTGGATGCTTGCTTCTGCAGGGTCAGGATCATGTTCTCCCAGGATTGTTCATCCGTCTTCTTCTTGTCCGGATCTTCTTCTTGTCCTGAGTCTTCTTCTTGTCCTAATCTTCTTCTTGTCCTGAGTCTTCTTCTTGTCCTGAGTCTCTCAAGAGATACAAGTTGGAGGGTTCTGTGATTCTGTGATGGAGGCTTCACTGCTGCTTCCTTAGCTGCCCTGTCAGCCAAGTCATTCCCCACGGCTTCTGTTGAGGTCCCTCCAGTGTGTGCCTTTACCTTAAGTATCGCGACTCTTTCTGGCATCAGCAAGGACTCCAGCAATTCCTTCACCGCTCTATGGTGGCGTATTGGAGTTCCATTGGCGTTAATGAAGTCTCTCGCCCTCCAGATAGGCCCGTAGTCATGGCAGATGCCACATCCATAGCGGGAATCGGTATAAATGTACGCTTTCTTCTGGGCTGCCATCTTGCAACGTTCGGTCAATGCAGCCAATTCTGCTTCCTGTGCAGACATGGACGCGGGTAGTGGTTTGGCCATCAACACAGTATCTTCTGTGACCACCGCCATACCCATGTGAAACCGTCCTTCTTGGTCCGCCTATCTTGATCCATCCACGAAGAGAGTCAAATCTGGGTCTTCCAGAGGCGTATCTGTGACTTTGTCAAATCCGGAGGTTTCTTGTCTCATAAGCGCCAGACAGTCGTGCTGAGCCATTTCAAAGTCGGCTTCCTCTTCCACCGAAGTGTCAGAGATGTCACATTCCCCCCTTGGAAGAGGGAGGAGAGTTGCAGGGACATCACACCTGGAGATTGTCACTTTGTCTGGGAGTAGAAGGGAACATTGTAGCCGTAAGTGACGTGCAGCAAGAGATGTTTAGGTTGGGTCTGGGCAAGTGGCATGTCCTTTCTTCTCCATTACAAACAGGCAAAATGGTTTCTTGTAGTCAGGGAGTCCAAGGGCAGGAGAGCATATGATGGCATCCTTCAGCGTGTAGAATCCATCAATGGCTTCAGTTGTCAGACAGAAAGGAATGTCTTTGAGGCAGTCATAGAGAGGATGCATGTGGACTGATGCATCCAGGATCCAAGGACGGCACAATCGGAGTATCCAAGACTGTGGCTTCATTCACTGCCCATAGATCTTGCACCATGCGAAACTTGGGAGGTTGTCCCTTTGGCGTTTTCTTCTTGACTGGAAACAGTGGGGTGTTGCATGGTGACTTGATCGGGATGACTGCTCCATTCTTAACGTAGGGCATCAATTGTTGTGTGATAGCATCCGATTGAGCAATGGAGAGAGGGCACTGGGGTTTACAGGGTAAGCGGGGCTCCTTGTTCAAGCTTGACTTCCACTGGCTGGACTGTAGCTCCAAAAGATAATGTGATATAATAAGCGCTAAGATACACACAAGGACTCGGCCATTAGATATTTTACCGTTCAGCTTTAATCATCAAATGGATCCCTCTAGTCACAACGCGTTTCAACGCAGATAGCGTCTTTCTCAAGTGATCACTTGAGAAAGACGCTATCTGCGTTGAAACGCGTTGTGACTAGAGGGATCCATTTGATGATTAAAGCTGAAAGGTAAAATATCTAATGGCCGAGTCCTTGTGTGTATCTTAGCGCTTATTATATCACATTATCTTTTGGAGCTACATATACATTCTTCCCTGCTGGGAAGCATGATAGCCAGCAGCTTTGAGCCGCAGGACCTGGCAGACGTCAGTTTACCACTCCTTAGAGCAGTCACGTGCAGAGAGAGAGACACAGAGGGCACGTGCAGCGTCCACCTCGCCGCTCGATTTCAACTAGGAGAGCCCAGCAGCACTAGCGACTAATCCAGTTGTGCGGACCTACACAACCTTAGAAGGCGAGCGGAGGGGTTATTAAACCGACCCCATATAATCTTTTATAGCAGTTTGGCGCAAACGATTCTGTTTCTTTTCCATTACTGGCTGGACTGGGAACCTTCCAATGTCTTCAGGGCCTTGGGCCCACAGGATGTCTGGTATTTGTGAAAGTCAGGCTGCTTCCGTAGGTTGCATTGTCTCAGCAAAGTGAAAGAGGCCGAAAACCCGTAAAACTACTTCCTGGTCCAGAGCAGTAGTGAGTGTGACAGTACCATTTTCCTGAAAGGAGATGTTGGCGTGTGACTTCATCAGTAAGTCAGTTCCCAGTAGGTTCACTGGACAGGTGTTGGACACCACCGATCGAGATAACATGCTCTGTGTGGGTTGCAGGCTGACACACAATGGGCGGGTCATAGGGGTATACTTGATGACTCCATCAACACCCACACATGGGATGGTTTCTTCTGTGAGGCAGTCTGAGTCAGGTAAGTCAGCAGATCTTATCACGCTTCTGGCTGCACCGGTATCCACTAAGAAGGAGATGGATCTTCCTTCTACCTCCATACATACAGTAGGAGTCGGACCGCAAGCTTGTCTGTTGGCTTTGCAGAGCATATTGTAAGTTGGTGGATCCGGCTTGCCTATGTCCTATAGCTGGGTGGAGGGGGCGGGTTGAGGGAAATCCTGTTCCTCCTTATGTGGCCTATCTTCCCACAATCGTAACAGGTGACTCCACTTCTTGGTCCTCCCCTGTTTCCTGGGTTCTGCAACACCATAACATTACAGTTCCGAGGAGGTTTTGAAGGCCTGTTCATTTCTATGCCCCTTGCCACCTGAAATATAATATCTGGGTCCAATCATCTGTATTCAGGTCTCGTCGTCTGGACCTGCTTCTGTACGTGTTCAAGAAGACCTTGGACGAAGGCTTGTATCCATATCTGGCTATGGGACTTCTCATGGTGATCAAATCCCAGGTCTGTGAACATCTGATTCAGCCGGTAGTAAAACTTCTCTACACTTTCTCCTTTTTCTGCAGAGCCACCTTCTTCTTCCAGAGCCAGTCCCGCAGCTCGTTGACACGCTTGTCCATGGCGGCCACCTCGGAGTTGCGCTTGTTCAAGCTCTCCCGCTGCTGCTGCAGTTTGGCATTCTGCTCCTGATTCAGCTTGTTCCTCAACTGAAGCTCTTTGTAGAGACGGTCGAGTTCAGCGACAGCAGACTGGTTGTCGTGATAGCCCTCGATACGTCTGTTCTTCAGCATTTCCAGCTGGCAACTCATTTCTTCCACTTTGGTCACGGCCACCATCAGTTCTTTCTGCTTCTGTTGGAACATGTTATTCATCTGTTCGATTTCCTCAACTAGCCTGCCATTGCTGAGCCTCTTCTGCTCCAAGTGGCCTTTTAGGACCCGCGCTTTCTTCAGCTTTGCCTCCTGATTTTCTGCACTCTCCCGCAGACGTTTCAGCTTTTCCTGCTCACTGGCCTGCTGCTGCTGACGCTGGTCCTGCTGCTTCAGGTACTTCAAGCGCTGCTCCGTTGTAGCCAGCATTAGCTGCTGGGCCTCGATCTGCTGCTGTTGTCTCGCCGCCATCTCCTGCAGTTCAGCCAGAGTCATGTCCATTCTGTCGCCGTTCACCCCATTTTCAATCCTCCGCTCAGCAGGTACTTCAACCCCATTTCGTTTCACATTGGGATCATGGGCTCTTTGTAGATTTGCGGACTCTCTGGAGGACGGGCGCTCGTGGTGCAGGTAGAAGCCAATCCCATAAGATCTTCCCATGAGGCAGCGTGAGTCTTCTGAATCTGGCTCATCTTCCGATGAAAGGGCATAGGTTGCTTGTCAGGGTCCGGTAAGGTGTTCCCCAATGTGGCAGCTTTCTGAGGCTTCCAGGAGACATATCTGCCTCGCCTAGGATGGGAAACATGCTGTGAAGGGTCTTCATACTGTGCCAATCGGTGTGATTGATCTGCGCCATGCGTAGAGCTGCCTGTTGTGGCCTGCGTACCCCGTACATTGATAAGGTCTGTCTCCCACCTCCCTTATCCTGGGGAGTGTGCTGTGCCGGGGAAGTAGACTGTAGCCGGTGATGTGTCTGTTCGTCTCCACTTGCTTCTCCCAATTGTGACAGTTCTGTCTTTATTAAAGGCATGCCTCCATGATTTCCTAGTGATGAGAGGGCATCCACTGACGCTGGGGAGAGATACTGTAGAGTTTTTGGCCTAGCTACAGGCCCAACTGGGAAATTCTTCTGTCCCCATGCCATCTGATATTCTTCTTCGGCAGCCTCCTCCTCTCCATCTCCTGTTTCATCCCCGTCCCTGTTCATGTATATTACGGATACTGCTGCAGAGCAGGGTCTGGTCTGTGCTAAGACAGCAGCTTGAGACGAAGTGGGTGCACCCTGGTTCACTGGAGGGTAATGTGTGCCATCCATATTGAGAACTGGACACAGGGTGGTGGGTTTGTGTGGGTATCTGGAATGTGTCAGCATAGGCATGGGTGCAGCAACTTCTGCCAGTGTCATCTTTGTCAGTATACACGCATACACGTCACAATGTTCAATCCACAATAACTTCCATAACTTCCTCTTATCCTTATACCATGCTTCTGCATCTTCCAAAACCTTGGCGTCCTTCAAAAGCCCTCTTTTACTTGTTATCACTTCCTTCCATTCCTTCTCATCTAAGCGTCCTCCATGGGTTGTGGATCCCATCAGTTTTAAGAAGACCTTCATATTTTCACATACTATACTTCTTCCATTTTTCACATACTTCTTCCCTTTCTTTTTACATACTTCTTCCCTTTCTTTACATACTTCTTCCCTTTCCTCTCTGCCACAAGGTCTCTTGGGGGTAACTTTCTTTGACTTTGACTAATTAACACCCATGTTATAGCTTAAACCCAAGTCTCTATGCTTCTAACTTGGCTATGGCTGCCCACCCCTCAAGGTCACCACTATCAGCAGGGTTGTATAAAGGGGAGTCAACTGGGATACCTTCAGTGAGCCAGGCATTAAAGTTTATTCTGAACACTCTAAACCTTGGGGGGGGGGGAAAGAGAGGTAAAATTGGTCTCTAACTAAGTCAGCAGAAATAGCAAGCTTCACACCTTGCTTAGGGGCCTTTCACACTTGTGTTTTTTTCCTGATTTGGAAGATCAGGAAAACACCTGATTCTTACAGTATTTTGCACATTCACTTTACTTTTGTCAGGTAGAATCTTGTTGCTTCATGTTTTTTCCTGAAATCATTAAAGAGAATGGGCAAAAAAAAATCAATCCAGTAAGAATCAAGTGTTTTCCTGATCTTCCAAATCAGGAAAAAAACGCAAGTGTGAAAGGCCCCTTACACTGTGTGCATGTTATGGAAACTAGTCAGTGGTGTTAGGAAGGCAGTTAGTCAGAGGACTGGAACTGGTTGTGTCACTGGAGTCAGTCATGTAGATTCTTGGACAAAGTGCTTCGGTGTCTGCGCTGCTGCTCCGAGACCAAAGAAACACAGACACGGGAATGTCTGGTACAGCTACAGCCTTTATTTTCTGATGCGTTTCGGAGCCTACTCCCGAGCTCCTTCCTCAGGGAAGGAGCTCGGGAGTAGGCTCCGAAACGCGTCGGAAAATAAAGGCTGTAGCTGTACCAGACATTCCCGTGTCTGTGTTTCTTTGGTCTCGGAGCAGCAGCGCGGACACCGAAGCACTTTGTCCAAGAATCTACATCACGATCACGGTCACCGTTGAGAGTGCGGTCCCTGCAGCAGCTGCTTGTATGCTATTCTACCAGTTGTGGGTTTCACAACTGCTAAAGGTGAGCAATTCCACATCGACAAGTGAAAGTGTGTTATTGAGATAAGACCCTATATGCGCATTCTTTCTTTCACAGATTTTTACTGGAGTCAGTCAGTCAGAGTCAGTCTGAGGACTGGAATGGTTGTCACCAAACAGATAAAACATCAAACTGTGTCCCCTCTACACCTCAGTGGGCAACAACTGGGTCATATAACTTTCTTGCATATACTTCTTGCAACAAAACCACTTGCTGATTGACTATCGTTAGCTTGGCATGTATATTTTGTCTGAACACCTTGAATACTGGAGAAGTGCCAGGGATGCTATATAACCAGTTTCTTCCTGTGCATATGGCACGTCAGTAACACGATTTATTATCCAGCCAGCGGGCGTAATTGCTAGCTCTATACCTTGTCTACACAAGCAGCACGTCATCTAGAGAGACGGAACAATCTCATCACTACCATCATTTGTATAAATTACGTACCCGTCCAGCACGGCAGCCAAGACTACTAACAATACACTCCGTCCTTAGCTTGCGCGCACGGGGTGGGAAAACCATCAGCCATATCAGAGGCTGGAACACCAGTAGTGAAATAAACCATCGGCCACCCTTTCAGGGGCCGGAAAAACATCAACCCTATTAGGGGTCGACAAACCATCAGCCCTATCCCCTGGGAATAGAGCTGGAAAACTAGGGAAACAGAATCTCCCCACTCAGCCCCGTCTCTCAATTCTCCGTGCCTTTCTCTCTTTTTCTCTGTACTGAAACTGCAGCAATGATAGCACTGACATAAACACAGATAAACTCAGGATCAGGTTGCAAGAACACAAATAAGGTAGACAATTAATGAATTCTCAGGACCGGGTTGCATGGGCTAGTACTTCTCAGATCCGGTCATCTATGTCCGAGTCTGACAGCCAGCTACCTCCATCCCTGCACGGAGACACATGAGGGTCTTAGGTAAGATAAATAATTTTCTTACCTCTTTGTAGCTTGCAGGTCTACCCCTCGTGTATGGTCTGTCCTGGGAATGAAGGATCAGGTGTGGCTGTCGTCTCCTGGACGTCTCGTCATAGCACCACGTTGGGCGCCAACTGTAATGGATGCCCTCCACACCTTTCGGGTGGGCTGTCATCTTAATTGTCTGTCGCCAAATTGATGCTTTGTCTAAGTGTGTGCACGCCACTGAAAGAACCACGCTGACACCCAAGTCAAAGTAGAGCTTAATGACAAAAACCTTTATTTTAGGAGGGGTTAACAGTTTATTTATTTATCATTAAAGGGGCATTCCTTAGGGGTGTTTCTTGGTGATTGCATCATATTATGCTGAATCTACATTATATTCTGAAAAAACATTCAATTCATTTAGTGTGTGTTAGTTAGCCTTGAATTGTACATTACAGTACATTCTGTCCATGCTGAAAAGGAACTTCTGTGAAGCTAATTCCAAGACAGTCTCTCAGATAGGAGGGGGAGGATGGGGGATGCTGCAGTCTGCACACTGGAAGATTTCTGAATGACTTCTAGAAGACTTATATCCGTTATTAACTATTTATTGCCATAATACTTCCATGCAGAGCCTCTCCAGTTCCGCCAGGTTAGATGATGAACATTGGTGGACAGCTGTTTTCAGGTCTCTCCAGAGATGATCAATTGGCTGTAGGTCAGGGCTCTACCTGGGCCATTCAAGAATGGTCACAGAATTGTTCTGAAGCCACTCCTTTGTTATTTTAGCTGTGTGCTTAGGGTCATTGTATTGTTGGAAGGTGAACCTTCAGCCCAGTCTGAGGTACAGAGCACTCCGGAAGAGGTTTTTATCAAGAATATCTCTGTAATTGGCCACATTCATGTTTCCTTCAATTGCAACCAGTCATCCTATCCCTGCATTTAAAAGACACCCCCATAGCATGAATCTGCCAACACCATATCTCACTGTTCGGATTGTATTGGGCAGGTGATGAACAGTGCCTGGTTTTGTCCACACATATCGCTTAGAATTTTCACCAAAGAGTTCTATCTTCATCTCATCAGATCAGAGAATCTTATTTCTCATAGTCTGGGAGTCCTTCATATATTTTTTGCAAACTAAGCAAGCTTTTAGATGTCAGATGCTTTTAGATAAGGGAGGCTTCCATTCTGCTATAAAAGCCCGACAGGTGGAGGGCTGCAGTGATAGTTTATTTTGTGGAACTTTCTCCCAACTTCTTACTGCATCTCTGGAGCTTAGCCACAGTTATTTTGGGGTTAATCTTTACATCTCTCACCAAGGTCTCCTCCCACGATTGTTCAGATGGCTGAACAGTCAGGTCTAGGAAGAGTTCTGGTTGTCCCAAACATCTTCCATTTAAGGATTATGGAGTTACAGTGCTCTTAGTAACCTTGCGTGTTTCAGACATTTTTTTGTAACCTTGGCCAGATTTGTGCCCTGCCACAATTCTGTCTCTGAACTCCTTGGGTAGTTCCTTTGACCTCATGATTTTCATTTGGTCTGACATGCACTTTGAGCTGTGAGGTCTTATATAGACAGGTGTGTGCCTTTCCAAATCAAGTTGTATTAGTTTAATTAAACACAGCTGGACTCCAGTGAAGGAGTAGAACCATCTCAGCATGTGACTTAAATATGACTGTCTGAGCAAAGGTTCTGAATACTTATGGCCATGTGATATTTCAGTTATTGTTTTTTAATAAATTTGCACAATTATCTACATTTCTGTTTTTTTTTTCAGTCTAGATAGGGTGCAGAGTGTACATTAATAAGAAAAAAATGAACTTTTCTTAATTTACCAAATGGCTGCAATGAAACAAAGAGTGAAAAATGTAAAGGGGTCTGAATACTTTCCTTATCCACTGCAAATGTAAAACAGATGGCCTTGTATGCTGCTAACTCTCTGCAATAATTTATTATATTTTTTGCTTATTTGCTCTTTCTTATTTGCTCTTCAAAAAAGAGTATAAATGAATAAATAAAAATAATAAAATAAAAAATAAATATAACCCCCCCCCCCCCTAAAAAATATTAAGCTCTCTTAATAGGATGTCTTAAGGACATTATAAGCTTCCAGGACTTCCCAGCTGCTGCCATATCTGGCACTGCTTCCAAAATTCACACCCTGCAGGTGTCAAAAACACTTGCAAACTTAAAAAAATAACTTGAAAGCTCCAAAAAATATTTATACAGGCCAGTAGACCCATTGACTGGGGACTGTGGACACTCCTAACCATTTGGTTAGGTGCTGTCCCCAGCCAGCAGGTCTTTTGGCGAGCGTTTTTGCCCCAAATAAACAGGTAGAGTTTTAGGTCCATTTTAAATTTCAAACTTCTTCCTGACTTTTGGGGAAAGAGATTGGTTTGCCGATCCCCGAGCCAAATCAGTCAGGTTCGGTTGAATTTGAAATCGGAGAACATGTTCAAGCAAAGTTAGCTCATGTATAATCATTTTAATTAGGCACTTAGCACTTAGACTATAATATGTCTACAGGACACACATATAGAAATATACACAGTACATTAGTAAGTCCCACAAAGATTACCAGACTCCATTAAAATGAGGTACAGGCCATCAGATAATGGAGAAAATCCATTAAAAGCACAGTTTATTGAGGGCACATTTCATAAAGTGTTCACTCCATTAAGGACTTTGAAGTGTCGCCCGAAGGCTGCAGTCCCACTAATCCTGCAAGACGAAGCGCAACCGGTGCTAAAATTGGAAAGGAGAAAAATGAAATTAATAATAAAACAGGCCTCTTCTTCTGAGAACTCCAAACAGTCCTTTTCTGGTCAACAGGGCAACTCCAGGACTAGTTAGCTGCCCAACAATAGGCCTTTTTTAGGGTAGTCCTCGTTAATCTGAGTAAAATGACTGTAGCAGTTTTTTTTATGCTGCCCAGGGTAGACGTCACCGTTTGATAATGTTCTTCGCTGGCAGATGGTCTTGGGGAGTCACAGGGGCTACTCTTCCATATGAGTTCTCCCCCACCACCTGCCCAAAGCACACCTCATCATGTCCACCACTGTAGAAGAGGATGGCGGAATTAGTGGATGGCCACCCCCTCTAGCAGGCACAGGGGGAACTCGAACTCGGTAAACCTCAAAAAGCCCTTCAGATTCAGGTTTCTCTGCTGCTGACTTTCTAACAAGATCAGACCTGGCCTCTAGCCAATGTCCAATCTTGGGGATTTCTCTGCAGTAGCAATCCGACTTACTGTATTGGGCCAGCAATGAAGGGGTTACTCAGATACCGTGACGGGCACTCAATGGCTGAGGGGGGAAAACTATTTCTGATGGGGGATTATTATACGTGACGCCACCTGTGGTACCTGGTAATGTGTGTTACCAGAGCACTGCAGCTGGCCGATGAGGTGATGGTAATGCAGCTTTGAGTAGTACAGCTCCCCACAGGCGAAGCTTTACGTTAGGGCAGCGGGGATAGATGAGGGGAGTAGTAGTTCTCACCTATGTGATGCTGTGGAGGCCCTCCAGGTGGCGGATGAAAGGACACCAAACACCAGATCAGCTCAAACAGTTCTTTACTGGCACCAGGTTGAAAAGGTACATGGTACAATCTGATTCACGGGGAGTAGTAGCTGTGGATTTTGGAGGCTTTTCCAGAGTCTGTCAGAGGTGTCTTTATAATAGCTTTTTTGGTCTTTGTTCTACTTTAGCTCTCCTGTCAACCACACTAAAGAGCCCGATCGCCGGTCCCAGGTCTGTTACTAAAAGGTACTTCTGACCCCTTTCCGGTACGGACGGGAGTGATAACAAAACAATCCTTCCGCCACCGGTATTTAGTCTTTTCCCTTGTTAGTGTCTTGGACCCACTTTGGGACAGAGGTGGGAGGTAGCCTTGTTGTGCTGTGGCTCCTATTTTAGGCCCACAGTCTGCGGTTTGAGATAAACTGTTAACTAACCGCCTTGGTTCCGGTTTACTGGTGATGACCGGGACTCTCCAGCCGGCTCCAACCAGTCCTGGAGTGTCCCCTTCTTTTGTCTGGGTCACCTCTCTTCTTAGAGATGCCCTCCTCTCATGATCACAGGGTCCCCTGCGTCCGTCCTCTCTGCTCTTCTGTCACCGTCTGACTGACTGTGTGTAACTGTCACTCACGTCTTCCCGCTATTCTAGGCTCCACCCCCTGGGACCTACTGAATACCATTCCCCAGTACTAAGGTGTCCTATGGCGTATTTTAAGTGCAGACTCTGTATTTTCCCTCATCTGCGACTACAGAGATACTACACCTTCTGTTTGGGGCGCAGTACCTCTCGGTGGCATCCCACCAGAGGGGCGCTACACTCTCCCTTGGTTAAATACGCACGTCTGCGAGTGTCACAACCAAGCTGGTTTGAGCTTAACTTTTTATTAACATATTAACCGGGTTACAGCTAAACATGAACATAACAAAAACAATATGATTATTTTGTAGGTTTCAAACGTTGCAAACAAAACATTTCTAGTCCACATCGGCCCAACGGGGCCGGGTATTGACCCTCTGATTTAGGTTCAATCAGGCTCTGCATTAAAAGTTCACAAAGTCCAACTCCACTCACCCCTCTTTCTGATGTTGGGTACCTCGTGTGACCGGTTTTAGCCTACTCTTCACCCTTCTTCCTTTGGTCCAGTGGCAATGGTGGTTTGGTATGGGCAAAGGTGCGGGCCTGGCTTGTCTCCATCTTGTTAGCCCACCATGCTTCTCGCTGCCTCTGCCGTTCTGCCTAATTATCCTGGAACTGTGGCTTCCCGACGGGTTGCCAGGAGTGCAGGGTCGGGGTTGGAGGTTGGTAGGGACGGGAGCGAGAACAAGACAATCCTCCCGCCACCGGTATTTAGTCCTTTCCCTTGTTAGTGTCTTGGACCCACTTTGGGACAGAGGTGGGATGTAGCCTTGTGGTGCTGTGGCTCCTATTTTAGGGCCACAGCCTGCCGGTCTGCGGTTTGGGATAAACTGTTAACTAGCTGCCTCGGTTCCGGTTTACCGGTGATGACCTGGACTCTCCAGCCGACTCCATCCAGTCCTGGAGTGTTAACTTCTTTGTCTGGGTCACCTCTCTTCTTAGAGACGCCTTCCTGTCAAGACCGCAGGGTCCCCTGCGTCTGGCCTCTCTGCTCTTCTGTCACGGTCTGACTGACTGTGTGTAACTGTCACTCACGTCTTCCCACTCTTCTAGGTTCCACACCTCTGGCACCTACTGAATACCAGTCCCCTGTACTAAGGTGTCCTATGGTGTGTTTTAGGTGCAGACTCTGTATTTTCCTCCCTCATCCGTGACTACAGAGATACTACACCACTGCGTTCATGATGATGTGTGTGTTGGCCTCCTCATAGTGACATGTGTGTGCATCTGTGTTAATGTGTGTACTTTGTAGGTGTTTTCTATGCCCTTGATTTGCCTCCCATTGATTTGAATTGGGTTCAGAAGTTTGGCGAACTGTTTGCCGATCAATTTATCAAACATAGGCCAGTTTAGCAAACTGAACCTGAACTTCAAAAGGTTTGCTCATCTCTAGACCCCACACCATTTTTTAAATTATTTATTTACGTTAAACAAGGCTAAAATCACCCTTTAGTGCCCCATGAAAGACACTAAAGAGTGCAAGTGTGCAATATGTAGTGGGGGAGTTCTTGGTTTTGTCAACTTTCAGAGGACAGTGTGAGCCTAGCATGACATCACCAAGTTCTATGTGGACCTGGTGAAGTGATGCAGATGGCCAATGACAGCCTTGCCAGTGCTCACCATGGCTGTAATGGTTGCTGAAATGTCTACAACTGAAAGTCTTGTTGATTGGCAGCGCTGTAGCCTTTTAATAGACTTTATTTCAGAATATGAACTGTATCCAAACTTTGAACTTGACCACAGACTTCCGTGAGAAGTCCATGTTTGAGTTTGGACACTGGACACTAGGTGTCTGGTATGGATGTCGAAATTTACAGTTCGCATTTGCTCATCCCAAATCTCGGTAAATGGTTGTCCCCATATTAAGAAGATAGGAGATTACTTACTGTTTGGTGAGGGATTGATTAGTGGGATCTCTATAATGGTGAAACACTATTTAATCTTTTGATAAAATTACCTGTCCATTCATTTTCTCTGTGATGGCTGGAGTTAGTAAAGTAAAATGTTGATTTTTTTTACTGTTCCATGGAGAATGAAGGTACAGGGTGTGCTATCTATATGGATACACCTAAATAAAATGGGAATGGTTGGTGATATCAATTTCCTGTTTGTGGCACATTAGTTTATGGACGAGGAAAACTTTTCCAGATGGCTGGTGACCATGGCAGCCATTTTGAAGTCGGCCATTTTTGATCCAACTTTATTTTTTTCAATGGGAAGAGGGGTCATGTGACAAATCAAACGTATTGAGAATTTCATAAGAAAAACAATGGTGTGCTTGGTTTTAACGTAACTGTATTCTTTCATGAGTTATTTCAAGTTTATATCACCATTCATTCCCATTTTATTTAGGTGTATGCATATAAATTGCCCACCCGGTCAATTGGGTCATTTATATGGATACACCTAAATAAAATGGGAATGAATAGTGTACAAAACTTGAAATAACTCATGAAAGAATAAAGTTAAGTTAAAGCCAAGCACACCATTTTTTTTCTTATGAAATTCTCAATACGTTTGATGTGTCACATGACCCTCTTCCCATTGAAAAAAATAAAGTTGGATTTAAAATATCTGACTTCAAAATGGCTGCCATGGTCATCACCCATCTGGAAAAGTTCTCCCACTCCCATAAACTAATGTGCCGCATACAGGAAGTTGATATTACCAACCATTCCCATTTTATTTACGTGTATCCCTATAGATGGCCCACCCTGTAGAAGTACTTCACTACTCCAGATGGGGCACCCATTCTTGAGATTGTCAGGAGTCTTGATTATGGCACTATTGGTTAGATAAATGTTTATTCCCATTTGTAGAAGTCATTAAGAGGGGAACATCTGGCAGGTGATCTCTGTTTTATATAACTGAAAATGAACACCCACTAAGTTCTAATTTGGAATTTCCATAAGGAGCCATCTTGCAAAATGAAGGCGTTTTATAGATCACGATAATCTATTACATAACAATAACATAGCTAAGTGTAACACTGAAACTTCACTTTAAATTTGTGTTCATGACTTCAACAGCCTCTTGGTCTAATTGAAGGAAGATTAATGTTAATCGGATTTACTACTTGGAACCTGTCTGCTTGTCTCCCAGAATAAGAATAGAGTATTTACTCAAGAAAGAATATGGATGCAGCTTGGCACCTCATCCTTTTACTACTTCTCTTCTGTAAATTTGGCTTGGTGTCTCTTTCTTGTGTAATCGGATGTTCTTGTTCAAATGACACTTTTGGGCGGTAAGTGGGAAGTTTGGGAAGCTATTTTCCATTTTTTTTAGCTGAATGTAAAGAACATTGGACTAGAAGTGCACTGTTAATCTAGATCTATTGTGTGTCTGCTAGCTGTATATTAATGTGGTGTCACTCAAGAGCTCATTGAGGAAAGCTGTAGTAAAATACATTGAAGTATATAATGGTATAGTGTTGTAACAGCATGACATATGTAACAGTAATTACTTAGGAATGTACTGCATATTTAGGCACATGTAAACTTAAAAATCTCTTACATGTAGTCTTTTATTCTGTTGTAAATTTTATAGGAGTCTACTTTGCATGTCATCATCTCTGTACAAAATACCAGACAACATCCCTCCAGATATTCGAAAAGTAAGAATAGAAAAATGTCACCTCACCGAACTTTCTCGGGGACTGTTTGGTGGGGTAAGCTCATTAGAATACCTCTGGCTTAATTTTAATAACATTACTCTAATGCATATGAAAAGCTTGGAAGACCTTAAAAATCTAAAGGAACTAAGACTACAAGGAAACAAATTACGATCAATACCATGGACTGCATTTCAAGACACCCCTGCTTTAAAGATACTGGACCTCAAGCACAACAGATTAGATGTTCTCCCAGAACATGCAATGAAGTTTCTCTCCCATCTGACCTACTTAGACTTATCCTTCAATCAGCTTACAATTATCTCTAAAGATGTTTTCTCAAACTGGCCTCTGTATCAGAAAGCACATGCAATAGAGAAAACTGAAATAACTACTAATGTAGTTTTGGCCTTACATGACAACCCTTGGATATGTGATTGTCGTCTTAAAGGTTTTGTCAATTTTGTGAAAACAGTCAGCCCACCCTTTATATTAATGAACTCATACTTGATCTGTGCAAGCCCAGATTCTAAAGCTGGCAAGTTCTTTCATGAGCTGGAGTTAAAAAGCTGCATAAAGCCAACTACCAACTCATTGATGTCCAACATCACTGTACAGGACGGGTTAAATGTTACATTGGTGTGTTTCATTACAGCAAGTCCTACACCATTAATAGTATGGACCCATGGATTAAAATCATCTAATATCAAAACATATAATGGTAAGTTCATTTCTTTCTTATTGTTTTGTCTATATAGCCATAAAGTTATCTTTCTCCAGTGGGGGTTACTGTTGGTCAGGTTCCTATCAAAATAAATCTATGCTTCTCTTTAGAAAATCGACAATTGAAGAAAGTATGTGTATGTAATATATAGGAGACGAGAAAAAAGGAGCTAAGTGAAGGAGTGCAGCAACTGGAGCACCTTACTTCCAATAAGTAATAGGTTGACCATCTTGCCCTAATTTGAGAGGTGCACGAGTGGAGTTGATAAAGAAGGCAAATTGCGACCTGCCATGCACATAATGGGCCTGCTTAGGACACCATTCACACTGATACAAAATGATGCAGAGTGTCTGAAAGCTACCCACTGGCTCTGCCACCTGACCAATGGGCTGCCCAGTACGATGCTTCTGCACCACTAGATGAACAGCGTCCCATGGGTCCCAGCTGCACCCCGAAAATGATAAAAAAAAGTGCAAAACGTTTTTTATATGATAAACAAAAAACCTTATAGATGAGGTATTGGTTCATGTATTGGCCAAGACACTTAAGCTCATGATCCACGTCACGGATCCTCATGCTCATGAGTCCTAACAAAATTATACAAAAACTACCCAAATTGGCAGCATCAGAATAACTTACCATCCATGCCACATCCATTGTAGGTAGAGGTGATTTTTATCAGCCTGCACCTGGTGCTTGCTTCACATAGTGTGGTCTGACTGCGTCCTGCAAGTACAGTGTTGGTTTTTGGATGTGGCATGGATGGTAAGTTATTCTGATGCTGCCAATTTGAGTAGTTTTTGAATATTTTTGTTAGGACTCATGAGCATGAGGATCCGTGACATGGATCATGAGCTTAAGTGTCTTGGCCAATACATGAACCAATACCCCATCTATAAGGTTTTTTGTTTATCATATAAAAAACATTTTGCACTTTTTTTTATCATTTTTTGAGGTGCAGCTGGGCCCCATGGGGTGCTGTTCATCTAGTGGTACAGAAGCATCGTACTGGGCAGCCCATTGGTGAGGTGGCAGAGCCAGTGGGTAGCTTTCAGACACTCTGCATCATTTTGTATCAGTGTGAATGGTGTCCTAAGCAGGCCCATTATGTGCATGGCAGGTTGCCTCCCACACCTTGTTGTAGGTAGAGTTGATTTTTATCAGCCAGCACCTGGTGCTTGCTTCACATAGTGGGCTCTGACTGCGTCCTGCAGGTGCAGTGTTGGTTTTTGGATGTGGCGTTGATGGTAAGTTATTCTGATGCTGCCAATTTGAGTAAAGAAGGCAAATTGGCAGCCTTTATTTTAAGAATGAATTGGTGGGTTAAAGAGGATTCATCTTTCAAATAGCTAAATGTGCATATATATAGTTTTGGGGTTGAAATCCTGCTGATAGATGGCCTTTAAGGCCTCCATAATCATTAAAAGAAAATGCCAACCTGTGTTCACCATTTTGTCTCCTCAATCATAAGTTGGCATTTTCATTTAATTAATGAAAAATATATAAAGTTTATTGATAAATAAATACCGGTACACAAATAATATCATAGTAAGGTCAGAATATTAAGTCCACATTAGGGAATAAGATAATATATCCCTAATGTGATGAGGCAAACAGCCCCCCCATTCCTCCAAATCACTCCTAATTAATCACATGCAAAACAAAAACCTTAATTGCATAAATCTGGGAAAGATAACTGACTAAAACTAAAGAGCATACTCAGATGTATTTCCTTACACTTGCTTGTTATTTATACTTGGTTACCAAAACATGTGTGTGTATTAACTGCTGTGTATGCCTATTGGGTTTAGACACTGTGGTTTTAAGCTTTGATCAGTTATCTTTACTAGCTTTATGCATTTTTTAAGGTTTTTTTTTGCATGTGATCAATTAAGAGGAGTTAGAGGTTCTGTTCACAGTTGGGATATAGTATTTATTCTTATTTTTTTTTTTTTTAAATACTTGGGTGCTCTAGAATTAACTATTTAAACTACCTTGAATACCCCAAGAGGAATATTAGTTATTATGATTTATATGCTATTTTTTCTTATCCCCTCATGTGGACTTCATACTCTGACCTCACCTTGCCAATGTTATTTTGTGTACTTTTTTTATCAATAAACTTGAAACATTTATCATGAATTGGTTGACCTTATCATACTTTTTTCTCTTCTCGAAATGCTTATTCTGTTTCATTTTTTCAATTTGAGACAAGGGTCATTTTTGGGTCTGTATTAAATAATAATGGACATTGTGTGTTGGGTGGCCTTAAACACATCACACATTATATTAGCCAAAAAATCCAACACTAGATCGATTTCTTCACTAATTACATACATTTCATTGGTCACTTGTCTGTTGAAACAAAGTATCATTCCTTGCACTGAACCAGCTGACAAAGATTTGTTGTGGTTCAATAGACCATTTCATTTGATGTAAGAGACCCGGTCAGCTGACGAGTCATGTGACCCGGCTCTTACATCATCACAGGTCCTTCAGTCCTGATCGTGTGCAGCATGGGAGCGGTGAGAGGTGATGTATACTCCCGGAGGAGTTTTTTTATTTTTTTACACACAGGGAGAGGACAGGGGACAGGATAGGGATAGATGAGGAGAGAGAAGAGGGGGCACAGCAAAGAATAGCGGGGGCACAGCATATAGAATAGGAGAGGGCAGAAGATGGAGGAGAAGAAGCAGGGAAAGACAAGGGATACGGAGCCGACATCGGATCCGAGGTGAACTCAGATCCGATGTCCATAGGCTCCTATGCTGTGGGCACTAGGATCGTGACTCCGATGTGAGTCACGGACACAAAATCGTAGCAGGCTACGATTTTGTTCCCATGATTACATCGGATGGGATCGGATGGTGCCAAAATTGGATGCCAATAGTGGCACATCCGATCCCATCCGATTCCCATAGGGGAACATGGGGTCCGATTTCGGATCCGATTGTATCCGTTTTGAAACGGATACAATCGGATGACCAAAAATCGTTATGTGAAAGCAGCCTAAGGCTAGGTTCACATTGACTTTCTGCTGTCCTATTTATATCTGTATCTTTCCAACTATCTATAGATAGATAAATGGATAGACAGATGATAGCTGGATCGATCTTACCAGTCTCCCACTGCTTGCTTCACGCATATTCACTGCACTGACCGGCAACGACCAATCACAAATGCTCAGTCTCTGTGAGAGCGTCTGTGATTAGCTGTTGCACTCTGTGACTGTGCAGTGTCTGTGCTTAGTTGCCATACAATAGTAAAAGGAAGAGAATATTCAGCCTACCATTGAGCAATGCATCAGAGAGTCCAGCGGTGGTCAGATGCCAGGAGACATCCAGAGCGGTCAAGCTGCAGCTAGAAGCACAAAGTAGAGTCCAAATGGAATCTAATGGAAAAATTCTCCCCCATCATAGAGTGTAAAAATAAAATTTCACATTTATTAATAAAGTCTAAAAATTCATGATAAGCCACTCATAAAAACAGACAAAGCTACCTTACGCGTTTCAGACAAAAACAGGCATGTCCTTATTCATAGGTATATGAATTTTTAGACTTTCTAATGAATGTGAAGTTTTATTTTTACACTCTATGGTGCTGGAGAATTTTTCCATTGGGGGGTTGACAAGCAGTTCATCAAGCAACTTGGCGAATACCCTGATGTTCAGCGCTCATCTCTGATAATGAGGTGTGTAAAAGTTAGACACCATGTAAAAATGAAACCATGAATTGCATTTAATATTTGCTGTAATTTTTTTAATAGCTGTTCTGAATCTATCATGGTCTGCACTGCTATTTTAGAAATATTCTTTATAAAAACCTTATACTCAATTTTTCCTAACGGGAATTTCACTCCCCAAAATCTTTATATTTTCAGGTTGCTCTTTCAAGGACAAGTCCAATAATACCTATACATAGCCAGCCCATTCCTTCATTACTGAAAAAGCAATTAAATTAATATGCAGATAGCTATTATGGGTCTGAAGCCTCTGTGTCACCCCAGCTCTATTCCCCATCCAGAGCGATCTCCTCATGCTTGACTGACAGACTCTATGCTGTGTGACTTCACATGAAGGAGTCGTTCTCGTTATTACAAGTGTTATATGCAATGCAGTCTATTTAAAGTTGTCAAATATGTTTACCCTTTACCAGTATAGCTAATACTTCTTGTTATTTCCATAGTGTCCACCTTTGTCATTGATGAAGAAACCATCAAATCTGAGTTGGTCATCCCTGTAGTGCACCTTGCAGATGCTGGAGTCTACAACTGTGTAGCCAAAAATTTCCTGGGCAACGCTTCTTCTTCAGTTACTGTACATGTTCTGTCTTCAAGTCCAGGAGACCCCTCAATGTTTCCCCCATACTCCTTTAGTCCATCGTCTTCGGATGAGAATGTGTTCATAGATGTAAGGATTGCCAAACAGACAGTTTATGGAATATCATTGGAATGGTTTGCCGTGACAGAGAATCCCAGTGAAACATGGTATACTATTTATTTTGGCAAATATGATGACAAGGAGAAAGATGTCATAAATATTGGTCCTGGAATTTATACATATTCTGTAAATGATTTGCTTCCAACAACTAAATATGAAGTCTGTATTACATTGAAAAGTAAAAGACCTCGGAAAGGACAATGCATTGTGTTCATGACCGGCAGTGACATCAGTGAACTAGAACAGAGGGAAAAACTCATCCATATAATTGTTATTGTATGTGCCATGGTATTAGCCGTCCCAGCTGGAATGTTTGCGTGCACCACAGAGACCAGACTTAACTGTATTGAGAAATGCTTAGGTCTTTGCCGAAAAAGACATAAAGTACAGAAAAATCTAAAGAAGAATAACACCAAAGAAAGCACATTTGACAGCTTACAGGCCAGCAGTGAAGAAGGGCTGTGCCAGAGAGAAGGCACTGAAGAAAACCGGCGGCGAAGATGTTCAGAAGACAAGATTAATAAAGCTAAACCAGAGAGCAAAAACCCAGCAGAACTCTATTAAAACAGTGTTTCTTCTTGCCTAATAGAACTTATGAAAGAAGCACTATTAAACATTTTGGTTGGGCAAATGCCCAGACATTGGAGTGACAGGTGGTCTAATGAAATGCTGATATTTGTAGCAGATAATTCTAATGACGGAAACCTTGGCATCACATTTTCATACTAGAACTGACTTCCAAATTGTTAATATTTCCTACTTTCCATTTGTACCTTATCCACATATTGAAACTACATATACTTACTGGATTATAACATTTTGGTGTTACAAAATGTGCACTACGGTAAAGCACCAGTTGTGTGTTTCAAGCCAGCGAATCCAATAAAAGCATATAACCATCTACATCATACAATTACAATGTGTAACAGATGTAAAGATGCTGAAAGAGGGGGATATGAAATGTAAGAAGTGATAAGAATACTAACCTGTCATATATGTATTTCCAATTAGAGCTGGCATCTAGGGATCAATTGGCCATTAGGGATGGGCGAATCTACTCGCTAGGACTCGTTACTCGGCGAGTAGTAAGGGACTCGCAGGACTCGGTACTCTGCGAGTTTCCCAGTGATTACTCGCACGAGTCCAATGCAAATAAATATCAATCCTAGTTTTGTCAGAAACGCTGACAAAACTAGGATTGCCATTGTTTGCATTAGACTCGTGCGAGTAATCACTGGCTACTGTGCCAGTGATAGCAGGGAAACTCGCAGATAACTGCTGTTTCTTTGCGAGCCGAGTCCAGCTGTCTTCTCTGTGCAGCTCCAGGGTCCTAGAGCCCGCCTGCTCACAGACATTATGTAGCAGTGCTGAGATTGTTCTCAGTCTGCTCATTCCCTGTGTACAGACATGAATGTCTGTGCACAGAGATGATGTAGCAGAGCTGAGATTGTTCTCAGTCTGCTCATTCCCTGTGTACAGACATGAATGTCTGTGCACAGAGAAGATGTAGCAGAGCTTTGTATTATCAGCTGACCCTAAGCCCGAAATTTATGGCGGTCACGCCAATATTAGACATGACCGCCATGAATTTCTATTAAATTGTTTTAAAAAAAACACAACACAAGGAAAAATTTTTATTAGAAATAAAAAAAAAAGCCATTAGGGACTCCATCTTTAATTAAAAAAATCCTCTTCCGTCCGACGCAGTCCAAAACGCGATGTCCTCTCTGCTACATCCGCTGTGCATAAATATAGATGTCTATGCACAGGGAATAAGCAGACTGAGAACAATCTCAGCTCTGCTACATCATCTCTGTGCACAGACATTCATGTCTGTACACAGGGAATGAGCAGACTGAGAACAATCTCAGCTCTGCTACATCATCTCTGTGCACAGACATTCATGTCTGTACACAGGGAATGAGCAGACTGAGAACAATCTCAGCTCTGCTACATCATCTCTGTGCACAGACATTCATGTCTGTACACAGGGAATGAGCAGACTGAGAACAATCTCAGCACTGCTACATCAGGCAGCAGGCGGGCTCTAGGACCCTGGAGCTGGCAGCCTGTACAGAGGAGACAGGATGTTATCTGTGCGAGTCAGCGATTACTTACAAAGTAAACGAGCAATGCAAATAAATGACAAAACTAGGATTGCTTCAGGCTGAAGCTTCCGAGACACATCTGCGATTTGTAAATCTCACACTACTCGCTATTACTCGCTTCCCCATTCATTAACATTGGACTCGCTAGACTCGCAACGAGTAGCGAGTCCTGTGCTCGGACTCGCTAGAGTCAAGCGATTCCGAGTAATTTAGGATTCGCCCATCACTATTGGCCATCCATAGATTTTCAGCAGATCTTACGGAGTTTGAAGGAATCTTCTCAGAATGATGTAACAACTATGGTTAATTTTATCTAGATATTCTTGTGACTGACTCATTGATGTTAATACAGTCAGCAATTAAATGTGTAAATATTATCCTACACTCAAAATGTGATGTATATTTACTTATAAATATATACAGTTGTGCTCAAAAGTTTACACACTCAGGCTTATTTTTTGCCTTGGCCTTTTTTCAGAGAATATGAATAACACAACATCTTTTTTTCCACTCATGGTTAGTGGTTGGGTGAAGCTATTCATTGTCAAACTACTGTGTGCACAATTATTAGGCAAGTTGTATTGTAGAGGATTATTTTTTTATTGATCAACAATGATGTTCTCAATCAACCCAAAAGACTCATAAATATCAAAGCTTAATATTTTTGGAAGTTAGAGTGTTTTTTTTTAGATTTGGCTATCTTAGGAGGATATCTGTTTGTGCAGGTAACTATTACTGTGCAGAATTATTGGGCAACATAATAAAAACCAAATAAACAAGTGAGATGGGAATATATTTTTACAAGGTAAACTAATATAACTGCACAAAATTTAGAAAAAAACATTTCTGACATGCAAAAACAAAACCCCAAAAAATTAGTGACCAATATAGCCACCTTTCTTTATGATGACACTCAACAGCCTTCCAGCCATAGATTCTATCAGTTGCTTGATCTGTTTACGATCAACATTGCATGCAGCAGCCACCACAGCCTCCCAGACACTGTTCCGAGAGGTGTACTGTTTTCCCTCCCTGTAGATCTCACACTTTATGAGGGACTACAGGTTCTCTATGGGGTTCACATCAGGTGAACAAGGGGGCCATGTCATTATTTTTTCTTCTTTTAGATCTTTACTGGCCAGTCACGCTGTGGAGTAGTTGGATGAATGTGATGGAGCATTGTCCTGCATGAAAATAATGTTTTTCTTGAACGATACCGACTTCTTCCTGTTCCACTGCTTGAAGAAGTTGTCTTCCAGAAACTGGCAGTAGGTCCGGGAGTTGAGCTTCACTACATCCTCAACCCAAAATGGTCCCACAAGTTCATCTTTGGTGATACCAGCCCATACCAGTACCCCAACTCCACCTTGCTGGTGTCTGAGTCGGAGTGGAGCTCTCTGCCCTTTACTGATCCAGCCTCTGGCCCATCAAGAGTCACTCTCATTTCATCAGTCCATAAAACCTTTGAAAAATCTTAAGATAAAAGTCTTAAGATATTTCTTGGCCCAGTCTTGACATTTTATCTTATGTTTCTTGTTCAAAGGTGGTCGTTTTTCAGCCTTCCTTACCTTGGCCATGTCCCTGAGTATAGCACACCTTGTGCTTTCTGATACTCCAGTAACATTGCAGCTCTGGAATATGGGAAAACTGGTGGCATATGGCATTTTGGCAGCTTCACGCTTGATTTTCCTCAATTCATGGACAGTTATTTTGCGCCTTTTTTGCACAACACGCTTCTTGCGACCCTGTTGGCTATTTGCCATGAAACGCTTGATTGTTCAGTGACCACGCTTCAAAAGTTTGGCAATTTCAAGACTGCAGCATTCCTCTGCAAGACATCTCACAATTTTGGACTTTTCAGAGCCCGTCAAATCTCTCTTCTTACCCATTTTGCCTAAGGAAAGGCATTTGCCTAATCATTAGACCACACACCCCTCCTCATTACAGAGATGCACATCACCTGATTTACTTAATTGGTAGTTGGCTCCCAACCCTATACAGCTTGGAGTATGACAACATGTATAAAAACTATCATGTGTTCATTTGCCTAATAATTCTTCACACAGTGTACTGTGATTTCTCTTTTTAAGTCATAATGACACCCAAAAACATCCAAATAACCCTGATCAAAAGTTCACATACTCCAGTTCTTAATACTGTGTATTGCCCCCTCTAACATCAATGACAGCTTGAAGTCTTTTGTGGTAGTTGTGAATGAGGCTCTTTATTCTCTCAGTTGGTAAAGCTGCCCATTCTTCTTGGCAAAAAGCCTCCAGTTCCTGTAAATTCCTGGAGTTTCTTGCATGAACTGCATGCTTGAGTTCTCTCCAGAGTGGCTTAATGATATTGAGGTCAGCAGACTGATATGGCCACTCCAGAAACTTTACTTTGTTCTACTGTAGCCAATGACAGGTCGACTTGTCCTTGTGCTTTGGATCGTTGTCATATTGGAACACCCAAGTACGTCCCATGCTCAGCTTCTTGGCTGATGAGTGCAAATTTGGCTCCAATATTTGCTAATACCATGCTCATTCATCTTCACTTCAATTTTGACCAAGTTTCCTGTGCCCTTGTAGCTCACACATCCCCACATTATTAGTGATCCACCTCCGTGCTTTACAGTTGGAATGGTGTTCATTTTATCACAGGCATTGTTGACACCTCTAAAATTATAACGTTTATGGTTGTGGTCAAAAAGTTTGATTTTGGTCTCATCACTCTAAATTAATTTATTTCAGAAGTTTGGAGGCTTGTCTCTGTGTTGTTTGGCGTATTGTAGGTGAGATGCTTTGTTCCTTTTGTGCTGTAATGGCTTTCTTCTGGTGTCTTGACCATGCAGCCCATTTTTCTTCAAGTGCCTCATTATTGTGCATCTTGAAACAGCTAGTTTTCAGAGAGTCCTATATATCAGCTGATATTATTTGTGGGTTTTTCTTTGCAACCCGAACAATTTTCCAGCCAGTTGTGGCCAAAATTTTTCCTGGTGTACCTGATCGTATTTTGGAAGCCCAGAAGCCCTGGTTTTCCATTTCTTAACCACAGTTTGAACACTGCTGACTGGCATTATCAATTCCTTGGATATCTTTTTGAATCGCTTTCTTGTAGTACACAGTTCAACTATCTTTTCCCGTAGAGTCATTGACAATTCTTTTGCTTTCGTTATGATTCACAATCCAGAAACATCAGTGGCTGGATGAAAAATACAAGAGTCTGTCTGGATCCCAGAAAGTCACTAAGATTTTATGCACACACACTGATTACAAGCAAACAGGTCACTGGCTATGTTACCTTTATTAGACATTCAAAACCATTTGTTTCAACTTCTGTGCATGTTATCAGGCCAAAATCACCAGTGTATGTGAACTTTTGATCAAGATCATTTAGATGTTTTTGGTTGTCATTGATTTAAAAAGAGAAAACACTGTAGTTTGACAATAAATGGCTTCAGCCAACCACTAACCATGAGTGGAAAATAAGTTTGCGCTATCATTCATATTTCCTGAAAAAAAAGGCCACGAAAGCAAAAAATCTGCTGGCGTATGTAAACTTTTGAGCACAACTTTATATACAGTAGATGGAGGCCGATGCTATCGCATCGGGAGGGTGGTGATGTCATGATGGAGGCAGGTTTTGAGGCGCTAGTGGCCATCTCTCCCCCTGTACAAGCTTTATCTCCCCCCCATGCACTCTCCACCTACCTGCTCTCCCTCTCCCCTCATGTGATCTCTCCTTTCAGCTGTCATTCCCCTGTGCACTCCCTCCTTGTATGCTCTCTCCTTTGACTTGTCTCCCTATGTGCAATCTTCCCCCTGTCCACGCTCTCTCCCCCTCATGTGCTTTGTCCATTGAGCTGTATTCCCCTTGTAAATAAATGCGTTTTTACTTAAAAACCTGATTCTGTGTTTCCTAATAAAAAATGTGTAGGGCTGTGCTGTATTTTCTATTGCCTGCGCAAGTAAACCAAGCATCTATTGGTTGCCAACTCCCGCTGCCTGGTGTTACCTTCACTGGCAATGAAAAATACAGGGGAGACCTATTTTTTTTAATTTGAAAAAAATTGACGTGAGCTATGCCATATATGTTTTTGCTAGCCAAGGTAGCCAGGCAGCTGGGGCTGGAATTCTCAGTGTGGTGAGGCCCAAGCATTCTGGGCCCCCACCCTGAAAATTACAGCCAGCCATCGCTCCAGAATTGGCACTTCCATAAGATACGCCAAAACTGGTGGTTACCCTGCTCTTCCAGCTGCTGTGTAGCAGTGGCAGACCGTGCAATAAAAGGGTAAAAGGGTAATAAACGGTAATAAATAAATGTTTTTGACAGCTGACATCAAGCCCTACTGCTAATGTCAGCCATCAGTTTGACAGCCGGCCATAAGCAATATATTTAGTAAATAGAAAAACAAAAAACACTACACAGAGAGAAATCAAATATTACATACAAAATAAATAGATGGAGATACCTCGTTATCCACTTAATTAGCTCCCACCAAGTTCCCTTCTGACGTAATCCTGTAATTACTGTAACTTGCAGTGGGGGTGTGATCAGTGGCGTAACTTCAGGCCCAGGGGCCCCGATGCGAAAGCTCCAACGGGGCCCCCAATTTTTGCAAATCTTTAATAATATTAGTCTTTTTCTATGGACCAAAGGGACTTTTGGGGCCCCCCTAGGATGCAGGGCCCAGGTGCGATCGCAACCCCTGCACCTATTGTAGTTACGTCCCTGGGAGTGATGTGTCATGCCACTGCAATCTTTGTATCCTGAAGGTCCAAAGATGGCGGCCGCATGAGTTAGTGTGCATATGTGTGTGTATATGGGCCTGTCCGACATATCATGTGACCCGCCGCATGTGTGTATCTGTGCGTATGTGTGTATATATGTGTACATACATGTTAACCCGCCGTGTCACGTGACCTACTGTGTGTATATGTGTGTATATATGTGTGTGTGTTTCCCTGCCGTGTCACATGACCCGCTGCATGTGTGTATATGTGTGTGCTTATTTGGACCCACTGACTCACGTGACCCACAGTGTGTGTGTATATGTGTATATGTGTATGTCACTGCCGCGTCATGTGAGCCACTACATATGTGTAGATGTGTGTATATGTGTGTGTATATGTGTGTTCCCACTGTATCACATGACCTGCCGCGTGTGCCTATGTGGGTATGCGAGTGTATGTACATGTGTATATGTGGACCCACTGTATCACGTGACCCGCCGTATGTATAATGTCTGTATGTTTGTATATGTGTATGATGTGACCTGCTGCATCACGTGACTCATCACGTGTGTATATACATGTTTAAATGTGTGTATATATGTGTATGTCTATGACGTGAACCATCGTGTGTGTATATGTGTGTATATATATATGTGTTGACCTGTCACATGTGTATGTGTGTGCATATATGTGTGTCCCCGCCGTGTGTGTATATGTGGACCTGCTGCATCACCTGACCGACCCACCGTGTGTATATATATATGTGTTTGTATATGTGTGTGTATGTATATATGTGTGGTGAATATGTGTATAACCCTGCCGCGTGACGGTCACGTGACCTGCCAAGTGTATATATAGTGCCTACAAGTAGTCTTCAACCCCCTGCAGATTTAGCTGGTTGACACATGCGGAATTAACTTGGCATTGTGACATTTGGACTGTAGATCAGCCTGGAAGTGGGAAATGCACTGCAGCCAAAAAGATTTTTTTTTTTTTTTTTAAAGCGTTAAAAGTTAATTCAGAGGATCATTTATTATTCAACCCCTCAAACCACCAGCATTCTGTTTGGTCCCCCTAAAGTATTAAGAAGTAGTTTAGGCACAAAGAACAATGAGCTTCACATGTGTGGATTAATTATCTCTTTTGCCAGCCTTTTCTGACTATTTAAGACCCTCCCCAAACGTGTGAACAGCACTCATACATGGTGAACATGGGAAAGACAAAAGATCTTTCCAAGGCCATCAGAGACAAGATCGTGGAGGGTCACAAGGCTGGCAAGGGGTACAAAACCCTTTCCAAGGAGTTGGCCCTACCTGTCTCCACTGTTGGGAGCATCATCCGGAAGTGGAAGGCTTATGGAACTACTGTTAGCCTTCCACGGCCTGGACAGCCTTTGAAAGTTTCCTCACGTGCCGAGGCCAGGCTTGTCCGAAGAGTCAAGGCTAACCCAAGGACAACAAGGAAGGAGCTCCGGGAAGATCTCATGGCAGTGGGAACATTGGTTTCAGTCAATACCATAAGTAACGTACTCCACCGCAATGGTCTCCGTTCCAGACGAGCCCATAAGGTACCTTTACCTTCAAAGCGTCATGTCAAGGCCCGTCTACAGTTTGCTCATGATCACTTGGAGGACTCTGAGACAGACTGGTTCAAGGTTCTATGGCCTGATGAGACCAAGATCGAGGACCTTTCCATCTGGCCAATCAGGTGGCCGCTAGCGATTACGTCATTGTGACGTGGCGGCATATGATTGGCCAGATCTCTCCCAGCCATCTGATTGGCTGAGAGAGTGAAAGATCCTTTTCCATGAATAGACATGCATCGGCCGGTCCCGGTACAGCCGTCGGTTAAGGTGAGTATCCGATTTTTTTATTTTTTAACCACTTTTTCTCTCTTTTACAGGACTTTTGCAGTGTATCTATTGATACACTGCAAAAGTATACAGAATCGCTATACTCGCAACGAGTAGCGAGTACCACTACCCACTCGTTGCCGGTATAGCGATTTCGAATAGTAAGGTATTCGCCCATCCCTAATATATATATATATACAGTACAGACCAAAAGTTTGGACACACCTTCTCATTCAAAGATTTTTCTATATTGTCATGACTATGAAAATTGTAGATTCACACTGAGATCATCAAAACTATGAATTAACACATGTGGAATTATATACTTAACAAAAAAGTGTGAAACAACTAAAAATATGTCTTATATTCTAGGTTCTTCAAAGTAGCCACCTTTTGCATTGATTACTGCTTTGCACACTCGTGGCATTCTCTTGATGAGCTTCAAGAGGTAGTCACCGGAAATGTTTTTCACTTCACAGGTGTGTCCTGTCAGGTTTAATAAGTGGGATTTATTGCCTTATAAATGGGGTTGGGACAATCAGTTGTGTTGTGCAGAAGTCTGGTGGATACACAGTTGATAGTCCTACTGAATAGTCTGTTAGAATTTGTATTATGGCAAGAAAAAAGCAGCTAAGTAAATAAAAATGAGTGGCCATCATTACGTTAAGAAATGACGGGCAGTAAGTCCAAAAGATTGGGAAAACTTTGAAAGTGTTCTCAAGTGCAGTTGCAAAAACCATCAAGCGCTACAAAGAAACTGGCTCACAAGAGGACCGCCCCAGGAAAGGAAGACGAAGAGTCACATCTGCTGTGGAGGATAAGTTCATTCGAGTCACCAGCCTCAGAAATTGCAGGTTAACAGCAGCTCAGATTAGAGACCAGGTCAATGCCACACAGAGTTCTAGCAGCAGACACATCTGTACAACAACTGTTAAGAGGAGACTTGGTGCAGCAGACCTTCATGGTAAAATAGCTGCTAGGAAACCACAGCTAAGGACAGGCAACAAGCAGAAGAGACTTGTTTGGGTTAAAGAACACAAGGAATGGATATTAGACCAGTGGAAATCTGTGCTTTGGTCTGATGAGTCGAAATTTGAGATCTTTGGTTCCAACCACCGTGTCTTTGTGCGACGCAGAAAAGGTAAACAGATGGACTCTACATGTCTGGTTCCCACCGTGAAGCATGGAGGAGGAGCTGTGATGGTGTGGGGGTGCTTTGCTGCTTTGAAGCTCATCAAGAGAATGCCAAGAGTGTGCAAAGCAGTAATCAAAGCAAAAGGTGGCTACTTTGAAGAACCTAGAATATAAGGCATATTTTCAGTTGTTTCTCACTTTTTTGTTAAGTATATAATTCCACATGTGTTAATTCATCATTTTGATGCCTTCAGTGTGAATCTACAATTTTCATAGTCAAATCTTTGAATGAGAAGGTGTGTCCAAACTTTTGGTCTGTACTGTATATATACTACCGTTCAAAAGTTTGGGGTCATTTAGAAATGTCCTTATTTTTGAAAGAAAAGCACATTTTTTTAATGAAGCTAACAGTAAATGAATCAGAAATACACTCTACACTCTAGCTGCAAACGTCTGGTTTTTAATGCAAATAGGTGTATAGAGGCACATTTCCAACAACCACCACTGCAGTGTTTTAATGGTACATTGTGTTTGCTAACTGTGTAAGAAGGCTAATGGATGTTTCAAAAACCCTTGCACAAGTATGTTAGCACAGCTGAAAACGGTTTGGCTGATTAGAGAAACTAAAAAATTGACCTTCCTTTGAGAAGGAGGTTCAGAATCTGGAGCATTACATTTGTTTGCTCTATGAAACTCTTAAAATGGCCAGAAAAAGAGAACTTTCATGGGAAACTCAACAGTCTATTCTTGTTCTTAGAAATAAAGGCTATTCTAGTGAGAAATTGCCAAGAAACTGAAGATTTCATACAATAGTGTGTACTACTCTCTGCAGAGGAGAGCACAAACAGGCTCTAAACTGAGTAGAAAGAAAAGTGGGAGGTCCCGCTACACAACTGAGCAACAATACAAGTACATTAGAGTCTATAGTTTGAGAAATCGATGGCTCAAAGCTACTTTTCTGGCAGCTTCATTAAATAGTACCCACCAAAGGTCTGCAATGCTGTAATTGCTGCATAGGGAGCAGTGCCGGGACAAGGCATTTTGGTGCCCTAGGCAGGTAAGGCGAAATATGTCTAGGAATAAAAACGTCAACATACTTTGAAAGTACATTTAATTTAAAACAAATTAAAGTAGATATAAATGAACATTATGGATATAAATTGTACATAAATAGTAATGCACACGACCAACTCTTGAAATGATTAGCAGCCATATGGTATAAGTACCTTTTTCCTGATGAAAAGTGCAGACTTTATATCGGACTGCAACATATGCTAAATACGAAATGTAAATCAAATTCTTTGTAAAACTGAAAGTAATTTCAGGGCCGGCAGGCAGCCAGCGCACGTCGCTGGATTATTCTTCTCCGTCCCTGCCCGGATTGAAGCCGATCCACGGGTCCCGACAGAGTCCTGCTGCATGGCTCCTCGGAGGCGCTGTCTGCCGCGCAGCGCCTCAGGGCCGGCAGGCAGCCAGCGCACGCCGCTGGATTCTTCTTCTGTCCCCGCCCGGATTGAAGCCGGTCAACAGGTCCTGATGGAAGACTTAGGCAGACAGCAAAAGCGCAGCACAGCTCCAACAGGTGAGACGGAAGGGCGCAGCCGCAGGGACAGTAAGCCCACCACCCACGCCGCGCGTCCTCCTGACCTGATGACTGCTCTCGGGGTCACGGGTCCAGACTCCGGTCAGGCGGGAATGCGCCCTGCACAAGATGGCGCCCTAGGCGATCGCCTTGGGTCGCCTAGCTATCGTCCCGGCCCTGATAGGGAGCATTCTTTGACGAAAACAAAGTTTGAAGGAGAAAATTATTATTTCAAATAAAAATCATTATTTCTAACCTTGTCAATGTCTGGACTATATTTTCTATTCATTTTGCAACTCATTTGCCCGCCCTCAGCTCTCAGTTTACCCTCATTCTGTTCTCAGCCCTCAGTCCGTCCTCAGCCCTAACAGGGTTCATGGATTTTAAACAACGAGAAAGGAATTTGGTGACCCCGCTTGGTTCCGTGTTTAGTGAAAACAGGACCCGAGGAGCAGGACACTCCTGAGTTAAAATAGAGAATTAAAAATCTACTTAAGAAGAGATTAGGGTTATGGTGGAATAAGGCAGCCCTTGAGAACTACTTACAACGTTGCATTGTACCAAGGGGTATATGTATTCAACTATTCCCCACAATTAGTTCCCCGGTCTTTGTTGGTAGATGAGAGGAAGCTCTCACTAAGTGCTCGACTACCTTGCTATAATTGCTGATTGGTCAAGATAAAAAATCTCTTGATGCAAAACTGTTCCTGGGGTTGCAGGAACAGGAAACCTCTGGTCATGAGATGGTGGTGTTTTTGATACACATTATTGATGACATTCTCTTTATTTGGCAAAACTCCATATCGCAGCTAGAAAGGTTCATGAACCACCATGGAAGTGCTGTCCAGTTGGGATGGACTTCCTTGAATTAGCAATCAAGAAATTGCTTGATGGAAAACGAAATACGGATATTTTCCGTAAATGCACATCCACAAACTCACTTCTTCGTTTTTCCTCAGCACACCCGGTACCTCTGAAAAAATCTATCCCTTATGGTCAATTCCTAAGGGCACGCCGTATATGTTCGGATGATGGAACCTTTCTGAAACAAGCCCGTACCTTGGAGGAGAGGTTCAAGAGGAGAAGTTACCCACCATATGATATACAAAAAGGTTTTCGACTTGCCTTTGAAAAGGATAGATGCCAACTATTGGCCTATCAATCTGTGGGTGTCCAACAATCAGATGTGAATGTGCTGAGATTTATCACCACTCTTAATTCGCAATGGCAGGAGATTAATTGATCTTTCTCAAGACATTGTCCTGTCCTTCTATTAGATGGAGATTTGTCTCGCTTTTTGACAGAAACCCGGCAATCATGTGGAGACGGTCACGCAACCTCAGAGACCTATTGACATCTTGTCATTATGTGTCCGCTCGGACAAAATTTTTCTTTGACAGTTGTGGGCCACCCTGGGAACTTTCCCATGTGGCGACTGCTCGGCCTGTAGTTTTGTTCCAAAGAATTTTGAGTTTGTGAATTCGGAAGGCACAAGAAGTTTTAAAATCGTGCATCATATTAGATTAGATTAGATAAACTTTATTGATCCCAGAGGAAATTACAGTATTACAACAGCAGAACAAAGATCAAGAACATTACACACTTTACAAAATAAGTCTATATGGACAGCAGATGGGGGTAGACTGGTACATGTACCTCACCTATTCCCCCCATACACTTAGAACTTCACTTAGTCTTGGGATGCTTTACACTTATACATTTGGTAAACATCCCCACAGCTGTCGGAACAAACGATTTTCTGTATCTTTCCTTTTTACACATTAGTTGGATTACACGCTTGCTGAATGTGCTCTTTTGCTTCGCAAACAGTTCAGAGAGCGGGTGTGTATTGTTGCTCATTATAGCCTTGCATTTCTTATTAATTCTATCCTCTAATACCTCCTCAAAAGACCCACCACCGCACTAGCCTTCTTGATAAGTTTATTCAGCTTATTAGCATCAGCTGTGCGCACACTACTACCCCAGCATATTATTGCAGCAAAGATTGCACTCGCCGCAATAGATTGGTAGAACATTTCAAGCATTTTGCTACACACATTAAACAACCTTAATTTCCTTAGGAAGTAAAGTCTACTCATCCCTTTCTTGCAAACCTTCTCTATATGGCACCTCCAATCAAGCTTGCTGTCCAGGTGAACCCCCAAATATTTGAAATTCTCCACCATCTCCACATCCTGACCATCAATAGTGATAGGTAAGTAATCCTTCATGCACCTTCCATAACTCAACACCAACTCCCTGGTTTTCTTTACGTTGATTTCTAAATGGTTAGCCTGACACCAGTCAACAAAGTCCAAAACCACCCTTCTGTATTCCTCCTCCCCCCGGCCTCTCTCAATACCTCCGACTATCACTGAGTCATCAGAGTACTTCTGAAGGTGACAAAGGTCTGATTTATACTGAAAATCAGCTGTGTATAACGTAAAAAGGAATGACGACAGCACCGCCCCCTGAGGGGCTCCAACACTGCTCCGCACACTATCCGATACGGCCGCCCCCAACCTTATGAACTGTGGCCTGTCCGACAGGTAATCAATGATCCAATTCACTAGTCCCTCATCAACCGCCATTTCAACCAGCTTTTTACGTAATAATAGTGGCTGTAAGGTGTTGAATGCACTGGAGAAATCGAAGAACATGGCACGCACAGTGGTATAATATGCAGCACGGAGGCAGGTATTTACCATGCTACATGCTCATGCGGGCTAATGAATGTAGGGATGTCAACATGATCTCTTAGGGTGCGGGCCCAGAAAAATATTAGGGACATCAAGAATGTGGCATATATTAAAGATCTGAAGAAGATTAAGACCATTCCTATACACTTTCTTGATTGTCATGGTTGCAACCCTAGAGGATTGATCTTCAGGGGGATCGATTGGGTATATATGGGGGTAGGAGATGTACAGAAACGACTTCTCCAAAAGGAGACACATTGGATCACTCTACTCAATACTGTTTCACCGTTTGGTTTGAACGAGGTAGTTAGTTTAAAATCTTTCCTATGAAATAAACAAGTGTTTGTATTTTAGTGTTTTTTTTGTGGGTTCACTTGGTTTTAACTTTTATATGGTTTTAATTTTTGATCATTAATATGTTCCTCATTGGGTGCTCTGTACCATTTCGTCCCAGACTTTTGGTATGTGGTGGATGGATGCATCCGTGGAAGATGAAGTCCGCTGGATCTGAATATAAATAAAGAGAATCTGAATGAGGACTCCTCTATACCGATCAGGGACTCTGGTGTTCTGGAAGCCTGGTTGATTTGAATTGAATATAAAATTTGTGTTGACACTAGGTTTTGGGTTATGGGTGAATGGGGATTATGACATAATTCCGGGCAGTATATGCTATTATTAGAAAAACCTTATAGCATTATTCAACTGTATGTAGCCTACTTTGATTTGCATGCATGCTTATTATGTGATAGCAGTATGCATGTCAATGCATATTGATACATGTTATGTGGTACTTACTGTTATAATCATGTTGTTAATTGTTCGATGGAGGCAGTACTTGCCTTTTATATATGTATCTATATATATATCTATATATATATAGATATATATAGATATATATATATATATAGATATATATATCTATATATATATACAGTCATATGAAAAAGTTTGGGCACCCCTCTTAATCTTACAAATTTTTTTTGGTTTAAAATTGTTTTTTGCAACAGCTATTTCAGTGTTATATATGTAATAACTGATGGACACATTAATATTTCAGGTTTGAAATGAGGTTTATTGTACTAACCAAAAATGTGAAATATGAATTATTTCAAAATTTGACAGGTGCCAAAGTATGGGCACCCTTCTGATTTTCATGATTTGAATACTCCTAACAACTTTTTACTGACTTACTGAAGCACTAAATTGGTTTGGTAACTTCATTGAGCTTTGTACTTTATAGCCCGGTGTATCCAATCATTAGAAAAGCTATTTCAGGTTTCCACTTGCAAGTTATTCTCCTAGTTGCATCTTCTCTGAGGAGTGGCATCATGGGCTCCTCAAAACAGCTCTCAAATGATCTGAAAAAAAAAGATTGTTCAACATAGTTGTTTAGGGAAAGGATACAAAAAGTTGACTCAGAGATTTAACCTCTCAGTTTCCACTGTGAGGAACACAGTAAGGAAATGGAAGACCACAGGGACACTTCTTGTAAAGGCCAGAAGTGGCAGGCCAACAAAAATATCAGAAAGGCAGAGAAGAAGAATGGTGAGAACAGTCAAGAACAATCCACAGACCACCTCCAAAGACCTGTAGCATCATCTTGCTTCAGATGGTGTCACTGTGCTTCGGTCAACAATACAGCGCACACTGCACAAGGAGAAGCTGTATGGGAGAGTGATGCAAAAGAAGTCGTTTCTGCATGCATGCCACAAACAGAGTCACCTGAGGTATGCAAAAGCACATTTGGACAAGCCAGTTTCATTTTGGAAGAAGGTCCTGTGGACTGATGAAACAAAGATTGAGTTGTTTGGTCATACAACAAGGCGTTATGCATGGCGCCACAAAAACACAGCATTCCAAGAAAAACACTTGCTACCCACTGTCAAATTTGGGGGAGGGTCCATCATGCTTTGGGGCTGTGTGGCCAATGACGGCACCGGGAAACTTGTTAGAGTTGAGGATCGCATGGATTCCACTCAGTATCAGCAGATTCTTGAGAATAATGTTCAAGAATCAGTGTCAAAGTTGAAGTTACGCCAGGGATGGATGTTTCACCAAGACAATGATCCAAAACACCACTCCAAATCTACTCAGGCATTCATGCAGAGGAACAATTACAATGTTCTGGAATGGCCATCCCAGTCCCCAGACCTGAATATCATTGAACATCTGTGGGATGTTTTGAAGCGGGCTGTCCATGCTCGGAGACCATGAAACGTAACTGAATTGGAATTGTTTTGTAAAGAGGAATGGTCAAAAATACCTTCATCCAGGATCCAGGAACTCATTAACAGCTACAGGAAGCGACAAGAGGCTGTTATTTTTGCAAATGGTGGATGTACTAAATAATGTCACTTTTCTGTTGAAGTGCCCATACCTTGGCACCTGTCAAATTTTTAAATAATGCATATTTCACATTTTCAGTTAGTACAATAAACCTTATTTCAATCTTGAAATATTACTGTGTCCATCAGTTATTACACATATCACACTGAAATAGCTGTTGCAAAAACCCAATTTAAAAAAAAAAAAAAAATGATTAAGATTAAGAGGGGTGCCCAAACTTTTTCATATGACTGTATATATATATATATATATACATATATATCAAATATTTTGGTTTTGCTCCTTACTTGTATTTGGAGAGAAGTATAATAATTGTTGTTTGTATGGATCTACACATATATGGTATATGTATATTGATTTGTGCATTTGATCATGTACTTGCTTAATGCTTTACTATAGATTAGTAATGTGCCCTTTGATCATTTTATGTTCCTCTTTGAGACCCAAATGATACAGTTTTTCTTGGTAGGTAATCTCTATGAGAGGCAATGTTGCTATAGTGATATGACAAAAAGCAACTGGAGTGTGCCTGGTACGCATGCGCTGGGTCGCAGGAGCCGGTCACGTTGGTTAGTGTTGCCAGGGTGACGTGGTGGATGATGTTGTTCCTCCGCCGCGTCACTTCCGGTGCGTGGCTGACGTATCGGGCTGCCTGAGACTCAACATGCGGCAGGGGCGCCTCCAGAAAACCAGCTACAGATCATCAGCCTATTAACAGAGTACGATATATACGGGACTTATTTCACCGATAAAGCCACGCCTCCTAAACGAAGCTGCCCCAGCAGGGAAACACATTTCGAGATCGGAGGGGTTACGATCGCCAGCTCTTTTGACACCATCATGTCTCAAGGTTAATGAGCAACAAGGTTGCCTTATATTGTTAACTGACTAATGATGTCTATGCTTGATATTGATAGTATATTTGGACTATGAGGTCAGGAATGTATACCCTATTATGGGCTTTACAGTATTTAACTTGTGAGCTTTCGTGTTTCGCCCCTTTCATTAGTGGTTATTTCATTCTCTCCGGTGTGGTTATACCACAGTCCTGTTTCTTATTATTCACCAGGGTGTATATGTGACGACCATCCACCGTGAGGCCGAGCTGCTGGTAGGCAGCACCCCGAGAAACCCCGAGACCCTTAACCCCTATACAGGGATCTGGAATTACAGCGGAGCCCAGGGGGTAGCTGCCTATATGAGCAACAGAGCCGGGGAGGTCGCCAGGGGAAAATCAAGACCCGAAAAACGAAGTCAGAAGTCCAAGTCAAAACCGAGAGGGCAGCGAAGGTACAAAATCGTCAGGCAGTAGCAGAGTCAAAAATCCAGGCAAAGGTCAAGGGCAAAAACCAAGAGGGCAGCTGAGGTACAAAATCAATAGGCAGAGGCAGAGTCAGAAATCCAGGCAAGGTCAGACACAAAACTAAACACACACTATCACTGGGGAACCAAAACTATATCTGGCGGCCTGCAAGCCAGGCTCCAATGTACTTGAAGGGCACGGGGCTACCTCCCATAGGCTGGAGCTCACAACCTGATGACCTCATCCGGACCGCCCCTAGATCCAGGCCAGATGGAGATGCACGACTGGCTCCACCCACGCCACCTCTGACAGAAGAACGCAGGCTGCGCCTAACGGACACCTCTGCAGGGCCCTTTCCTCTGCGACCAACACCACTCAGAGGGGAAACACAGCGGCGCTCAGCGACAGAGGCAGATGTTGCGGGAGCAGTTCCATATGAGGACAAGGCCCTCCTATCACCGGCGCCACCAGCCGAAGGAATCCGGCTCCTCCCAGCGGCCGAGGAAGGAACACCAGCCACCGAGTCCAATGGCGATGCGACAGTACCCCCCCCTCTACGAGGGGCCTCCGGACCCACAAAACCCGGTTTATTGGGATGAAGAAGATGAAACTTCCTGATCAAACCCTTGGCATGGATATTACTGGCAGGCACCCAGGACCTCTCCTCCGGACCATAGCCCTTCCAATGTACCAGATACTGCACGGATCCTCTCACTAAACGGGAATCAAGGATCCGTTGAACTTCGTATTCCACGGCACCCCCGACCAAGACCGAGGAGGAGGGGACCGGACAGGACGAATCGGAGATCGGTACAATTTGAGAAGGCATTTATGGAATACATTGAGCAGTTTGAATGATTGAGGGAGCTTCAGACGAAAGGCTACAGGGTTAATCACGTCAATTATTTCATACAGACCAATAAACCTGGGACCTAGTTTGGCAGACGGCACTTTGAGCTTGATATTTTTTGTAGACAACCAAACTTTGTCCCCAACTCCCAGGTCCGGACCCTTGGAGCGCCGTTTATTAGCAGAAGACGCCTGCCTAGTCTGAGCCCCCTTTAAGTTTTTGTTCACTTCAGACCAGATAGTCTTTAACTGATCTACGGACCTTTCTACCCCAGGGACGTCAGAAAGCCTAGAAGAAAATGAACAAAAGCGCGGGTGCAGCCCATGATTACAGTAGAAAGAGGTAGTCTTGATGGACTCCTGGTACTGGTTATTCATGGCAAATTCCGCTAGTGGCAGGTGTTCCACCCAATCAGATTGATGCTCAGAGACATAACAACGTAGATACTGTTCGAGAGCTTGATTTGCACGCTCGGTTTGACCATTGGTTTCAGGGTGATAGGCAGAAGAAAAGGAATAGTCAATTCCAATCCATTTACAGAATGACCTCCAAAACTTAGAAACGAACTGGGTGCCCCTGTCAGAAACAATATTCACAGGAACACCATGCAATCGCACAACATGATTAATGAATACCTTGCTCAGGGTCTCGGAATTAGGTAACCCGGACAGCGGAACAAAATGACACTGCTTGCTGAATCTGTCTACCACTACCCAGATACAAGTCTTCCCTTCTGAGAGTGGCAGGTCAGTAATAAAATCCATGGAGATATGAGTCCAAGGACCCTCAGGGGTAGGCAAGGACTGGAGCAACCCGGCAGGGCGGTTGCGGGGAGACTTAGCGCGAGCACAGGTTTCACAAGCCAGTACATATTCCTTACAGTCCTTTACTATGGTTGGCCACCACAAACTCCTGGTTACAAGTCTGATGGTGTTATTGATACCAGGATGCCCTGCGAGGACGGAATCATGAGATTCCTTAAGAACTTGGAGGCGGAATTTGGTAGGGACAAATAGTTTCTGGGCAGGAGTAGTGTCAGGGGCCTGTTCTGGAGATCTACGAATCTCTTCCAGAAGATCCAAAGACACAGCCAAGACAATAATCCCCTTGGCTAAAATGGGAGTCGGTTCCACGTCCTCGACTTGTAAGGGGCAAAAACTTCGAGACAGGGCATCAGCCCTCACATTTTTAGTACCCGGTCTGAAAGTGATCACAAAATCGAATCTGGAGAAGAACAAGGCCCATCTAGCCTGTCTAGGATTCAGTCTTTTCGCTGACTCCAAATAGGTTAGATTTTTGTGATCAGTAATTACGGTAATCCTATGTTTGGCACCTTCGAGGAAGTGGCGCCATTCCTCGAAGGCCCATTTGATTGCCAACAATTCCCGATTACCTACATCATAATTCATCTCTGTAGAGGAAAATTTTCGGGAAAAGAAGGCACACGGACGAAGTTGAGTGAGAGATGCGGTGCCTTGTGATAGCACTGCTCCCACTCCAACTTCAGAGGCATCTACCTCTACAATGAAGGGGCGGTCCAAATCAGGCTGCACCAATATTGGATCCGCGGAGAAACACTCTTTTAACTTAGAAAACGCATGAATGGCTTCAGGCTTCCAATTAACCACATCCGCCCCTTTACGTGTCAAATCAGTGAGAGGTTTGGCTATCTCTGAAAACCCTTTAATAAATTTACGATAATAGTTAGCGAAACCCAAGAATCGCTGCAGTGCCTTCAGAGACTTAGGTTGTACCCATTCCTTAATGGGTTTAATTTTGGCAGGATCCATGCGAAAACCTTTAGCCGATATAATATATCCCAAAAAATTTATCTCTTCCTCCATGAAGACACATTTCTCTAATTTGGCGAATAGAGAATGCTCTCTGAGTCTCTGGAGTACAGTACGGACATGTCGGACGTGTGACCAAAGACCAGGAGAAAAGACCAGAATGTCGTCCAAATACACGACCATATATACACCACTGATATCTCTGAAAATATCATTGACAAAATTCTGAAACACTGCAGGTGCGTTACTTAACCCGAACGGCACTACCAGATACTCAAAATGGCCGAGAGGCGTATTGAACGCGGTCTTCCACTCATCGCCTTCTTTTATACGGACCAGGTTATATGCTCCCCTGAGGTCCAGTTTGGTGAAATACCTGGCTCCCAACAGCTGATTATAAAGATCAGGGATGAGTGGAAGAGGATACTGGTTTTTTACAGTGATCGCGTTTAATTCGCGGTAATCAATGCAAGGTCTGAGGCCGCCATCTATCTTTCCCACAAAAAAGAAACCAGCTCCTACTGGTGAGGTGGACCGTCTAATATACCCTTTTCTCAGACTGTCTGCTATGTAATCATTCATAGCCTAACGTTCAGGACCAGAGAGGTTAAATATTCTCCCCTTTGGGAGACGAGAAGCAGGTATCAAATCTATGGCGCAATCATACTTTCTGTGAGGGGGTAATTTCTCTGATTCCTGAATAGAAAACACATCCTCAAAGTCTCTAAAGGCATATGGTACAAAGGGAGGAGTCTTAACCTTCACTTGGTTTACAGATAGCGAGATACAGTTTTCCTGACACTTTGGGCTCCAGCGCACAATATCACCCAAGTGCCAGTCTATGACTGGGTTATGTTTACGTAACCATGGCATGCCAAGGATTACTGCAGATGATAGATTATTGATAGCAAAAAATGACACATTTTCAGCATGTAACAACCCCACCAGCATTGACACTTCCTTAGTGACAAATTCCACTCCACCCTGGATGAGGGGGGTGCCATTAACTGCAGTGGTTCTAATGGGGGCATTAAGCCTTAGTAGTGGTACACCAAGAGTTCTCGCTACATGGAGATCTATGAAATTCCCCTCTGAACCACTGTCAACATAAGCCTCTAAACACACAGATTTCTTAAGGTAAGATAAAGAAATAGGTAATAAAACTTTGGCAGCATCCGCTGGCAATACCTGTGCACCCGGGCAGGCAGAGCCAGAGCCCCCAGGTGCTGACATCCAGGGTATGAGGCCTTCTGATCTCCAGTGTTCATGCAGAGGACTCCAGCTTGTGGCTTGTACAGCATGTTTGAATGAGATGATGGGAGTGTTCCTCCACAGGACTGAGGAGCTGGAAACACAGGTGCTTTGAGGGAGCAATCAGCAGACACAGCTCAGAGAAAAGAAAAAAAAAACATTGGGAAAAGGAGAGGGGAAAAAAAAAAAGGAAAAGGAATGCTTTATATATATATAGTCTATCTATATATATAAAGAATGGTATGGCCAGATATAATGTGACGACCATCCACCGTTAGGCCGAGCTGCTGGTAGGCAGCACCCCGAGAAACCCCGAGACCCTTAACCCCTATACAGGGATCTGGAATTACAGCGGAGCCCAGGGGGTAGCTGCCTATATGAGCAACAGAGCCGGGGAGGTCGCCAGGGGAAAATCAAGACCCGAAAAACGAAGTCAGAAGTCCGAGTCAAAACCGAGAGGGCAGCGAAGGTACAAAATCGTCAGGCAGTAGCAGAGTCAAAAATCCAGGCAAAGGTCAAGGGCAAATACCAAGAGGGCAGCTGAGGTACAAAATCAATAGGCAGAGGCAGAGTCAGAAATCCAGGCAAGGTCAGACACAAAACTAAACACACACTATCACTGGGGAACCAAAACTATATCTGGCGGCCTGCAAGCCAGGCTCCAATGTACTTGAAGGGCACGGGGCTACCTCCCATAGGCTGGAGCTCACAACCTGATGACCTCATCCGGACCGCCCCTAGATCCAGGCCAGATGGAGATGCACGACTGGCTCCACCCACGCCACCTCTGACAGAAGAACGCAGGCTGCGCCTAACGGACACCTCTGCAGGGCCCTTTCCTCTGCGACCAACACCACTCAGAGGGGAAACACAGCGGCGCTCAGCGACAGAGGCAGATGTTGCGGGAGCAGTTCCATATGAGGACAAGGCCCTCCTATCACCGGCGCCACCAGCCGAAGGAATCCGGCTCCTCCCAGCGGCCGAGGAAGGAACACCAGCCACCGAGTCCAATGGCGATGCGACAGTATAATTGTGTGTAAAAAATGTTTTATGAGCTTTTGTTTACGGAGTCTTAAGGAACTCTTACACACAGAGATATATTGCTTGCAACTCACTGGTTGCAGTGAAATCATGGACACATTGTTCCATTTTGTACACGGCAACAAAATGGAACAATGTGTCCAAGATTTCACTGCAACCAGTGAGTTGCAAGCAATATATCTCTGTGTGTAATAGTACCTTTAGTCTCTGCCTTTAAGGTTGTATACCTCCTCAGCCCTAAGTCTGTCCGCAGCCCTCAGTCCTCAGTCTGTCCTCAGTCTGTCCTCAGTCTGTCCTCATCCCTCAGTCTGTCCTCAGTCCGTCCGCAGACCTCAGTACACCCTTAGTCTGTCCTCAGCCCTCAGTCCACCCTAATTCCTCAGTCCGCCCTCAGTCTGTCCTCAGTCCGTCCTCAGCCCTCATTCTGTCCTCAGCCCTCAGTTTGCCCTCACCCTGTCCTCAGCCCTCAGTCTGTCCTCAGCCCTAAGTTTGTCCTCAGCCCTCAGTCTGTCCTCAGCCCTCAGTCTGTCCTCAATCCACAGTCGCCAGTCCATCCTCAGCCCACACTTACACTCCTAAGCCTACACTCACACTCCTCAGCCTACACTCACACTCCTCAGCCCACACTCACACTCCTCAGCCCACACTCATTCGTGTTTAGTTCAAATTCAACCCCGCCCAGCTCACACTCACTTCCACTCTCTGCCCCCTCCCCCCTATTCAGTCCCAACTCACCCCCTTTTAGCTCACATTCACTCTCGGTCAGCCTGAACACACTCCTCCTCACTCCTCCCACTCTCCCCTACTCAGCCTGCACTCAGTTAGCACCCACTTACCTACACACACTCATCACTTACCCCTGCTCACCACTCCGCACTCACCCCTGCTCACTGCTCAGCCCGTTCACCCCACAGCCCGTCGACTGAGGAACTGCGACAGTTTTTCACACCACCTTCATCTTCCTCATGGCGCCACTACATGAGTGACCTCGGGGGAGGGGGCAGAGAGTGACCATGGGGGGAGAAGGGCTGAGAGTGAGCACAGGGGGGGGCAGAGAGTGAGCACAGGGGGGCAGAGAGTCAGCATGGGGGGCAGAGAGTGACCACAAGGGGGAGGGGGCAGAGAGTGACCACAGGGGGGAGGGGGCAGAGAGTGACCACAAGAGGGGCAGAGAGTGACTACAGGAAGGGCAGAGAGTGACCACAGGAGGGGCAGAGAGTGACCACAGGGGGAGGAAAGAGTGAGAGGGAATAGACAGCAGACAGGAGAGACGGGCATCGACCCCAGCGCCACAGAGCCCGTCATATCACCACCCACCCGGGCTCCCATTTAGTATATATATTATATATATTAAACGAAAAAATAGAACAGCACAACCTTATAAACAAATATTTAGTGCAAAAAATCCTGAATAACAGTGTCCAGCTGTAACACAGTATATAAGGTGAAGAATCAGGCAGCACACAAAAAACATTTTTGGTGAAAAAGGACTTTTTCATGAGCCCTTAGTGGCATGACGTTTCGGTGGTAACACCACCTTTGTCAAGTACCATAGTGCATTATTTGGTAGCTTTTTTTATAATACAAGTGATTGCCACAATAATTGATTATTAAAATATTCCATATAAAATACATAAAATGTAAATATGATAAGTGATTCATAATATCAGGGAGTCATAGGTACACTTTGATACAATATTGACATCCAATAAAGTGCATAATATATAAGTGTAAAAAGATGGTTCCTATCAATATTTCTTAATTAGTGAGTTCATCAGTGAAGTGCAACACCTGTGGAAAGTTTAAAAACAGATCATTAGTATAAGTTACTTACAATGTGCCCATGTGTAGCGGTGCGGTGTGTGTATCACCGCCGCCATCACGCTGTGTAGCTGCGCATGCTCCGAAAGCGACACACGGATTGGCCGGTATTTGCACATGCGCAGTGCACATTGCATCTATCGCCGCCATGTTGTAAAAGGGCTATCTATGCCCCAAATATATATGTTTGTTTATATTCATAGTGGCGATAATGCCACTATATTACTAATATGTAGAGGGCGGAATTACAATACGTTTATCATATTGCAGACATATATATTGTAAACAGAGGCTATTTTGAATCTATAACAGTATATCAAATAGCAACTATTGATGTATATATTTACAATAGCACCATAAATCGTTAAAGGCTGTGTATCACTAAAGCATTCACATAGCCATATAAAACAAACATATCCATGTAAACAAAGCCACTATGAACATATTTACCACACTCTGCAGATCAATTTTCTTGTCTCTTTTTTTCTTCATTTTTGACTGCTTTAGGGACCCGCAATTCTGCAATGTTTCCCATGTCTTAGTTGCATTAACTGTTCCTCCATGTTAAAGGGGACTTCCTTCTTTAATCCCAATACTCGAAAAGAATACTACATTAAGCATTACTTAACGTGTGACAGTGACTTTGTAATTTATGTTCTACAATGTCCGTGTAATTTACTTTATATGGGAGAGACCACCTGTGATTTCAAAACACGCATAGCACAATACAGGTACTCCAGAAGGAAAAAGAAATTACATTTACCAGTTTCAAAACATGGGCCATAAAGAAAGAGATCTAAAATTCAGAATTATAGATCATGTCCCTAAACAACGACAAGACAGTAATCGTGTTAGTTCCCTAAAACGGAAGGAAATGGAATGGATCTTTGAACTCCAGACTTTGAGACCCAAGGGGTTAAATGTGGATTTCAAGATTCATATTAAAAAAAAAAAAATTACCAGTAAGAATGGTTTCATCTTTTCCACTGTGTGACTGATGGGCCCTGTCCATTGTTAGGGGCATTAATGAGATTACATTTTTTTCAACATATATATATACTGTTTGAGGGTAGAATCTCAATAAAATGTATGTATAAAAAAAAAATTTGATTATGAATATTTTATACTTTTCATCTTTTAGGATAAAAATGAACTTGTGTCCACATTAAAGAGGACCTGTCACCAAACCAGGCATGGTGATCTAATTACAGCACTGGATGCAGCATGTCTCCAGCATCCAGACAAGGGGTCCCCCAGCACTTGAGCAGCCCTGTACCCCGAGATAATACACTTAGAAAACTTACATGCTACAGCCACTAAGGAGGTGGCTAGGGGCCGCAGCCAAGGACAGATTCACACCCCCTGCATGTTAAAACTCAGTTTAAATGCTGCAGACAGGGAGAGAATGATTGGCAGCGGTGGGTAGATTAAACATGCATGGGGTGTGAATCTGGGTGCTGTGATCAATAATGAATGATGCAGCATTTAAGTGCTCAAGGCAATTTGTAATTGCATCTGTTCGCCCACAACACAATCACAATGAGCAGAAGATATGCCATGTCAGCCCTTTGTCATACTTTTCAAGGCTCTTTTTCTCTTCTTACAATTTTCTTCAGATTCTCTATCTTGCCTTCTAGTTTAGGTCACTGCCATTCATTTTCATTCATGAGTCACCTATACAGAATTCACCACTAGAAGGTCTATCTGTTGTAATCTATATAAAAGATATCCTTGCTTATAAAGAAATAATCTATTCAGAAAGTAGAAAAAAGAAATCAGGAAAATGAATCATGCAGCTTTGGGATGAAAAACAAGCTGATACAATCATGACATTAACCTGGAATTTTCATTTTGTACAATCTGCAAATGTTGAGCCCAGGCTTTGGGGTACATGTGTATCAGGCTTCGGGGGTAGCGTTGCTGTGTCACGGGGGAATGGTGGCCGCGCCTGATGCCATGTCCTGGGCCTATCTTTGAAAAGGGAGTATTTACAAGGGACTGTATACAGTTTGTCGTGACGCCACCTGTAGTTTCTGGTGATGTGCCACAGTCCGCCGGAGGTAGATGGCAATGCAGCAAGTTGGCAAAGTCTTCCACAGGTAGGGCTGGACCTCCGGGACAGCGTTCCTGTATGGGGAACAAGTTCATGCAAAAGAAATGCAGGCAGAGACAAAGTCATTTCCTCCGGGTACTTTACTGTTCACTTGCATTGGCATCATACAAAGTTACAGTTCAGCACTTCTGATGTTATGAGGACAGGTAGCTAATGGGTGGCTGCAGGTGGATCCCAGGTGGTATGGTGAGACCCTTGGTGTTCCTTCCTTTGCTAACCCCGTCTGTTCCTTCCTGCTTTCCAGTTTTGATGTGAAGCCTGGTGACTTGGAATCAGACTGACCTCCTTTCCTCTCTCACCTTTGCTGCCATCGGGTCACCCTCTACTGGCTGGCCGCTCGTTCCTTTAGCGGTGCCTGGTACCCTTTTTCGCTCTGCTCTGGTGCCCGGGAGAATTGAAGACTCTACAGGAATCTGGATTCTCTATGGTCTTAAAGTATCCCACTGGTGTGGGCTCCGGTGTCCGGAAAGCTGTCTGGGAGAGCCTGACCACGGTCTCACTTCCGAAACGGGCCATTCCATGTCAAGTGAACCAATGATTATTACCTCTATATTTTTAATTATTTTGAGATTTTGTTATTTGATAATAGCATGTCAGACAATGCACAATTGAAGAGAAAAATTTTTTTAAAAATTAATTTTTTTAAAAATGATTTTCAAAGTTCGAAAAAAGTGTAAATTTCGGTATTGCCTGCCTTTACATTTCTCCTCATAACTCAGGCTAGAAATAAGATAGAGAGACAAAATAAACACCATTCTACTCCGAACTGTACAGGCTTTTACCAGATATGTCACAAGAGGATCTTTGTTAATATTTTACCCATGCGAAAGCAAACGCAAAATTTTAAAACGCATTTTCGAAAAATCGGCATAATTTAAATATTTGAAAAACTGCCCATATGTCTGCTGTGCTCTTAGCCACATCTGTACCAAATTTCAAGTTGGGATTACGATGAGATCATATTTTAAAATATTTTACTATTAATAGTGTCAATGGGTCATTCCATATCAAGTGATCTAAATATGAATATTTTTTTTTTTTTTTCTATTTGAAGTACTACTTTAGTTAATTACAAATTAAAAGTTTTGAATTTTTTTCTTAATCAGTTAATTTTTTACAGAGATTTAAAGTTTTAAAAAAGTGTGAATATTGGCCTGGTATGGCTTTACATTTTTTTTTATCTTGGGCTACAAATAAGATAAAAAAATGGGAGAGGCATCATTTTACTCAGAATAGTAACAGCTTTCATTTGATATGTCACAAGACTATGGTTTTTTATATTTTGTTTGGGAAAATCTAATTAAAAATTTTGATGCGCAATTGTGAAATAAATGTTAGTTTGAAAATTGTGAAAAAATGCCTGTGAAGTTGTACTTCATATAGAAAAAAAATAAAAAATCTGAAGACGTCAGGGAAAAAAAATATTCATTTTTGGATCACTTGACATGGAATGACCCAAACCGGCTACTCTCCTGGAAATCTCCTTTCTCCTTAGACCCTTTCTTCCTCTTCCATCTCTCCTCCAACTAACGAACCTTGTTCCACCCAGAGGTGCTTTTTGTTCCCTCCCGGGTAAACTTCCAACGTGTATACTAGTGTGGGAGTGCTGGTATTGGGTCCCACCCATCATCCTAGGGTCCACTTGCAGCTGGAGCATCTGCACCTCTTTTACGGGTGCAGTCCCCTCTGTGACGCCTGCTTGGCGGGGCCCCACACAAATGTTTTGTAATTTTTAATCGCCTTTGCAACTCACAGATAAACCATGCTTGTTTTGTGGAAGGGAGGTCTTGTTGTCTTAAGAACTTTAATATATTTTCTGTATATACTCAAGTATAAGCCGACCTGAGTAAAAGCCGAGTCCCCCAATTTTACCTCCTAAAATTGGGGAAACTTATTGACTCGAATATAAGACTATGGTGGGAAATGCAGCAGACCTTCTTCTTGGTATATAGCTGAGGCGGTCGACAGGGTATGGGGTATCGGGGCTTATGGCGGCTTTGATGGGGGATCACGGCTGGTCGATCCCCGGTCCTGTGCCCTGGACCCTCAATGGTGGGGAACGGTGGGGGAATAAGGGGATTGTTACTGTGTACTAAAGGACTGTAGTACCAGTTCCCTTTTCTTAGTTCCCTTCTCTCTCCACTTGCCTCCAACCCTTTCCCTAGGGTGCGCACAGTGGTCAGTGGTCCCTGGTCCTGGGCCTGGATCTCTCCCAGCGACCAGCTCCTCCATCTCCTCTCTCTTCCCTCTCCCTGCAGACTCTAAACTGACTTCTGGGACTAACTTTTCCCCTCAGGCCTGGATGTTCTTAAAGGGGAACTGACTGAATGCAGCCAGTAGGGCTCCCCCTTCAGGTCTGGGGTGGAAAGGTGTGGTGTGCTGTGCGGACCAAGGTGTAATTCCCTCCTTGCACCGGTGGATCCTGTGGCAATCCCCGCAGGGTTGCCACATTCCCCCTTAGTTAAATACAGTGCTCCAGGACTGAAACATTTTTCATAACATGACATAACTATTTACATTTAAAATTGTACAGAGACTTAAAATGAAAAATTTACAAAAGCCAGGTATAAATAAGAAAGTGGGTAACCAGTCCATACAGTGCTAGTCCATCCGTTGCAGGCTGTTTAAATGGTGTTTAAGAAGGGTGTTTGCCACTACCAGTCCTGTGGCAATGGTCCATTTTTGAAAAAGCAAGAAAAGGGAAATTCAAATGTCAAACAGGTCAAGTCTCTTAAAGTTCAAAAACATAACTATATAAAATACGGGTGTCTCTGCTTAGGATACCTAGTTTCACTTATACCACCCCCAGGCACTTTCTTTCCCTAACTTGATGTGCATGGGGCTAATCCAGTTCCTCCACCCTTCCGTACACTACCATTAATAACATTTACATTCTGAACATATTTACATTTTCCCACACAACTTACTCTCTGTACCTGAGTGGTGGGTGTCCTAGATTGACACGTGTCGACCTACGTAAAACTGGTATGCCATTGGTAAGTATGCCTGGTGTAGAGTGGACACTACTTACTGACCCATGTGTTGATCTGTGTAACACAGGTATGCCTGAGTGTCTTCTGATTCTCATAGTGGGAATGGCAGGTTCACCGATTGCAGGATTCTCTGGTTCCGGTACAACGGGTGGTTCTTGTACTCTTGGCACTTCTACTGCTGGTGGAAACATTAGAGTTGGGATTAGGTATGTACCTTCTATCTGAGGCCAATCTGCAGGTAACTCTCCAATGAGTGTCTGGATCGTCATTGGCTTCTCTTGCTCTTCCGGCTTTGGACAAGGTACATTTTCTTCTGGTTGAAGCTGTGGAGAGCAGTTCTTCAATGATCTCTGGACACTGTTGCAGTTGTTTCACCATGATCTTTGCTGATTAAACAGGTTTTCTGGTTATAAAAACTGGATGGTAACACAGTGTATGGTTCTTTTTCCCATTGATCATCTAGTTTGTGTAGTCTTCTTTTTCTTTTCAAAACCAATTCACCAGGTGTTAAGGGCATTCCTTGCGCACTTTTGTTGAAGTTGGTTTCTTGTCTTCCTCTAGATTTTTCCAGACTTCTCTCAACACATTCTTGGATTTTCTGGTATTGTTCTTTCCTACGAGTGTCCCAATCTGCATCTGTAGTATCTTCTTCAGGAACTACTATGCCTATTTCAAAATCTACTGGCAATTTTCCTGGTCTTGCTCTCATGAGGTATGCAGGGGTACAATTTGTTGAGCTTACTTTTATGTTGTTGTAGATGTCAACTAGATCTGATAACTTTTCTGGCCATTGGTTTCGTTCTTCTAAATGCAGAGTTTTCAGCATTTCAATTACCACGTGATTCATCTTTTCATACATTCCATTAGTTTGAGGATGGTAAGACGTGGTGCGAATTTTCTGGCATTCGTATAGGCGACATAACTCTTGAAATATTTCAGCTTCAAAGGCAGGTCCTTGGTCTGTCAATACCTGGTCTGGATAACCATGGGGTCTGCAGAATTAAGCTTGAAATGTTCTTGCTGCTGTCTCAGCTGTTAAGTCTTTTACTGGAGCTACCACAAGGAATCTGGAATAGTGGACTACCATGGTAAGAGCATAGGTGTAGCCTGATTTGCTGGGTGCGAGTTTGACATGATCTAAGGCTACCAGTTCTAATGGTTGTTTGATGATAGGTTTGAGTGGTGCTTTCTGGCTGTTACGGTCTCTTCTACATAAAGAGCATGGTTCACAATTATTACACCATCTCTCTATGGAAGACCTCATGCTGATCCAATAGAATCTCTCACGTAACAGTATTTCCAGTTTTCTCCAACCAAAGTGTCCCGATCCATCGTGGTACGCTTCCAATACCATTTGGACATCTCTCTTTGGAACCACAACTTGCCTTACCATTTCATGTGTTCTTGGGTTGATATACCGCCTGCACAGTTGACCTTGATAGATGAATAGCCTGCTTCTTTCTTTCCACATGTGTTGGGCCTTTAGTGGAGCATTCTTTTCAAGTTTGGAATCTGGTTGGGTTATCAAATTCTTTACAAGGCTCACTGCCGGATCACTGTCTTGAGTCTCCTTCCATCCATAGTGAGGCAACGGGTTTAGTTCAACAGACTGACGGTTCTGGTAGATGCGATCTTCAGCGATTTTCCATTTTCTACTTTTATGGAAAGCAGGGACTTCTATTTCCTCTAAGTCATGCTCTTCATCTTCAATTCCTTGTAGATGTACTTGAGGGTTTATGGAGAGGGCATCAGCATTTGTGTTGTTGCGGCCTGCTCGATATTTGATAGTAAAGTCATAGTTTGATAGTCGGGCCATCCAGCATTGCTCCAGTGCACCAAGCTTCGCGGTATCCAGGTGTGTTATCGGGTTATTATCCGTGAAGACGGTAAACTTCGAAGCTGCCAGGTAATGCTTGAATCTTTCTGTTGTAGCCCAGGCCAAGGCCAGTAACTCCAACTTAAAGGAACTGTAGTTTTCTGGGTGGGTCAAAGTGGGTCGAACTCCAACTTAAAGGAACTGTAGTTTTCTCGGTGGGTCGAAGTTTCCTACTGGCATAGGCAATTACTCGCTCTCTACCATCTTGAATCTGGGAAAGGACTGCTCTCAGGTCTACATTACTTGCGTCTGTGTAAAGGATGAATGGTAGGTTATAATCGGTTGGCTGTCAGTAGTGTAGGTCTGTGCTCTGAAAATACCGCCTCTACGACTGCCTGGTATTCCTGTCCTCTGCGACCTATCGCTACTCGACACCATATCATCATTTCACTTTTTGGTGGTAGTACAATGGGAACTGGGTCTGTTACCCGCACACTGCCAATTTCTCCCCCAGACAGATTTACCTGTTGCTTGTGGATGAGGGCTCGGACTCTCTTTGGATGACTCTTGTCCGCCCATAACCAGCAGTCTCAGCAATCTGTCGGAGTAAAAAGAACACTTTTCCATAGCAGTTTTCAATTACATTTGTACCAATTACCATGTAGGGGTATTTTTCATTAGGATTGTCTTCTACCACAAACAACCCTTGGTCTTTTAATTCCTCCCTCCCCAACTTTATTGTAGCTGCTCTGTACCCCACCTGTTTTTGTGGTTGTCCATTAGCTGCAATAATATAAAAATTGGGGTTTGGGGGTTCATGATCGTTACCAGACCAAAATTGTTTGTAAAGGATATGTGGGATCGTAGTGTCTTGCGACACCGGTGTCCAGTAGGGCCGACATGGGGATTCCTTCTAGCGTAATGTTGAGGCACGGACGACCTTCCATGTACCGGTTATGCCAGTCATTTGGGGACCAGCTGCTCTACTCCTAGGGCTGGCCCTCGGGCCCAGGAATCTTGTGTTTAAAGGACATCCTCTTGCGAAGTGTCCGGGTTTGTTGCTTTGCAGGCAGATGGGTTGTCCTGAAGAATCCGTGTAGTCCCTGGCTCTGTGTTGGAATGGTGTGTCAGTCCCCTTAATGGGTGACTTGGTCTTCCTCCGCATCCATGTGACATCCTCAGGGCTATCAGCTAGTTGGATTTTGCTTGGTGATGGTGCTCCAGGCATAGTTTGCAAGAGCTTTAGTACATAGTCCATGTTTTTGGTTAACTGCAGCACCTGGTTATGCATGTCATCATCTGCTACAGCTTGACTGTCTGCTTTTGCAGGTTCTGTAGAATCAGGTTTAAAGAGAGGAGAGGTATTAGCCTGTCAGGATGGTATTGAAGGTTCTGCAGGCACTGGATCTCTTAGCACAGTTATAGCATGATCTTTTAAGTCATTAAAGTTCACATTTGGGTGATCCAATACCCACATATGTACCTGCTGGCGGTGGTAGTCTGACCTCAATCCCTCTGTAAGCTGCTCTGCAAGCATTTTATCCTCTTCCAATACACTTGCCGGGTCTACCTGTTTTAAGGACCGGAGTGCCCCTTGTAAACAGAGGGCATAGTCTCTGATGGTATTTTGTGGTCTCTGTTTACACTGGTAGAACAGCATTCTCAACTCAGACTGTGTGCGTTTTTCAAAGACAGTTTTTAGCTTATCAAACACTTTAGCAGCAGAGTCCCTGTCAGCATCACTCCAGGACTCAACCTCCAGCTCCGCTGCGCCTGTTAATTGTCCCAGCACAACGGTGGCCCGCTACTTCTCTGTCATTGTATACATGTCCAGCATTGCACACATATTTTGCTTAAAGGCTGCCGGGTTTGCCTTCATATGTTGGTAACCATTTGGCACCCAGTATATACGGCAAGGCTATCGGCATTATCTAGGCCGCTGCTCCGGGTGCTGCTATCCAGGCATCCCTCTCGTGAGGGACCTGTGCATTATCCTAATCACTCATGATGGGGCCCCACTAGTTAATCGCTGCCAACCAGTGAGATGAAACAAACTTTTTCGGTTGTCGGCGGCTCTGTAGAGGGAGCGGAGCACCTCGGGTATTTCCGGAGCAGGGAGCTGCGCTTCATTGATCTCCAGCAGAGTGAAGGGGCGGGGCTTATCTTCCCGCTCTTTTCTACCCGCGCTGTGGCGCAGCTCATTTTCTGTAATGGCGGACCGGTTTTACAGTATGTAAACAGTTAATAAAGTTCAGTTCTTGGCACACAGTACCCGCCAGGATTGAGGCGGTCGACAGGGTATGGGGTACTCGGGTACCGAGGCTGATGGCGGCTTTGATGGGGGATCACGGCTGGTCGATCCCCGGTCCCGTGCCCTGAACCCTCAATGGCTGGGAACAGTGGGGGAATAAGGGGATTGTTAACATGATGCCACCTATGGTACCTGGTAATGGGTATACCAGCGCTGCAGCCGGCCGCTGAGGTGATGGTTGGTGCAGCAGAGTGTGGTCCAGCTCTCCACAGGTGGTGCTTTACCTCAGGGCAGCGGGGATGGATGAGGGGAGTAGTAGTTAAGTCTTTGCTGACAAAACGGTGAATTGCAACAGTTAGATAGACACACAGACACACAGGGATTGTTGTTTCGGTACCTTTTACTGGTGGCAATGTAACAGGTACAGTCCAGAGTAGTAACCAGGCCTCTTTTGTCTTTGTACTCTGTGGTGTGGGGTAAGTCGTGCCTGAGCCTGAACCCACCGCCTCTTCTCCCTCTCTGGGCTTTGCTCTAAACTGGCAATGAGGTCCTTCTGCGGGGCACCTGTTTCTCCTATGAGCCCTGGTCCTGTGCTTGGTCAGTTTAGCGCCTCTCATTCTATTCTCCTCAGGGCTGAACACCTCCTGAGTCTACTAGGCTTTTGTTGTAGCTCTGAATGCTGGGAGCGTCGGACTCCAGTGTCCGAGTGTACTAATGGGCTGTAGTACCGGTTCCCTTTTCTTAGTTCCCTTCTCTCTCCACTTGCCTCCGACCCTTTCCCTAGGGTGCGCACAGCGGTCAGTGGTCCCTGGGCCTGGATCTCTCCCAGCGACCAGCTCCTCCATCTCCTCTCTCTTCCCTCTCACTGTAGACTCTAGACTGACTTCTGGGACTGACTAACATATCCACTCAGGTCTGGATGTTCTTAAAGGGGAACTGAATTAATGCAGCAAGTAGGGCTCCCCCTTCAGGTCTGGGGTGGAAAGGTGTGGTGTGCTGTGCGGACCAAGGTGTAATTCCCTCCTTAAACCGGTGGATCCTGTGGCAATCCCCTGTAGGGGTGCCACATAGCCCCTCATCAATGTATATAGCCCTCCATCTCTGGTACATAGACCCCATCACTGTACATAGCCCCCATCACTGTACATAGCCCAGCATCATGGTATATAGCACCCCCCCCCCATCACTGGTATATAGCGCCCCATCACTGGTATATAGCCCCTATCACTGTAAATGGCACCCGATCACTGGTATATAACACCCCCATCACTGGTATATAGCTCCCCCATCACTGTACACTGTCACCATCACTGGTATTTAACCCTCATCACTGGTATATAGACCCCCAGCACTGGTATATAGCCCCCATCACTGGTATATAGTGCCCCATCACTGGTATATAGACCCCATGCTGCCACACACCATAAAATAATAAACAATTGAAATCGCCCTCCGTCGCTGTCTTACAGGTACCGTGGCATCCTTCAGTCTTCCTGCTTGTCCCCAGCTTATAATCATGTGATCATCGCATCAGTGACGTCATTGCTGCTGTGTCAATCAAGTGATTAGAAGCCAGGGACAAGTAGGAAGACTGGGGGATGCAACAGGGCCTGTAGGACAGCGACAAAGGGTGAGTTCAATTGTTTATTATTCTATAGTGTGCGGCAGCACGGGGGCCACATACTGTGATGATGGGGGGTGAGTACCCTTAGTTTAATGTAATATGCGCCGCTTCCTCCACTGCTGATGGACAGGTAGTTGATATTACACTACAATAATGAGCGGGGGCACGTGATCTCCCACTGTCTCTGACGCCCCTTCCACCTCCTCCAGTGCCTGACTGTCAGGACTGACTCGAGTATAAACCGAGTGGGGCACTTTTCACCACACAAAAAGAGTAATGAAAAACTCGGCTTATACTCGAGTATATATGATATCTAGTTAATTACCGTAAGTTTCAGACATTTGAAAACACATAGGTATCAATTTGTCTGTACATTTAAAAATTCAATCTTTTGTTTGTTATCATATGTCGTATTCATTATAACCTGAACGTATCATGCTAAGAATCATACTTGGTGAACACTATGTTTACGCTACATCCATAGTGTACAGTTTCACCACAATTTCACCAAAATTATGGCTAAGACACTTTGGTTTATAATTAGTTTATAATGGCCCCTTACCCTGCGGCCGAAGGGCTCTGATGCTGAGGTGAGCCTAGCAAGAGACCTCTGAACACCGCACTGCTGTGGACCGGAGGGAGAAAGCAGACCCTGTCAGCGCGTCGCTGCTGTGATCCGGGACATAGGTGCAGGAGGCCCCCGTACTCTGAGAAGGAGGAAGAGGCAACCGTGGGAACACGTGTGCGCCGGACCTCCTAGGATGCATCGCCCCCAACGGCTCCCTGAGGCGTCTGAGGCTGTGACCGAGCGGTGAGTGAGGTGTAACGATCCCGTCGCGACACCCGAGGGCGGCACGGTTGGTCCCTTTCCCGCCGGGCGTCCTAGCAGACGGGGAAGACTGCCCGCTGAGCCCGTCACGAAGGGGAGGAGAGGCCGCAAGAGTGGACCGGAGCGAGGCACAGGGGGAGCAGGAGCTTACATTCACCTCCGGTGCTGGGGCTGAGAAACGCAGACAGTGTGTGCAGGGGCCGTGACCCGCGCGGGACTAGCTACAGGCATCTAAATAGAGGAGCTGGCGACCGGGTCACACAGCCCAGCAATTCCCGGGACAAGATAAATAAAAGGCACAGACACTCTGAAGGGGGCCGGTGTAGCCAGAGCTGAATCCAAAGTAACAAAATAAACGACAATAAAACGCCAGTCTGTCCACAGACGGTTATCTCATATATAACTAACAAACAGACACTCTGATCTCTGTGCTGACCCCCTCTTCATCTCCCCCTCTGAAGTGCTACACACCGGCTTCTTTTGGATCCTGACCCAAAATATACTATAGAGAGATCTCCCTGTATTATCAAGCCCCTGGAGCAGTATTAACCTCTGCTGCGCTGCGGTCAAGCTGTTCCTTTTTTCACCACCAGAGGGGGCAAGAGCTCCATTGAATGCTGCCTATTTACTGCAAAGTGATTAGATTTACTAAACTGCCACAAGCAATGTGCACCGTGTCTACCTAGTCGATGGCATGTGACCTTGGGGAGGCCTAATAAAGATCGAATAAAAGAACATTCCACAGAACCATAGCTAAACATGGGGAAAACAAACATTAAAACCCCCAGAGTACCTTCTAAAACCACTAACCCAGTTACCCAGGCCGATGTGGATAAATTCCTCTCAAAACAAACCGACCTCACGACTCATCCTAAATCTACCAAACGTACGTTCCAACTGATGGCTGATGCGTCTGACTCTGAAGTGGAGAGCGATTCGGACGCAGAGATGGACCCTAAAGATAATAAAGTCACCCGCTCTTTCATAAAGCGCATATTGACGAAAGCCATAGAACCGATAAGCAAGGAGCTTGCTGAGATAAAATTAGATTTGGCTCAACAAGGTCATAGACTGGGGACAGTAGAAAATGACCAGGCAACCACAATGACACAAACTAATAAATTACTGGACTGCCTCAATGCACACGAAACTCAACTACATGCCATCCACTCCATGCTTGAAGATCACGAAAACCGTGAGCATAGGAACAATATCCGCATAAAATACCTTCCAGAATCAATTGCGTTTGAAGCCCTGCCCTCAGCTGTGAATGAAATCTTTAATAAACTGCTCCGAGAGGACGACCCCAAAGACATGGAGATTATTAGAGTACACAGGACACTACGCCCCAAGCCAAACCAAAATGACCCGCCCCGTGATGTACTGTGTCGCTTCCTAGACTACAGAACAAAAGAACTCATCCTACGGAGAGCCAGGGAGACAGAGACTATCGAATATGAGAACTCTCAACTGAAACTGTTCCAGGACATCTCTGCCATAACCTTAAAGAAGAGACGCCTGCTTAAACCTCTCACAGATATTCTGACACAAAAAGGCTATCGCTTCCGCTGGCTGTTCCCTTTCGTAATCTTTATTACAGCTGGTGAAAAGAAACTAACGGCCAGGACGTCAGGAGACATCAGAGACGTCTGCCAATCACTAAGCATTGAATTACAGTCTTATCCTGACCTAGAGACCTTCCACGCAGCGTCTTTACAAAAACCTCTCCAAGTCACCCCTCCATGGCAAGTCGCTGGAATTCCGAAATCACAACGCCTTCGAAAAAAGATATCCAAAACACCACCACCAAAGGATGGTGTGGAGACGACCTGATGTCTTCGCTCTAAGATACAAAGGACTCTCTCTCGTCTGCTTGATAGCTGACTATTCCTTAACACCGTGTCCACGAACCATCCATACACGCCATTGATTGGAATGTTGCTAATCCGATACCGGGTTTTCTTACCCTTAAAACCAAACAATCCACTTCAGTAATCCTACATTTACCTACCACCCATCCACCCAATTCCCTCCTATGTCTTCCCCCCCTCCCCATTCCCCCCATTCCCTTCCCCACCCCATACCACCATGACACTCGAACCCCTAAATAACCACAGCTACCATGTGCCTTTTTGACTGAAGGGATGACCGCATTACCAGCGGCCTTACTTAAATAGAGAATGTGGTGTAGCCATTCTTATAAGAGTGACCTTTATGTTATACAAGTTATGCTGCTTTCTGTAGTACTGTTAGGTTATATCTTTGTTTTGTATTATGTTTGACTTCTAAACTCACAGAAGTTCTGTGTCCATAGACACCGTATAGGTGTCCTTACATACCTGCTACCATTGGCCCTTTTCCCCATCCCTTACCCGCTACCCATCCACTCACACAACGGAACCCATCCTTCCTTCCCCTCACCCCATCTCCCCAATACTACAGCAGGTATTATCTGACTATGGTGGAACCACTAATAATCCTCACCATATGGTCCACATTGCTGTGTCGCTGATTGTTAGACATGTTGTACATAATTGGAATGGAAATGTTATTAATGCCTTCCTCTTTTCTTTTGCTTTCTCTCCCTACTTCTGTACCTACTTTTCTTCCTTCTTACCCAACCAACCCTCCCGGCCATGAGGATGGAGTCGAGGACCACTCGAATCAAATTCACACCTATCTGACATCAATCCCCCATTGATGGCGTCTCAACATAAGGTATTTACCTTTGCTACGCTCAATGCTAAGGGGCTAAACTCCCCCATACCGAGGAGACACACTCTAGACCTACTTAAGAAACACGCGGCGGATGTGCTGTTGATTCAGGAAACTCACTTTGTCCCTGAAAAACTACCTAACCTTGACCGGTCACACTATGATACCTGGTTCCACGCCACATCGCCACAACCCCGGTCACGAGGGGTCTCGATTGCTATAAAAAAGGGAATCACTTTCCAAATTCGAGAACATCTAATTGACACTAACGGCCGCTATATTTTCTTCAAAGGTCTACTGGCTATTAATTTAGCTACGATTTGTTGCCTATTTGCCCCCAACAAAAAACTACTAAAATGGCTCCACTCGACTTTGAGGAAAATAGGAGATTTCCATGAAGGCACACTGATAGTAGGAGGAGATCTTAATATAGCACTAAACCCGCTAATAGATACCACATCAAAGAAAAGTACTTACTCACAAGGTGATCTTAATAAAATCAAGGTCCATCTTCGCGAGCTCCAACTGCTGGATGTATGGAGATACCTACACCCAGATGACCGTGACTATACCTTTTATTCTCACCCACACGCCTCTTACCATAGATTAGATTACTTCTTTGTCTCTAAAAACACCCTTGCTAAAGTGAGATCAACGAAAATTAACCCTAACATATTCTCAGACCACTCCTTCGTAACGATGACGCTGACACTACATAAGACCTTTCCTGTTTATAGATCGTGGCGACTCACTGAGTCGGTGCTCGACAGCCCCTCCACCCACTCTCGCATAACCAAAACATTGGAGCAGTATTTTGCTCAAAACGATAATGGTGAGGTTGTGGCGCCGACGCTTTGGGAAGCTCACAAATCTGTGGTCAGAGGAGAATTTATTTCAATCACAGCGTACATTCATAAACAGCAACAGAGACAGCTTGATCAACTATATGAGGAAATCTCCGACCTAAAAACAAAACACAAAAAACTAATCACCCCCCCAATAATGGAGCAACTAACCCTTAAAAGGCGCCAACTTAAAGATATCCTATTCCTACAAGCGGCAAAATGGTTCGCTTCATGGCACACTAAAATGTACGTTCACGGCGACAAAGCCTCAAAACTGATGATTTCTAGAATCAAACAACGACAAACTCGCACTTCCATACATTCCATTAAAACTGCGGAGGGACGATCCACAACCAATTATAACCAAATAGAAACAGCACTTCTGCACTATTATACACAACTATATAACCTACGCCCCGAAGAATCCAAAACAGAAGAGGCAACCAGAAGGCAAAAAATCAAACATTACTTATCCCGCCTAAATCTTCCGAGCTTTACCCCACAACAGCAATTGCTGCTAAACAAGCCTTTTAGTTTAGAAGAACTACGGTCCACTCTGTCAAAGTGTCCACCCAACAAAGCACCGGGACCAGATGGACTACCCTGTGCCTACTACAAGTCCTTCCCCTCGATTCTACAACCACACATGCTGAATATGTACAATTCCATATTACAAGGAGGTCAATTCCCGGCTCAAACCTTAGAAGCAAAAATATCCCTAATATACAAAGAAGGGAAAGACCGGGAAATGTGTAGCAGCTACCGGCCGATCTCCTTGCTAAATGTTGATTTAAAAATTTTCGCCAGTATGATCGCTCGTCGAGTAGCTGCCTACCTCCCGGACAAAATCTCACTAAACCAAACTGGATTTGTGGGGGGAAGAGAGGGGAGGGACAACGTGCTGAAGGTACTGCATCTTACCCACTATGCCAACTGACAAAAAATTCCACTAGTCCTTCTGGGAAAGGACGCTGAAAAAGCCTTTGATAGGGTGGATTGGCTATACTTAGAAGAGACGATGCTTGGCTTCGGCATCCCGACCCAACTAGCTGCTGCGATTTTAAAAATGTACACCAGCCCAACCGCTCGCATCAGCATCAACAGCTCCCTAACAGATACCTTCTCCATACACAATTGCACGAGACAGGGTTGCTCACTGTCCCCTGTATTATTTATCCTAGCAATGGAACCCCTGCTGATCGATATTCAGCTTGATAAAGGATTCAAGGCATTACACTAGGAGGGACGCATCATAAAATGGCTGCCTTCGCAGACGATTTACTTATATTCATGACCAATCCTTCTAAAAGCTTCCCCCCCTTATTAAAAATATTTGACAACTACAGTACCCTCACCAATTTTAAAATAAATACATCGAAATCGGAGGCCTTAGACCTGAACGTCCCACTACAACTCTTATCCATATTAAAAACCTTATACTCGTTCTCATGGCCCAAATCGCACATCACTTATCTAGGCATAAAAATTAGTAGATCTCATAAAGCTCTTTTCTCCCTCAACTACCCCCCTTTATTAGACAGAGTAACTGCCACTATGAAAACTTGGCGTGACCCTTTCTTATCCTGGATGGGTCGTAAGAATATCCTCAAAAGCCTCATCCTGCCTAAATTTACTTACCTCTTCTCTATGTTACCAATACATGTCCCTAATGTTTATTTACGCAAGGTCAATTCTCTTCTTTACGCCTATATTTGGAAACATAAGAGACACCGTTTAAATTTCCGCACTCTTTTTCTTCCAAAAGTAAAAGGAGGAATGGGCGCACCAGATATTAGAATCTATTACCACGCAGCAGTCCTATCACGCTCTGTTGATATCATACGAAACACACACAACAAATTATGGATCGATATAGAAAACAAATGATCCCCACAGCTTCTCCGCCCCCTCCTACTGACGCACTGCAGTGACAAATCACCTGAACGCCAACATAACCCTCTCACAAGCACACTCCTACGAATATGGACCAATATACATACCTACTTGATACCCCCATCGACTCCTCTCCTTACCTTGTTGGATATACTAATGAGATCGAAACTACTATACAACCGAAGCAAATACCGCACCGGACTACTTGCCAGCCTAACAGCGGATCAATTATATGCAGACGGAGCTCTTCTCCCATTATCTAATCTGCACAAAATACCAGGCCTCGAATCTATTAATTTCCTCCAATATAAGACTCTACAATCCCTCTTACACAACATCCGATTCGATACGGCGCTCACCCGCAATCCCACAGCATTCGAAACGCTCTGCGCAAGACAGATTAGACCTACTAAGATCCTTTCTACCATTTACCAAAGCATTTTAGATAGAGATGTACCCATGAAAAGAGCCTATATACATAGCTGGGAAAAAGATTTAGGTTATAAGTTTACACCTCAACAGATTTCATATATCTACACCCACTTACATGGCCCGACTAACTGCATCAAAGTACAAGAGAACTCCTACAAAATTCTCTCTCGCTGGTATACTGATCCACAGAAAACACACAAATGGAAGAAACAATTCCCTACGAATTGCTGGCGTTGTGGTGATGTGAACGGGAACTACATCCACCTTTGGTGGCATTGTCCATCCCTGATCCCCTACTGGAATCTGACGACACGCCTGATCAGAGATGTGACAAAACGGAATATCAAGTTATCCCCTGAAGTTGTCCTGTTGAATCTACCCCTAGACGCTTCCCATGGTGGGTTCTCTGTGTTAATCTGTACAATACTGGCTGCGGCGAAACTTCTTATACCAACGGTATGGAGATCGCCTCAAATCCCGACTCTTCATTCGTTAATTGATAAAATTGACCAACTGTATCTAGTAGCGAAACTGGCTGCCTCGGGGAACCATACACAAGCATCTGTTAGTAACCACTGGCGAGCTTGGGTACTCTTCAAAAAGACGCTCATAGTACCTTAATCTTGACCCCTCGCCTCATTTAATCAACAGAGATCCACCTCCTGACCCGCCCTTCCCGCCTCTTTCTTCCCCTCTAACCTATTATTCTCTCTTCTATTTTCCTACTTATCCTCTCTTCCTCTCTCATATATTGTTTCACCTTCTTCTTGTGCTTAACTTTCTCTAGATAGTTTGACAATAACCGTATTTAAACATATGTTTGGAATTATTTAATCATTTTTCATTGATTGTCACGAGCTGAATTCTCCTATTCTGTAATTATCTGATTATCATCTTAATATCTTGTAAAACAATAAAAAGAATTTTTGAAATGAAATGAAATAATTAGTTTATAATTATCACTGCAAAAGACACTACACTGCCACAATGTGTCAGCAGTATGTGATAACGAAATAAAAAAGACTGTTCCTCCACAATTGTCTGTAATGAAATGTAGTGCTGTTGCATCTTTTGTGACTGTTTTCTTAGCATTCTAGCCACAGCAGCACACATATGCAAGCCTGTATCACTTTGTATGGATGTGCCAGATATACCAACTTTTCTTAATTAGAGCAGAAAACAGATGGATCCTACATATCCTGAGTTCATTTTGGAGGCCTTAACCTATAAAATGTGAAACTGTTAAGTTTAGAGTCCCACCTGAAGAGGAAGAATTGTTGTTGGCAGATGGGCTTACACAATTTGATCAAAATGTGCCAGGAACATCACAATTACAGGAGCAACTCAATGAATTAGAATATCATCAAAAAGTTAATTTTTTTTCAGTAGTTCACTACAAAAAATGAGACGCATATATTATTTAGTATCATTACAGAGTGATCTGTGTCAAGAGTTTATTTCTGTAAATGTTGATGATTATGGCTTACAGTCAATGAAAACACAAAGGTCATTATCTCAGAAAATTAAAATTGGGACAATGAAGGTTAATTAACCGCACTGCCCCATTCCACGAGATGTCAAGGGGTGAATGTAATATAGATTTATTAGTCAACGCATTGCAGGGCTCCATGGAACACCCTGAAACATGGCAATATGATACTGATTTATCCTGAGGAAGGGGCCAGGGAGTCATGAAGCACATTGATTAATACATCAACATTATATTCACCCTTTGATGTCTTGTGGAATATGGCAGCGTGGTTTTTAACTCTTCATCCTTCCTACTCTATATGCATCACGCTGGGGACTGCAGCAGCCGTGATATGCTTTTTTTAGTGGTTGTGACTCTCACAACTAAACAAGGTGAAGCCTCTGATACCTGTTTAGGTAATATTTTATCTCTCAGACCCTTCATCTTGCCTACTTTAATTTTCTCAGATAATGACCTTTGGGTTTTCATTGGCTGTAAGCCATAATCATCAATATTAACAGAAATAAACACTTATAAATAGATCACTGTTTGTAATGACCCTATATATGTTTTGTCAATATTTTTGCCAAATAGTTTCAGATACAACTTTAAAGAAGGTAATCAAGTAATTTTATTAAAATGGATAATAAAGAATACAAAATTAAAGAAACAGTATGATATTGCATACATTATTTGTACAATCAACATACAAAGGTTATGCATTTACTTATATCACATCACCACAGAGTTATGAATACATCATCTGTCTGGAATATCAGAGAAGCCACAATAAAGATAAAAGAGAGCTTAGTGGGAAAATTAAACTCTGTTTTCGGACATCAAACGAATATAGGTTCACCTAGGAGCTATAAAAATCATCTGTCAGATAATTATCTCACAGAGAACTCCTGGAATATCTGCACTGGATCGCTTCTGTCTGTATCATGATTCTACCAACTTTTATAGTGCTTAGATAATAGAAGTATAAGTCTGGTTAATGTTTATAAATGTGATTCTTAGATAATCCAGAATTGGCCAGATTCTGTAATCTCGAGAAGTTACTTATAAACAAATATATTCAGACAATAGATTTGTGTATGTCTCATGGATGATACTTATAAGTCAACACTAGTTATTTGGACACAGTATTTTGTTTTGTCAAAGTAATTATGGTATGAAAAACAGTGGTCACTTGTATACAAGTCAAGATCATATTTCTCTAAAACAAAGAACATTAGAGAGCCCAAAACAATGAACATTGTCTTCCAGTATAAACATAGAGCAAACACTCACCAGTAGACAAAGGTTTGTCTATTAGTAAAAATGATGTTACACTGCAATATATAGTGCATGAATCTATACAACCCTATTTAACATTTGCAATACACTCCTCCTTTGACCTAATGACCCCACTATATTAAAGCATACAAACGATATATTACAATATGTAGGCTATAGGTATCTATATTTTTATTAGAAATACAATATAATATACTGTATGTGTTTCACTTAATGTATTGAATTACTGAAATAAACTTTTTGATGATATTCTAATGCATTCAGATGCAGCTGTATATGTATTGTACACACAGCGATAACACAAATTTCATATGTACAGAAAATATAACAATATTCAGATATAATGCTTACATATTTCTGGCACCTTTTGTGAATCTTTGGATGGACAACCATGCGCAGTCCTTCCCAATACAGTTGGAATGAGGCATCGGATTTACCCAAAAATCTGATTTTCTTTTGCTTACTTTAAGTAGACACAGTTTAACTTTATGGAGATGGACAATGCATAGAAGCAAAATTTGTATATACCAGCAAATAAATGAAGATTCAACATCAAGTTCAATGGAGGAAGTGAAAATCTGAAACCTAATGGTTGTGAATTATGATGTGAATTATAAAATAAGTTTGCTCTGACCAAGTTTAAATTTAAAAGAAAAATTTTCTTAAGGTTAGAAAAATGGGAAGTTTATTTCACATACAGAAATGTAAAGTGTACATTCAAATGCAAAAAGAATGCAAATTTTTAAAATTATATTTTCATAGTTCATGTTAATTTAACATGGTTTTTTTTTAAGCCTAATACATAGTAAAATAAAAGTCAGAGGCATTTCCCAGGATTAAAAAAATGTGCTGAAGGCAAGAAATGGTTTAAAATAACATTTAAAAAAATATTCCCAGAGTAGCCTCCTCCTTCTTTGTATGACACGCTGGCTGGACATCATTTCCAGTCCAGCGAATTGTGGGTGATTATCGGGTGTGTGGGCCAGCTTCGATATGTGCACTGCGCATGCTCCAGAGCTGACCTATACAACCAATACACCCCCACAATGCACCGGAAATTATGTCTGGCTGCCGAATCATACACGGAAGGAGGAGGCAGGAATTTCAGATTGGGAGCATGCAGGGAATGAATTCTCATGCCCACTGGGGCATGATAACAGCAGCTAGTAGGGAGACAGAGTCCTGGAGACCGCCCAGTCAGTCTACATACCGTAGTCTGGATGCCTCATTCGCATGCAAAAATGTAAGTCACAAAGTCTTTTTTCACAGCCAATATTTGGCAGCTTTAGGTCAGACAGGGATGGTTAAGGTTGTGCTAGGAAGGTGCAGGGACAGGTAATGATAGGATAGGGTAAAAACAACCTGACAGGTTCCCTTTAAAGCAGTGACCTCCAAGTATGACTGGCAGTTCATGGTAGGACATATCAAGGAGAGATACTAACCAAAGAAAGACTGCTCTGCACAACATAAAAATGTAAAACCCATACCATAGGAATAGGGAATTGTACCTAACAATAAAGTTATAGATTATCTCTGATAAAAGCCTTTAAACAGAATTTCATAATCAGCAAGTCTAACAATAAGGATTTTGTTAAGCTGAGCAGTTCAAAAAACCTTAGAAAAGAAACGCCTAAATTAATACAAATTGGAAATATAATTTATGAGAAAGCCATTGCTTTTTAAAGGGAACCTGTCACCAGGTTTTCCCCCTACCTTTAAGACCTTTTTACATCATTCTATTAAGCTGTATGTATGTCCTCAAGCCCCTCTGCATAGCACAAATGAGACCTTTTTTTCCTACCCACACATGTCCAGTCCGATGGGCATCTTTTACCTTGATCTGGCACCTCATCATTTTCTACATTCCCATGCTACATCATCCACAAGTGTCTCCCAATCGTGCCCCTGCACTAGCATGTGTTGCTTTGCTGAAGGCAGAGCACAGTACTGTAATGTGCATGTGTGGAGACCACTGGGACGGGGTACTCGGTACCGGACCGGGGTACTGCTGGGGATATCACGGCTTTCTTGGTCTGGACTGTGTCCCGGGTTCCGCAAGTAAAAGGGTATATTTACAGGGGAAATTGTTTGTCGTGACACCACCCACAGGTTGTGGTCAGTAAGGGGACCACCGCTGCAGTGTACTTCTGTCAGGAGGATGGATGGATGCTGCAGCAAGGTAGATGAGCCCGCCACAGATCGGGGCTGCTCCTGACAGGGTGTAAAGGTAAAATATAGCTCTGTATACCTGGAATCATACACGGAAGACTGAAGCAGGGTTCACAGGGTTTTACTTGCATGTTCTTTACAGTTGAAACAGCTCACGGTTCAGTTCACAGTACAGTTAACTCCGGTAACTCTTAACCCTCTGCAGCCAGGCTGTTTTCCTGAGACCCTTCACTCTTTCTATTTTTAACCTTTCTGGCTTGTTCTTCCTCTGCTCTTCCTTGTGGGTTGTATGACAGCAACTCGGTCCCTTAGTATGGCTTTCCCCTATGTGTATGGGAAGCAAGCCGGATCCTCTATAGCGTTGCTGAGTCTCCAACCCGTGTAGTAGGAACACTGATCTGGAATCCGTGTTCCCCGCCGGTATGTCTGGGGAGGCGGCATGCAGCAACAGCCCCCTCAGAGCCGACACTCTGGTCCCAGCCTAGCTTAGGTGTCCCTGTCTTGCAAGGGATCACCGGCTCTTTCCCACCCGTGTGGCTATCCAGGTACTTCAAGGGAACCCTTTCCCGCCTGTAGTCGGTCAACGCTGCCATACACCTCGGACCCAGTGGCACCGGTCCGGTCTCTGTCCTCACTTACCCTTGGACTGCCGGCTATGGACGAGCTTTCTCTCCATGGAACGGTGTCACTGTGGATTCTGTGTCTCTAGGGAGCCCTATCCCTCCGGGAAGTGTCACTTTCTGTCACTGGTCTTGTCTTTACTGGTCAGCACCCTTGGCCTACTAAGTCTTTACTTCTCAGTCTACTCCAGCCTACTGGCTAACTCCTCCCAGTGTTTCCTTTTTGTACTGGTCTACCACCTGACCTACCTTCCCACCCACTTTCCTCTAAACCCCACCACCCCTTGCCCACCTAGAGTCCCAAGCTCTGGGTTGGGTGTTGTGCTCTAGTGGATGTGTATGTGCTGTAGGCGTGTGTGTAGCACTTGTCTCCTACCTGCCTGGCTGCAGTTCCCTTATGTGGCCACCCTGATCGCAGGGGCGCCACACGTGCGCCAGTAAAGGCTAAAGTGCACTGATGATGCAGAAGTAGGGATGGGCAAACCTGAATTGTAAAGTTCTGGACTTGTAACGAACACATTGTGTTCGTGGACAAGGTCCCAAACATGTTGTTTCAGTTCGGGTCCAGGGGCTGTAAAAAAAAAAGCACATTATTAATAAACATTATAATTATACTTACGTGTCCAGCGAGGGGTCCTCCCATCCCGCTGTCTCCTGGCCTCTTCTGCTTCCGGTGCCGCTCATTAACTTCCGACGGTATTCACTGCATTGCTGTCACTTGGCAGTCTTTGGCTTTTTCAGGCTGTGTTCAAGATGACATCAGGGTTCATCTGAGTTCATGGCCCGAGCCATGAACTCGTGTGAATTTTGACTATCACTGTCAGTCTCATCCTGCTTCTCGCTCTGTATAGACGCTTGTCTATACAGAGAGATGTAGCAGTGCTGTCCCTGTGGACTACGTCAGACTAAGGATTTTGTTTATAATAAAGATGGAGTCTCTAAGTGTTTTTTGCTGTTTTATTTGAAATAAAAATATTTTTCTCTGTGTTGTATTTTTTTTAAGTTTACTTAAAATTCATGCAGCCGGGAGAGACAGCAAGACAGGAGGATGAGTCGCGGGGCCGGTAAGTATGATCATAATGTTTATTATTAATCAATTGCATTATTTTACAGCCCCCCCTCCCCATCCCATATCTGTAAAGTCCAAGCTCGGGGTCCCAAGCATGGGGGAAGGGTTCGCTCATCACTATGCAGAAGTAAAGCCGGTATATGCGTACTACAATACTTTGTTGTTTTTGTCAAGACACGAGACTAATGTAAATGGTTTTATTTTTGAATGAAGTCATCTTGTGTCAATTGTGGACCAATATTTTGAGCAAAAGGTAAGAAAAAGCACATCAGTAGGGTGTGAAAATATCATAGATACTACAATGAATGTCCTGGAAAATCTGAATGAATAGACAGCAACATTGTACAGTGTTGATGATCAACATAACGTTATACAATTTGTGCCCTAAAAATTTGATAAACCCATAACATCGAAGGATTCAGGAATCGGGGAAAATAAGTAACAACCAAGTTAATAACATGTATGAATGCTCTGTGAAAAGTAATTTTTTGACATTAATAAGGTGCATACGTTTGAGATCATTGCTTTTTAAGCACCTGGAACATCATTTGGGCCCCCCCCCCCCGCCCTCCAAACTATCATTAATTTTATTATACTCCATAGGAAGCAGGAAGAGTAGGACAATTGGATAGTATTAACGGATATGGATAAAAGGGAGGAAAAAAACATACACTACAGAATAATAGTAATAATAATAATCAAGGTGTATGCTATTATAATCAAACAGGCTTGCAATTTGAGAATGAGACCTGAAGATCAGATAGGTTGTAGAACTAATATATATCAAGCTCAATTTAGTAGAGATATAAACAGTCCATAAGAGGTGTAGGAGAAACCTCTTTGCCCCAAAAGCTGCAAAACATGAATATATGTATCATGACTGTGCATTCTGGATGAATATAGCATTTGTAATTTAAGCCAAAATTCTGCAAAATTGGATGTCACAAGAAATGTGCTATAAATACATAAAATAAAGAAAATGAGATATATATTTCTAGATCTTGACATTCGATGTGTATAAAGTAATATTGATCAATCATTACCTCATTATTGTTTTCACTAGTATTTAAAAACTCATTTAGTATATAAAGATATCCATAGATTAAAATATTTAAAGTATAACTAAATTTTTAAACATTTTTCATATATTGTAACTGATTTCAAGAAATGTTTAATCGATGGGGGTCCTAATCCAAGACCACTAAAACCTGCATAAACCAAGAAATAGAAATACTCAGCTTTTGATTAAACACTTGCAGAGCAGGGCATAGGCTCAAAAGAAAGTTTTGGTCTCTGTATATGAAATAGCATAAAGCTAGAACATATGCTGAGAGCTTCAACCTCTTGAGTTTCATCGATCGGTGGAGGTCTCTGAACCCAGACTTCCATTGATCAACGGTACTTGACAAGGGCAATTGTGCATCATAGAAATCCTTAAAAGGTTTGTTACAATTTAAAGTTTTATACTACCTGAGGATAAAAGCGTACCTGTCATTTCATCCAAAACCAAAGAAGAAATGTGGTCTTGATGCCTTCAACCATTCGTTCAGGGATTGATTACTCCAATTTGTATGCTCTGTAACTCCTGATCCATGCCGTTTTGTCAGCATTTTGAAAGCACTATGTCATCTTTTCCCTCACTTACCGGCAAGCACTACGGCTACTGTTCTCCACTAGCGTTTCGGCTTTCTGGAATTTAAAGACTTCTGCCCCAAGTCTTTTTATTCATGAAAACAATGAGCAATGCCAGATTGGGGATTTCTAGCAAAAGTCACACCAGGACTTCCACGTTGCAAGATGCCAGCATGAATGAAATGCTGGAAGGAAAAGGCGCACAATAGTATTACCCGAAAATTAGCAATGATCGAAATGTGGTATACAGACTCACCTGTGTTGGTTGTGAGACGTCACAACCAATATTCAAACATGTGATATCAAAGGTATCAATAGTATCCGGTGTGCTGCAGTCCTCTCACATGTAGTAATTCCAGGATAATCGTAGAGAAGACAGTGGACCTTACACTGCGCTCCCGCTCCAATAAAACAATGGATACAATTCAAATAGAATTCATCTGGTGGTTTATTCTACGCATTTCAGGGCCTTAAAACCCCTTCATCAGGAACACCATGCATGGAAATGTGTGAATCCTGATGAAGAGGTTTTTAGGCCCTGAAACACATAGAATAAACCACCAGATGAATTCTATTTGAATTGTATCCATTGTTTTATTGGAGCGGTAGCGCAGTGTAAAGTCCACTCTCTTCTCTACGATTATCCTGAAGATGTCAGCATGCAAAGGAACATCCCACAAATCTGTGCCACCACTATTGCAGTAAATCGGCATGATTTTGAGAGATCTTCCTCTTTGCACTGAACTGAACTGAACACTGCCACTTACTTTACTAAACTGTTACTGAATGCTAACATCATCATTTCAACAGTTCAGTAATAGTAGCATATGTGGCAGCACTCACTTAATGTGAGACCTTGCTCTTTCTCTATAAGAACTGCATCGCACATGTAAGTTTGACGACAACTTTTGCTAAAACGTTTGGCCCATTTGGAAGAGACTAAAAACCCTAATGAGCAGTTTTGCTACTTAGATGATATTTAGAAAAATCACTGCTTTTTATTAAATAAATAGGGCAGCCCCGATGGGTGGCAGGTACTTTTTGAAGTATGCCTCTCAGTTTGAGAGACCCAACTAAGCATTTGATCGTTAAAAATTCTAAGCAGACACATTTGAAATGTTTTCAGAAAGTTTATTAAATTGTATTGGTAAAAATAATACATAATGAGGAAAATTCACAGCACATTCATAGCAGTTATGCTACTGAATTAAAATTTGCATTCATCTACATTGACAAAAATAGACAGATTTAGCAGTAAAAATGTGGGATATCCCTTAATGTAATTCTGGTAAACAGCTGACATGGTTACCAATGTAAAGATACAGCTAAAGTCACAGAAGAAGAATGGTTAGTAAAAAAGAAGTTGACAAATCCACTTGAAAGTTTAAAGAACAACAATAAAGAAGCTTAGACGTTACATTTTATTATGTATTTTATATTATCAGCTGCTGTCCTATCAACCCAAAATTATAATCTTATTGCCCAAAATCCCTAACTCCAAACTGTTCAGCTATGGGGTATATTAATTCTTGCAATTCAGGAAGTGCCAGTCCCATGTTGATTGTTCGGCCATAATCACATATGGAAAACTATGTTTGCCTTAAATTCACAGAAATCTGCATTTTTCAAATGTGCAGCTCAATTTAAACTGCATAGGGTACTTTCTCAAGAAAGTGTGCATGAGGTTTTAGAAAACCCAATCTATTTTCATCATAAAGTCTTCAGTTGTAGATGTTATTGCTTTATCTGTGCATGAAGCTGAAAATTTGCAAATGTTTCTTTTCCTACAGTTTTTTTAAAAATGCACATTTAAAAAATGACACAAAATAGGACACCTATAGCTTTCAAATACCGTATTTGTAAAATGATAGGATGGAGGATACAACATGTTCTAAAACAAACTCAATTAACAAAAATGGCATCAATATCTGTTGTCCATAAATACTTAAAGTAGCTTTAAAGGGGCTGTCCGGTCTAAACTGATAATGCTGCAGTCACTCTGTGTGACTGCAGACTTACCAATCCTCTCAGCGCACACACTGCACTGTGAGAATTAATGTTTTCTAAACTGGGAGCAGACCGCAATTATGCGGTATGAATGTTCCCGAACAGAGTTCTTGGCTAGTGGGTGTGACCTCACTCAATAAAAATGTATGGATGTGGAGCAAGGCCACACCCACTAGACAGCTGCTTCCAATAATTGGACATGCCCACTCCATACACTTGTATTGAGCAAGGTCGCACCCACTAATCGAGGCCTCTGGCTGGGAACATGCATACTCCATAATTGTAGTCCATTTCCAACTTAGAAATTGGCGAATCAGTGTCCTGGGAGGATTAATAACTCTGTAGTCCCATCAAGTGACTGCAGAATCATTAGTTCTAGACCTGCCAACCTCTTTAACCATAATTTAACGTTTGATAGCTAGTATGGGCCATGTATTGATTATCAGTTGGGGTCAGACTGCTGGGATCCCCGTTTTTCTTGGGGTACGTGCATTTATTCACTGGAATGACCATTAGGGTGCTTTATTCAATGCATTTCAAAGTGAAACCCCACTTCTTTATCAAGAAATGCATCTAATTTACTATCCAGTGATTTACAGTTTATTTCATCCACAGCAGTGAAGTTCAATCCACATTTTCTCATGGTTCTTATACACTGATTCAGCCTCTGGACTTGTGGACCTTGCAGCAGCTTTTTTACGTTACTACTGGTGGTGGCTTATTCAACTATACAAAGTGAGCACCTTACCAGCAAGAATGTCCTAAGAATGTCCGAAAATTGAGCAAGTCGTAGCTCATGAATGAAATGTTACTCAACATTTTTATTGAGTCAATTGTGCACATATGTAAATTATAAAGTCATTCTCAATGGTAAACTATTGGTTATTAAGGGATTTACCTACAAGATCAATAATGAATAACATGCAGATCTGTTACCTTTGCTGAACACAGTTCATATGAAATTTGGATATCAATTTCCAAAGAGATTCCAAGCAGATTCTTCTTTGAGTAGGTTCATAGGACTTTTTTTATTTTGTAGGTGGGGAGGAATATGCTGTAATAATAGGCACTAAAAAAGACAGTAATGATTTACATATTTCCTATGCTCACCATGTTAACAAAAAGCAAAAAAGCCATATTATCACTTCATCCAGTGATTCCTTACTTAGGTTATATGACTGGGATCTGGGAGAAGTGGTGGTTGGAGCCATTAGTGCCCATGAAAATGTAACTTACAAATTTAGTTAAAACAAATTACATATTTGCAGTACACCCCTTAAATAATAACAATAATCATAATCTTCAAAAATTAAATTTTATTACGCCAGTCTATTGCCATCTAGAGATTAGCAGTCGCTTGGTTCAACTGTATGTACACCAATGCCAGGACAAATTGATAAAGGTAATCTGGCAACAGGTTTTTGCCACCTGATCTAAGAGCAGCATAATGTAGGGAAAGAGATCCTGATTCCAAGAATGTATCACTTAGTTTACTCAGTGCAGGGGTTTTGACAAAGTCAGAGCCTTTAGATATAGCATATAGCAGAGCTCAGAAAGCTGAGCCCACAGACCACTCTGGATTAGCAACTTACTATGTACATTGTATATTAGGGTGACCACAAAAAATCGATGTCGGAATTTTGTCCGTCTGGACCCCACAAAACGATTCCCCTTTCCAGATATTGAGATAGCCAAAATTTGAGCTCGATCAAACAACGTTAACCCGTGCCGCTTGTCGCTCAAAGTTTGAAAAAATCCAAATTTTTGGCCAAAAAGCTGACATATGGAGCCATAACTCCAGAACGGTAAATAATAAAAACACGCTTAATATCTCAAAAGAAAGATAATGTTGTTCTTCAAAATTTATATTTTATACATAATTGTTATTTTAAGTCAAACTGAGTTACAGTTGCTTTTAGCCCCAAGAACGTGACCTAGTACCACTAGGAGCATACTTCGTATATTTTGTTATTAAGTGATAAAATTTGTTTGTTTTGGTATATTTTTGAGTTTAAAGTAGAAATATAATAAAAAAACAAGTAATACTGATAAGTCTAATGACAATTAAAATATAAAAATGAGGTATATAATACATACAAAACAGACACAGAAAAGATACAGACGTAGTACCTACATGAGTTGATAATTTTACATAGTTAACTAGTTACACCACGCTCAGCCATATCATTAACTACTTTTAATGTTTTGACAATTTTCAATCCTTCTTGGAAGTCATTATTTTGAGGCCAGGTGTTTGGATTTTGTCTTAGGAAATCTGTTTTTATATTAAATCGGTCAAAGAATGTAAACGTTTCTTTGGTAAGTAAATTTACTTACCAAAGAAACGTTTACATTCTTTGACCAATTTAATATAAAAACAAATTTCCTAAGACAAAATCCAAACACCTGGCCTCAAAATAATGACTTCCAAGAAGGATTAAAAGTAGTTAATGATATGGCAGAGCGTGGGGTTAAATTAATAACCGACTTTAACGACCTTCTGACAAAAGATGAAGAACAAAAGCAATATGTCCTGCAAGTTGTAAGCAAATGCCGAGCATTATATTCTGTAAAATTATCAACTCATGTAGGTACTACGTCTGTATCTTTTCTGTGTCTGTTTTGTATGTATTATATACCTTATTTTTATATTTTAAAATAAAAATTGTCATTAAACTTATCAGTATTACCGTATATACTCGCGTATAAGCCGAGTTTTTCAGCCCAAAATTTGGGCTGAAAAGTCCCCCCTCGGCTTATACGCGAGTATATATATATATATATATATACAGCCGCAGCCCCGGAGGTATACAGGCCCCCCCATCAAGCTCCAGGTTTCCCCCCCCTTGCGCGGCAGCCTGTAAAGTAAAATCATACTTACCAGTGTCCTGTCGGGCTGTCCCGCCGCTTGCCGACACACGATCCCGGGCTTCATTCCACGTCTTCTGTGGTCGCGGGCAATGACGTCATTGCCCGCGACCACATCAAGCCGGAAGCCGAAAGACGTGGATTGAAGCCCGGGATCGTGTGTCGGCAAGCGGCGGGACAGTGCGACAGGACACTAGTAAGTATGATTTTACTTTACAGGCTGCCGCGCAAGGGGGGGCCCTGGAGCTTGATGGGGGGGCCTGTATACCTCTGGGGCTGCTGCTGTATACAGCCCTGGGGCTGCTGCTGTATACAGCTTTGGGGCTGCTGCTGTATACAGCCCTGGGGCTGCTGCTGTATACACCACTGGGGCTGCTGCTGTATACACCACTGGGGCTGCTGTATACACCACTAGGGCTGCTGTATATACCTCTGGGGCTGTATATACCTCTGGGGCTGCTGTATACTACCTCTAGGGCTGCTGTATACTACCACTGGGGCTGCTGTATACTACCACTGGGGCTGCTGTATAGTACCACTGGGGCTGTATATACCTCTGGGGCTGCTGTATACTACCACTGGGGCTGCTGTATACTACCACTGGGGCTGCTGTATACTAACACTGGGGCTGCTGTATACTAACACTGGGGCTGCTGTATACTACCACTGGGGCTGCTGTATACTACTACTGGGGCTGCTGTATACTACTACTGGGGCTGCTGTATACTACCACTGGGGCTGCTGTATACACCTCTGGGGCTGCTGTATACTAACCACTGGGGCTGCTGCTGTATATACCACTGGGGCTGCTGCTGTATACTACAACTGGGGCTGCTGTATATGCCTCTGGGGCTGTTGTATACCACACTGCTGGGGGCTGTATACCTGTGCTGGGGTCCACCCTCGGCTTATACACGAGTCAATAGGTTTTCCCAGGTTTTGGGGGCAAAAGTAGGAGGGTCGGCTTATACACGGGTCGGCTTATACACGAGTATATACGGTACTTGTTTTTTATTATATTTCTACTTTAAACTCAACAATATACCAAAAAAAAAACAAAATTTATCACTTAATAACAAAACATACGAAGTATGCTCCTACTGGTACCAGGTCACGTTCTTGGGGCTAAAAGCTGTTGTAACTCAGTTTGACTTAAAATAACAATTATGTATAAAATATAAATTTTGAAGAACAACATTAGCTTTCTTTTGAGATATTAAGCGTGTTTTTATTATTTACCGTTCTGGAGTTATGGCTCCATATGTCAGCTTTTTGGCCAAAAATTTGGATTTTTTTCAAACTTTGAGCGACGAGATTGGCTATCTCAATATCTGGAAAGGGGAATCGTTTTGTGGGGTCCAGACTAACAAGATTCCGACATTTTTTCCCCCCATATGAGATCCGGTCACTCTATTGTATATAGACAGTGAGTTGCAAATCAGTGCTGGGGGTGTGATTCGGCTATGAGGCACCTGGGAACCTAGTCTGGGTAGTGATATTCTCCTGCTGATAAAACACTCATTTAATGGCAACAACAGCACACAGCTTAATAAGTGACACATCTGTGAAATCAGTGTCACAGCCTCTATCTCATACTGCATTGCAAAAACAAGCTGACATGTTCCCTTTCATTAGTTGGAAGCAGTCATTTTACAGTGGTCTTACCTATTTTATTTACACTTTTATTTCTGTTAGTTTAATGTGTTATACGCCTACTAAGTTAGTCACATCACTTTATATGTAACAGTTTTTCTTGATAGAAGTTTTGTATCCATTAAAATACAAACTTCAACTAGTTTTTCAAAAAGTTTAGAGAAGTGAAAACACAGTAAGTATTGTTAGAGTATAAAGCTACAGTATAATCTGCTCTTGTTGAATATTTGAAATGTATAACCACCATATTTCCCATTATTTACATTCTCTTACATTAAATGTGTATATCTTTAAAGTCTTCATTTATATTTCTGAACATATTTTACAGAACCCATAATTTACAGTCATATGTGGAACCCTTCATTTTTATTTCTGGCAAAACCACATTTGAATACTAAACGCAAGAGCAAAATAGTCTTTTCTATGTAGAAGGTATTTTACCAGAAATAATGAAAATCCTGACAAATTAAATAAACTGACCATATGTCACATAGGCTCTTTATGGCTAAAATACATAGCAATACGATAGGGTAATACATGTTGCAAGTGGGACTAAGAAGGTCCTTCTCAAAGGGACCAGATGTCTTAAGACAAAATCTCATCCGTTCGTAGACACAGGAATACATAGCCCATGCAAAGGCTCCAAAAAATGGTCATGCACACAGAGCCTTAAATGAACTCTCATCATTGTTTGAACCCCAAACTACTTAATCAAAGAGTTAGTGCTAAGCCCATTACTTATAAATCAATTAGATAAGTCCAGGAATATATTTACATGGCCAATCTGTTTGTTTGTTGCTGAAAAACCAACATTTGAGTGGTAGTGCAAGTGAGGCTGAAAAGCTACTTCTAGATCTGAAGCATCTGTCACTCCGCACTTAAGGCAGTGTCACACGCATCAATATCGTGAGCAACATCGCCAAAAAGTAACGCATCAGCGATGTCGCTCACGATATCGCAAGTGCGTCATGCTGTGTGACAGCGCGACGCAACTGCGATCCATCGCTGGTCGCAGGTTGACAAGTTTACCAGCATGAAGGTAAACCTGTCAATCTGCAGCCAGCGATTAAGCTGGATCGCGCCGTCTGACACCGATATAACGATGTTGGCGGCCCAGCGAGTGATGGCTCCGCCCGCATCGCTGCGGCGTCACCGGCAACATCCTGCCGTGTGACACCAAGGCTGCGATAGTGGGAAGCGAGCGCGCACCCGCGCATCGCTTCCGACATCGCAGCTTTGGTTGCTGCGTGTGACGCCGGCTTTAGGGTTGACTCTTCCTGCTAGACTGGTGATTCCTTTGTCTGAAGTCAAAAGGTAGATAGGCTGTCAGTCAAGCAGGAAGAGGTGCTGCTAGATGCGGAATATTGCTGGAGTGACTGAGGTTTCACATCTCCACTTTTGCATACCTATTCAAATTCAGATTTTTCCGTAATGGCAGAATGGACTGGCTATATGAAGATATTTCTGAAATTATCTTTAGAAGAGTCACATTTGAATATAAATAGTGTGGGGGCATGAAATCCTGCTGACAGATTCAATTTAAAGTTTACCCTTTTGGAAATTATAGTTACTTACTAAATAGATATATCACCATGGCAGGTTACATATAACATGGTAAATTTTGAAACCTTTAGAATATTGTGCATTAAATAGTATACACACAGTATATCCCCCAATATTTGCATTTTATACAACTTTACATGTCATGTCAGATTACGGCATGGCTTCTAGACATTACATACTGCACATAAATTCATAGTGTAAGATTATATTGGATTTTGGGGTTACAGTGGGATAAACTAATAAAAGAGTTTTGAGTTTCCAGCATTTTTCTTCTCCAGCATCAATTTCAGTTCAGACACGAGGGCAGTGCTTACAGTTGGATTTCTCTCCTTCATTTGCTGATCAATAATTCTGGGTGTAAGGGACCCAGACACAGTAGACAGTCTCCATTCTGTCCTACTGGCTTTTGGTACTGGACGAGGGGGTGGAGGAGGAGAGGGAGCATTTGGTGGAAAAGGAGTGAACTGACTGTTGTTATTTCCATTCTCATTTTCAAGATCTGCTTCCACATCTTGCACGGTGAACTTCTCAGCGGAACCTGTGGACTTCTTAAACTTCAACCATTCAGTCCTAATTGTTCTGGAAGGATGGTCTGGTCTCCGTCTTCTAATGACCCTCCTCATGGGCATAATTTTATTAGACTTTTTGTTGCGCCAGAACATGGCTGTAGATATTAACAGTGTAATGACCACCATAACTGCCATAACACCAGCTAGCACCCCTAAGGCTTTCATGGGGTTATCTTTACTTTGCATCAAAAAGGCAGCCACAGGCCCCTTGTGAAGAAGAGTCTGTAAAAGAGTACAAAGATAACATGTGACATACATACTGACCTATCTGTATGTCTGCCACTTGACCGCACAATAAACTTCCTTTTTCTATAGATATGTGCTTATCTTTGATGTTTTCTGGACCATTAATGATCGTGACACTAGAATACAGTAAAAAGGACAAACTTCATCTAGTTCTAAAACAATTATGATCTTCCTAAAGTATGAAGCCCAAAACAATTCTGGATGTAATACGACAGCCAACACATGCTGGCAAGATATTTAGTATGTTATACAAGACTACATTTTGTTTTCTTGTACTCTTTTACAGACAAGAAAATGCTGTAATTGAATATCACTAACATACATGAATGCAGGCCGAGTTTAGTAGAGGTCATTTGGCATCTTGGAGGCACATAAAAGCTGTTTCAGTTAATTAAAGGCCTGCTTTGGTGGTCCCCTTGTAATTTTTTTGACCCTGCCTCTAGGATGGATTTTTGATCTTTTCACACTTTTCCAGTACATGATGGTGGAAATCACTATCGTTATAGAAATGCTGGAGAGGACTGTACTTAAGCAAATTCCAAATATCATCCACGGTCGTTTTCTGAGACCCAAAACATAGGACTTTACCCTTGATTTGATCTGGAAATGGCAAACATGAGAAGACGTAATGTGGGGAATGGAAAACTTGTTGGAAAAAGGGTAACATGGTAACAATGATTTGCAAGGAACATAGAATGAGAATAAAAAATCAAATCACTAAAATAAACTTTAGCTGTTGGCACACTGACTGCTTGAAATGGAAATAGGTGGTGAGCAAAAGGTATAAATGCATGAGAAGCTCTGACTATGTTGGCCTAGTGCTAGTTATACATCTTGAACTTGCCTTCCTGTGAAAGAACCAATTAGTTTTAATTGGTTCAGATATATAAAGATAGGACCTTCATTTGTGACATTGTTTATGCCTAGGGTCACACTTGAGCCTGGGATCCACTAAAATCATCCGTTTTTCACGTTAGGCTTTGTTGAAAAACGGATCCGTTAACGGATCCATAGGCTCCAATGCAAAGAAAGCATTGTCTAAAGTGCACTAAAAAAACGCTTTACGTTTTTGTAATGGGCACGAAAACGCTGTTAGCAGCATTTTTGTGAGCAGGAAAAAAAACATTAATTTTTTTAACATGGGGCCCTATGGGAAACGCATCAGTTAATGCATGGTACATATAGGTACCATGCGTTAATGGATCAATTAACGCTAGCATTTTTAATGGCAACTTTAAAAAACACATACAGTGTTGGCCAAAAGTATTGACACCCCTGCAATTCTGTCAGATAATACTCAGTTTCTTCCTGAAAATGATTGCAATCACAAATTCTTGGTATAATTATCTTCATTTAATTTGTCTTCAATGAAAAAAACACAAAAATAATTGTCCTAAAGCCAAATTGGATATAATTCCACACCAAACATAAAAAAGGGGTTGGACAAAAGTATTGGCACTGTTAGAAAAATCATGTGATGCTTCTCTAATTTGTGTAATTAACAGCACCTGTAACTTACCTGTGGCACCTAACATGTGTTGGCAATAACTAAATCACACTTGCAGCCAGTTGACATGGATTAAAGTTGACTCAACCTCTGTCCTGTGTCCTTGTGTGTACCACATTGAGCATAAAGAAAAGAAAGAAGACCAAAGAAAAGTCTGAGGACTAGAGAAACCAAATAGTGAGGAAGCATGAGCAATCTCAAGGCTACAAGTCCATCTCCAAAGACCTGAATGTTCCTGTGTCTAGCGTGCGCATTGTCATCAAGAAGTTTAAAGCCCATGGCACTGTGGCCAACCTCCCTAGATGTGAATGGAAAAGAAAAATTGACGAGAAATTTCAACGCAAGATTGTGCGGATGGTGGATAAAGAACCTCGACTAACAGCCAAACAAGTTCAAGCTGCCCTGCAGACCGAGGGTACAACAGTGTAACCCGTACTATCCGTTGGCGTCTGAATGAAAAGGGACTGTATCGTAGGATACCCAGGAAGACCCCACTTCTTACCCCGAGACATAAAAAAGCCAGGCTGGAGTTTGCCAAAACTTACTTGAGAAAGCCTAAAACGTTTTAGAAGAATGCTCTCTGATCAGATGAGACAAAAGTAGAGCTTTTTGGGCAAAGGCATCAACATAGAGTTTACAGGAGAAAAAAAGAGGCATTCAAAGAAAAGAACACGGTCCCTACAGACAAACATGGCGGAGGTTCCCTGATGTTTTGGGGTTGCTTTGCTGCCTCTGGCACTGGACTGCTTGACCGTGTGCATGGCATTATGAAGTCTGAAGACTACCAACAAATTTTGCAGCATAATGTAGGGCCCAGTGTGAGAATGTTGGGTCTCCCTCAGAGGTCATGGGTCTTCCAGCAGGACAATGACCCAAAACACACTTCAAAAACCACTAGAAAATGGTTTGAGAGAAAGCACTGGAGACTTCTAAGGTGGTCAGCAATGAGTCCAGACCTGAATCCCATAGAACACCTGTGGAGAGATCTAAAAATGGCAGTTTGGAGAAGGCACCCTTCAAATATCAGGGACCAGGAGCTGTTTGCCAAAGAAGAATGGTCTAAAATTCCAGCAGAGCATTGTAAGAAACTCATTGATGGTTACCGGAAGCGGTTGATCGCAGTTATTTTGGCTAAAGGTTGTGCAATCAAGTATTAGGCTGAGGGTGCCAATACTTTTGTCTGGCCAATTTTTGGAGTTTTGTGTGAAATGATCAATGTTTTGCTTTTTGCTTCATTCTCTTTTGTGTTTTTTCATTGAAGACAAATTAAATGAAGATAATAATACCAAAGAATTTGTGATTGCAATCATTATCAGGAAGAAACTAAGTATTATCTGACAGAATTGCAGGGGTGTCAATAATTTTGGCCACTACTGTAGCAGTAATGGAGGCAGCCCAAAAAACAGACTGCCATGTGTGACCCTAGCCTTTTTCTGACTAAATATTGGCCATGTTTACACACATGCGTGTTTTTGCCCATCCCTGCGTTTTTGGGCTGTTAAAAAAAACGCAGGTGCGTTAACGCAGGGTACATTTGAGTGTACATGCGTTTTTCATCTCCATTTGCATTTTTTTCCTCCAGTCCAAAAAACGCTGCATGCAGCGTTTTTGGGTGCTGGAAAAAAACGCATGCGCGTTTTCCCAAAAACGCATGCGTTTTTTTAACATGGTCCCCTATGGGAAACGCATGCGTTAACGCAAGTGCCTATATGTGCCCTACGTTAACGCATGCGTTTCCCATAGGGCCCATGTTAAAAAAACGCATGCGTTTTTGGGAAAACGCACATGCGTTTCTATAACATGGGGCCCTCATGGGAAACGCATGCGTTTTTAAAAGGCACATTTATGCACCCTGCGTTAACGCTTGCGTTTTTGCCTGCGTTTTTGAGGAAAGTCCAAAAAGGCAAAATTTCCTTTCAGACACACAAGAGACATTTTTTAGCACTCCTAAAAAAACGCAAGTGCTTTTAAGAGGGCTAAAAAAAAGCAAATTGTGTGTGAACAATGCCATTAACCCAGAACCTAAATACTTTTAATGACTTAGGCTAGGGTGACACTTGTCAGTCCGTTTTTCAAAAACCTGATTCCATTTTTGGAAAATGCCATTTTTGCATCTAAAAAATGCTATGGTACCTATACGTACCATGCGTTTCCCGTAGGGCCCCATGTTAAAAACACACATGCAATTTTTTACTGCACCCAAAAACGCTGCTAGCAACGTTTTTCGTACCCGTCACAAAAACGCACAGTGTATTTTTAGTGCACTTTAGAGAATGTCTTTTTTTGCATTGGAGCCTATAGATCCGTTAACTGATCCATTTTTCAGAAATTTCAAAGTTGAAAAACGGATGCTTTTAGCGGATCCAGGGCTTATGTGAGACCCTAGGAATTGACTACATACAAGTCAATCAGAACTTGTTAACTGCTATGTGTACACAAGCCAGCAACGTTCTGGTGGAAAATGAGTTTCTTAATATGATTACTCTGTCCTCCATACACATCATGTTCTCGCGAAACACACCCAGTTTACGTAGGGTGAGATGCTGCCAATAACCAGAATTGGTTTATTCCTCCCTATTAAGAGTGAATACAAGTTTATATATATACTCATATTGATACATTGTGGTATCACATTTGTTTCTTTCCTCTTTACACTTCCCCATATTTAATTATGTCTTGATATTTTTTATAATGTTATCAATAAAAAAAACTTTATCGTATTCTTCATAGCAGCCTCTATTCAAGAAGACATCACAGAGGATTCAAGGATGGGTATGAGGGTCAAGGAGATAATAAAGATGGAGTCCCTTAATGTCTCTATGTTTTATCTCTAATAAAATGGCTTTTTTTATGTGTGGTGTCTTCTTTACTATTTACTTGAAATTCTTAATGGCCAGATGTATCTTGACCCGATATTAAGAATTTTGAGCTTAATGCCAGCTGGCAATACAAAACTGGCATTAACCTCTTATTACCCAGCATGCCACCACCATCCCTATTGGATAAGCCAGGAAATGGTGCTATGATGAATGCGCCATTTTCCAGCATGGCTGCGTGCTGCTATTCTTTAGCGTGGGTGTGGCGCCCCTGAGGCATCAGTCGCCACAGAGGTACTGCCGCTTATCCAGAGGTGTGGTACCCCACTCTCGGGTAAAAAAACAATTGGAACTCAGACACCCACACCCAACCCCACACCCCCTAGTAAGGGGATTCGGGCGAACCCTGTTTAGGGAGGACCCCATCCCAGGTTGGGGGGAATTTAGGTAGAGGGTGGGGATGAAGGAAGACGACTAGGGGAACACCAGGAAGTGGGAGCAGTAGGTTGAGTGACAAAGAGGGAAACAGACGGGTGTAGAGGAAAAAAACAGTCAAGAGCTACACGAGAGGATGTGCGTGAGAGACGTCCCAGGGACTGGAGCCAGTAGGAGCTTGTCCCAGAACTGGGAACAGAAGGAAGGAAAAGAGGAGCTTGTGAGAGGCTCTGGAAAGACTGAGAAGGTTCCAGAGGCACGGGAAGTGAGAGATCCACTGTGGCACTCAAATTCAGGCCGACATTAGCCAAAGTCGGGTGGAGGGACCTGGGCCGCAGAGGGGAGAACCGGATCCCAAATAGTGGAGTGATAGCAAAGAAGTCAGCTATAGAAAACTAGAGGTTGGGGCAATTTTATGTGCAACAACCCAAATCCACACTTATTCGCTGGAAAGGTGGCCGTAAAGGGGTACAAGGAACTGGGAAAACATTACCAGTTAGAACCCGAGGCTGCTAGACCAGGACACTGAGTGTGAGGCATTGGGCAGGAGGGAGTGAGCCAGTGCAGAGAGATGACCCGGAGAGGAACCTAAGAAGGGGGTCCCAATTGTTCATTCCCCAGATTATCTGAGAGTTGGCTGGAGCCCTGAACCAGTATACGCAGCACCCCATGGATGGAAAAACTGATGACTTGCACTACTGTGAGAGTAAAGAACTTAAAGCCTGCAAAGAATTGTGTCCTCCAGTCATTTGTCGTGCCCTCAGTCTGCAAGACTGAGGACGCGACAAATGACTGGAGAACACAATTCTTTGCAGTCTTTAAGTTCTTTACTCTCACAGTAGTGCACTGTATCCTATTCCTAGTATAGACTGTGTAACCTGCCCTGGGCCCTTGCTCTACCCATGGAGAGCAGAACCACCTCAGAGGCACTACCAATGGCCCCAGATGATCCAATTGCAGCGTCGGACATCTATCTCCATTGCCGAAACCAACAGGTGGCGTCACGTTAATTCCCTTACAATATTTCCCCTTTTATTGACACAACCAGGGCCACGGAACCAGGTCACGACCCAGTGACCTCCCCAAAGAACTTCCGACTCGGTTCCAAGTACCCTATGGTCCTGGTGGACATGTCATGGGGGGCCCTACAATGATGGACCTTCACCCCGCTCAGAATACCAGCCCCCACTTGCTTAGTTTTAACTTGGCTGACAATAAAAATAAGGTGGGCTCCACACATTTTTTTGACAGCCAAGGTAAAAATAAGCAGTTGAGGGTGGCAGCTCGCCACTGTCCACTTTATCTGTGCTGAGATGGAAAAATACAGCAGAGCCCTATGCACTTTTTTGCCATTATTTATTTATTTTACACCCTATAATTTCAGGTTGATTGCCATACACTAATGTGTATGACAACCAAGCACAGACACCATCCAGATTGTAAAAATGCAGTCTAATTGCAACAGCCATATCACAGACTCTCTCACAGAGCATGAGCATCTGTGATTGGATGTTTTGGAGTCAGTGAAGTGAACATGCAGAAAGGTTAATGGGCGGAACAGGAAGTGAGTGAGAGGGAGTGCGGGAGAGCGGACCTGGAAGCAAGCAAGCAGCAGGATACTGGTAAGATGATCTGTTTGAGTCTGTCTGTGTTTGACAGATTTTGGACACCTTTGAAGGTGTTCTCTATGCATTTAATGTTGCCTGCCATTGATTTCAATCGTGTTTGGAGTGTTCGGCAGGATCTTCAGGAAATTTTCACCTAACAATTTGACAAACTTACCACATTCAGCAACATAGCTGAATTCGAACCTTAAGGTGTTTGCTCATCTCTAGTGTGGATATCTCATGGGTTATGGTGAACTATTATTGACTTTTCTGCTAGATGGAAATACATAGTTTTGGCTACTTTTTTATGGTGTTCACTGAAGGGGTTAACTAGTGTGACAGTTTTATAGAGCAGGTTGTTTCTGATGCAGCAATATCAAGTATGTGTAGGTAAAATACATGTAAGTACCATGTTAGCCAGTAGATAGGAAATTATTAAAATCCAAAAGTCCTCAGTGGTTGATACCTTTTAATGGCTAACTGAAAAGATGATAACAAATACCAAGCTTTCGAGACTTAGAGGCCTCTTTAATCAGGCTCCTAATAACACCACTTCAGATTTAGTGTTATTATGAGACCGATGAAGAGGCCTTAGCGTTTCGAATGCTTGCTATTTACCATTTCAATCTTTTCAGTTAGCCATTAAAAGGTATTATCAACCACTGAGGACTTTTGGATTTTAATAATAAAGGGAATCTGTCACCAGGCTTTTGCCACCCAATCTGAGATAAAGGATGTAGCAAAAAAGACCCTGATCCCAGTGATGCGGCACTTAATGGGATGTTTACTGTAGTGTTGATAAAATCCCTTATTTTGTCAGCAGGAAAATATCCCTAGTAAACCTGCTGATATCTGAATGCATCATGATGTAGAGACAGAGTCCCTGATTCTAGCGACGTGTCATGTACTGAACATCTTGCTGGAGTTTCGATTAAATCCTTTTTCTATCTCATTCAGATCTAGCAGTTCTCTAATTACCAAGCTCTTTAAAACCTCATCACAACCACCGATTAATGGCTTTCTCTATAATATGGTGCGGTAGAAGTCTGCCAATCAGCAGAGGCGAACAAGTCAAACAGAGCAAACAAAATGCAGGACTGCATGGTATCAGGTAGTGACTTTATCAAGACTACATCAAGCATCCGAGGAAGTGACAAATCACTGAAATCAGGGTCACTGTACTTAAATCATGTATCTCTCAGATAGCAAAAACCAGGTGACAGATTCCCTTGAAAAGTGATGTCTACTTAAAAATCTTTACACAGTGCTTTGAAAAATTATTCATAGCCTTTAAAATGTTCACATTTTGTTATGTTGCATTCACAAACTTAAATGTTTTTATTGAGATTTTATTTGATATAGCAACATTAAGTAGCAAGTATTTCTAAAGTGTAATGGAGATGATACATGATTTTCTAAATATTTAAAAAATCTAAATCTAAAAATTGTGATGTGTATTTGTATTCAGCCCCCTGAGTCAATACTTTGTAGGAACAACTTTCAGTGGAATGACTGCTGCAAGCCTTTTGTGGTATGTCCCTACTGTCTCTGTATATATGCAGGCTGACATTGTTGCCCCTTCTTTTAGGCAAAATAGCCAAATTAGCTCTAGCTGAGTAAGATTGGATGGAGGCATCTGTGAACGGCAATTTTTACATTTTGCCATAGATTCTCAAGGCCCAGTTACACACACAGATAATTGTGCAGAGATTGTTCGCACATCTCTGGTTGCAGTGAAATCATGGACACATTGTTACATTTGTATACGGCCACAAAATGAAACAATGTGTCCATGATTTCATTGCAACCAGAGATCTGCGAACAATATCTGCACAATTATCTGTCTGTGTAACTGGGCCTTTAATGGGATTTAGGTCTGCACCTTGACAGGGCCATTCACGCACATTAATGGCCACTTTACACACACCAACTTATCTGTCCAACTTCTGAACAACTTACTGGTTGCAGTGAAATCATGGACAATTTGTTCCTTTTGTACACAGCCACAAAATGGAGCAATGTGTCCATGATTTCACTGCAACCAGTAAGTTGTTCAGAAGTTGGACAGATAAGTTAGTGTGTGTAAAGTGGCCCTAATATTCTACAGTCTAAACCATTGCAGTGTAGCTTCGGCTGATGGTTAGGGTTGTGTACTACAGGAAGGTGAAGTCTCTTAACAGGTTTTCCACCACACATAGAATTTTCTATTTAGCCTAAAATGTTCTATTTTATTCTCAACTTACGAGAGAACCTTCTTCCACATACTACAGTCATGGCCAAAAGTTTTGAGAATGATACAAATATTAATTTTAACAAAGTCTACTGCTTCAGTTTTTCTAATGGCAATTTGCATATACTCCAGAATGTCATAAAGAGTCATCAGCTTAACAGCAATTACTTGCAAAGTCAATATTTGCCTAGAAAATGAACTTTAACCCCCAAAAACACATTTCAACATCATTGCAGTCCTGCCTTAAAAGGAGCAGCTAACATCGTTTTAGTGACTGTTCTATTAACACAGGTGTGGGTGTTGATGAGGACAGGGCTGGCGATCAATCAGTGATGATTAAGTAAGAATGACACCACTGGACACTTTAAAAGGAGGCTGGTGCTTGGTATCATTGTTTCTCTTCAGTTAACAATGGTTATCTCTAAAGAAACACATGCAGCCATCATTGCACTGCACAAAAATGGCCTAACAGGGAAGAGTATCGCAGCTAGAAAGATTGCACCTCAGTCAACAATCTATCGCATCATCAAGAACTTCAAGGAGAGAGCTTCCATTGTTGTCAAAAAGGCTTCAGGGCGCCCAAGAAAGACCAGCAACCGTATCTTAAAACTGATTCAGCTGCGGGATCGGACTACCAGCAGTGCCGAGCTTGCTCAGGAATGGCAGCAGGCTGGTGTGAGTGCTACTGCATGCACTGTGAGGAGGAGACTCTTTGAGCAAGGCCTGGTTTCAAGGAGGGCAGCAAAGAAGCCACTTCTCTCCAGAAAAACATCAGGGATCGACTGATATTCTGCAAAAGGTACAGGGAGTGGACTGCTGAGAACTGGGGTAAAGTCATTTTCTCTGATGAATCCCCTTTTCGATTGTTTGGGACATCTGGAAAACAGCTTATTCGGAGAAGAAGAGGTGAGCGCTACCATCAGTCTTGTCTCATGCCAACTGTAAAGCATCCTGAAACCATTCATGTGTGGGGTTGCTTCTCAGCCAAGGGAATCGGCTCACTCACAGTCTTGCCTAAAAACACAGCCATGAATAAAGAATGGTACCAGAATGTCCTCCAAGAGCAACTTTTCCCAACTGTCCAAGGGCAGTTTGGAGCCCAACTATGCCTTTTCCAGCATGAGGAAGCACCTTGCCATAAAGCAAAGGTGATAACTAAATGGCTCAGGGAACAAAACATAGAGATTTTGGGTCCATGGCCTGGAAACTCCCCAGATCTTAATCACATTGAGAACGTGTGGTCAATCATCAAGAGACGGGTGGACAAACAAAAACCACAAATTCTGCCAAAATACAAACCTCGATTATGCAAGAATGGACTGCTATCAGTCAGGATTTGGTCCAGAAGTTGATTGAGAGCATGCCAGGGAGAATTGCAGAGGTCCTGAAGAAGAAGGGTCAACACTGCAAATATTGACTTGCTGCATTAACTCATTCTAACTGTCAATATAACCTTTTGGTACTCATAATATGATTGCAATTATATTTCTGTATGTGATATAAGCATCAGACAAACACAAATAAAAACCAGAGGGCAGCAGATCATGTGAAAATATAATTTTGGTGTCATTCTCAAAACCTTTGGCCATGACTGTAGGTGTGTCCCCTGCATGGCTTCGTGCAAACTTTAAATGTTACTTTTGGCTTGCTTTCAAAAATGGCTTTCTCCTTTCTACTCTTTCATATAGGCCTTATTTGTGGATAATACAATTAAGAGATGTCCTGTGGACTGATTCGTCCCTCTGAGCTGTGAGTCTCTGTAGTTCTTCCAGAGCGGCCATGTGCCTGTTGGTTACTTCCTTATTGGTGTTCTCCTTGCTTGAGATGTTAGTTTAGGTAGACAGCCTTGTCTTGTTAGGTTTACAGTTGTGCCATACTCCTTCCATTTATGGATGATGTATTGAGCAGTGCTCCATGACATGTTCAGAGCCTGGACTATTTTATTACTACCTAACCCTGCCTTAAGAGGCCGTTACACGCTACGATTTTGTGAACGGTGTCACCTACGATCTCAGGGGTGCACGCACATAGACAACATCGTTGGTGAGGTGTTACATGTGTAGATATCGTTCTGTAACGCACCAACGATGTTGCATGCAGGTATCATTCGTACAACCCCGCCAACGATGCTTGTCAATGTTGTGAATAGGCGAAATCGTAAAGGAGATTGTTATCGCGGTGTCACACAGAACGATGCAAGCAGATGGCATGATCAACATTGTCTGATGTGGGGTCCGGATCTCATATCTGCAATGAACGATCACACCACTTATCGCTTGTAAGATCGATGTGTCACACGCAATGATGTCGTTAACACGTCGTTAGAGTGACTGAAAACCTGTGACGTTTCAGCGATATCGTTAATGATATCATAGCATGTAACGGCCTCCTTACTCTTCTCCACAACCTTATCATTGACCCTAATGTTCTCAAACAAGACATTGAGGATGTCACAGGACAGCTGTAGTTATACTGAGACTAAAGCATACACAAGTGAACTTAATTTACAAGTTAGGTGATTCTGGAGACTATGGTCACTCAGGATTTTATTTAGGGGTATCAGACTACAGAGGGCGGAATATACATCCATGTCACTATTTTCAGATCTATAATTTTAAAATATTTAGAGCATCCTGTATCATTTACTTTGCACTTCAAAAATACTTGCTACTTTGTGTTGGTATATCACATAAAATTCCAATAAAATACATTTAAGTTTAAGTACATTTATTATATGATCCCCCGTCCTGAATATGGCCCCCTTGTCCTGGTATATATCCTGGTGCATAGCTTTCCCATGCTGGATATGAGCCCTCATCATGGGTATAGCCCTCCATCCTGTATATGGCTCCCCATCATGGATATAGCCCCCATCCTGTATAACAGTACTGGATTCAGATCTGCAATGAGAAAACATTGTGGCACCAAAAACCGGATCCGGTACCGCAAGGTACATTTATTTACCTTGCGGTACCGGATCCGGTTGTCATAGGCGGCCATTATAAAAAAAAACTGATTCGGTTTTTCAACCGCTCCGAAAAATGTAGCCTGCATGATTTTTACCGCAGGCTACAAAACCGGATATGGTAACGAGATTGCATTAAGTGCAATCCAGTTTTTCTATTGCAGCCTATGGCTGCGGATCCAGATCTGGTTTTGACCATTTTTAATGGTGAAATCCGGATCCGGTTTTAAAAAGTAAACCGCAAATGGTGACCCTAGCCTAAAAGCACCTGACCTGTAGAGATAAAAAGAGTGCAAGCTCAGCATGTATTGTAATATTCTTATCAAACCACTTTCAGTTAAGTTAACTTAACACGTATAAAAATGGTGAATCAAAAGAATCTATGGTAAAAAATAAAAGGACTTTTAGGTTGAAAAGTGCCTTTCCAGTTCATATCGGATGTAGTGATGGGCGAATCCTAAATTACTCGGAATCGCTTGACTCTAGCGAGTCCGAGCACAGGACTCGCTACTCGTTGCGAGTCTAGCGAGTCCAATGTTAATGAATGGGGAAGCGAGTAATAGCGAGTAGTGTGAGATTTACAAATCGCAGATGTGTCTCGGAAGCTTCAGCCTGAAGCAATCCTAGTTTTGTCATTTATTTGCATTGGACTCGTTTACTTTGCAAGTAATCGCTGGGAAACTCGCACAGATAAGAGTCCTGTCTTCTCTGTGAGCTGGCTGCCAGCTCCAGGGTCCTAGAGCCCGCCTGCTGCCTGATGTAGCAGAGCTGAGATTGTTCTCAGTCTGCTCATTCCCTGTGTACAGACATGAATGTCTGTGCACAGAGATGATGTAGCAGAGCTGAGATTGTTCTCAGTCTGCTCATTCCCTGTGTACAGACATGAATGTCTGTGCACAGAGATGATGTAGCAGAGCTGAGATTGTTCTCAGTCTGCTCATTCCCTGTGTACAGACATTAATGTCTGTGCACAGAGATGATGTAGCAGAGCTGAGATTGTTCTCAGTTGCTTATTCCCTGTGCATAGACATCTATATTTATGCACAGGGGATGTAGCAGAGAGGACATCGCGTTTTGGACTGCGTCGGACGGAAGAGGATTTTTTTAATTAAAGATGGAGTCCCTAATGGCTTTTTTTTTTATTTCTAATAAAAATTTTTCCTTGTGTTGTGTTTTTTTTAAAACAATTTAATAGAAATTCATGGCGGTCATGTCTAATATTGGCGTGACCGCCATAAATTTCGGGCTTAGGGCCAGCTGATAATACAAAGCTGGCCCTAACCTCTTTATTACCCAGCGTGCCATCGCTACCAGGGCCGCTGGAAGAGCGGGCTTCAGCGCCAGAGGATGGCGCTTCAATGAACGCGCCATCTTCTGGGGCGGCTGCGGGCTGCAATTTGCAGCGGGGGGTGCCCAGAAAGCTTGGGCATCCCTGCGCTGCGGATTCCAGCCCCAGCTGCTTAGCTGTACCTGGCTAGACATAGAAATTGCGCGGAGCCCCACGCATTTTTTTTTAATTATTTCATGAAATTCTGAGATTCTGACTCTGAGACTCTGGCTCTGAAATTCATGAAATAATAAAAAAAAAATGCGTGGGGCTCCGCGCAATTTCTATGTCTAGCCAGGTACAGCTAAGCAGCTGGGGGCTGGAATCCGCAGCGCAGGGATGCCCAAGCTTTCTGGGCACCCCCCGCTGCAAATTGCAGCCCGCAGCCGCCCCAGAAGATGGCGCGTTCATTGAAGCGCCATCCTCTGGCGCTGAACCCCGCTCTTCCAGCGGCCCTGGTAGCGGTGGCACGCTGGGTAATAAAGAGGTTAGGGCCAGCTTTGTATTATCAGCTGGCCCTAAGCCCGAAATTTATGGCGGTCACGCCAATATTAGACATGACCGCCATGAATTTCTATTAAATTATTTTAAAAAAAACACAACACAAGGAAAATTTTTTATTAGAAATAAAAAAAAAAGCCATTAGGGACTCCATCTTTAATTAAAAAAATCCTCTTCCGTCCGACGCAGTCCAAAACGCGATGTCCTCTCTGCTACATCCCCTGTGCATAAATATAGATGTCTATGCACAGGGAATAAGCAGACTGAGAACAATCTCAGCTCTGCTACATCATCTCTGTGCACAGACATTCATGTCTGTACACAGGGAATGAGCAGACTGAGAACAATCTCAGCACTGCTACATCATCTCTGTGCACAGACATTCATGTCTGTACACAGGGAATGAGCAGACTGAGAACAATCTCAGCACTGCTACATCATCTCTGTGCACAGACATTCATGTCTGTACACAGGGAATGAGCAGACTGAGAACAATCTCAGCACTGCTACATCATCTCTGTGCACAGACATTCATGTCTGTACACAGGGAATGAGCAGACTGAGAACAATCTCAGCTCTGCTACATCATCTCTGTGCACAGACATTCATGTCTGTACACAGGGAATGAGCAGACTGAGAACAATCTCAGCTCTGCTACATCATCTCTGTGCACAGACATTCATGTCTGTACACAGGGAATGAGCAGACTGAGAACAATCTCAGCACTGCTACATCATCTCTGTGCACAGACATTCATGTCTGTACACAGGGAATGAGCAGACTGAGAACAATCTCAGCACTGCTACATAATGTCTGTGAGCAGGCGGGCTCTAGGACCCTGGAGCTGCACAGAGAAGACAGCTGGACTCGGCTCGCAAAGAAACAGCAGTTATCTGCGAGTTTCCCTGCTATCACTGGCACAGTAGCCAGTGATTACTCGCACGAGTCTAATGCAAACAATGGCAATCCTAGTTTTGTCAGCGTTTCTGACAAAACTAGGATTGATATTGATTTGCATTGGACTTGTGCGAGTAATCACTGGGAAACTCGCAGAGTACCGAGTCCTGCGAGTCCCTTACTACTCGCCGAGTAACGAGTCCTAGCGAGTAGATTCGCCCATCCCTAATCGGATGTGCTAAACCTACAATTTTTAAGCACAAACTTAATTTCCCACAGTTGACATTTACAACTACATGTACATCTCAATAAATTAGAATATTCACTCATTTTTTTCAGTAACTCAATACATAAAGTGAAATGCATATATTATATAGAGTAATTACAAACAGAGAGATCTATTTCAAGTGTTTAATTCTGTAAATATCGATGCTTATGGCAGCACAGTTTTTAACCCTTTATCCTCCCTACCCTAAATGCCCCCCGCTGGGAACTGCAGCAGCCGTGATCTGCTTTGATAGTGGTTGTAGAACAGAAAGAGAAGTGGGATGTTTAATGGAGCGCTATGGCACAGACGGGGCAGAGATTAAAGTATTAAAGCACAAACCTTTATTAAGGCTCAATATACAGTACGTCACAACGTGATTCAGTAGCGACCGCTATCTTCCTCAGGTGGAATATTATAATTTTATTCTCAGGTCCTTCTCATGGTGTGCTTCTCTTCTTTTTGCTTCTCTTTCATTTATAGTGGTTGTGACTCTCACAACCACACGAGGTGAAGCCTCTGATACCTACTTAAAGGGATCCTGTCACCCCAAAACACCTCCTAAGGTATTAAAAGCTGTCCCTAGAGCATATTAACTTTTACCCTACACTCCTTTTACCTCCTAAATGCACATAGTCAAAGTGAATAAAAACGTTATTATAGTACCTCATTACTGATGATAATGAGTGACTATGGTATTCATAGTCACTCATCCAGGCTGCCCCTCTTCATCATATCACGCCTGAATAGGCGTGATCTACATCACAGATTCAAATTCGCGCCTCCCTGCGCGCCTCCCCGCTCTCCTATTCCGTCCGGGCTTCAGTGTGGGGGCTGTATGACGCGATCCGCGTCATTCCGGCGCCGTGTGACGTATTTACACCCGCACTGCTGTTAGCTTCAAGTCCCGCACTGCGCATGCGCATGCGCAGTGCGCATTTTGAAGCTGACAGCGCGGCGCGGGTGTAAATACGTCACACGGCGCCGGAAATGACGCGGATCGCGTCATACAGCCCCCACACTGAAGCCCGGACGGAATAGGAGAGCGGGGAGGCGCGCAGGGAGGCGCGAATTTGAATCTGTGATGTAGATCACGCCTATTCAGGCGTGATATGATGAAGAGGGGCAGCCTGGATGAGTGACTATGAATACCATAGTCACTCATTATCATCAGTAATGAGGTACTATAATAACGTTTTTATTCACTTTGACTATGTGCATTTAGGAGGTAAAAGGAGTGTAGGGTAAGTGTTAATATGCTCTAGGGACAGCTTTTAATAGGTTTAGAGGTGTTTTGGGGGTGACAGGATCCCTTTAAGTAATATTCTATCTCTCAGACCCTTCATCCTCCCTACTTTAATTTCCTTAGATAATGATTTTTGGGTTTTCATTGGCTGTAAGACATAATCATCAACATTAACAGAAATAAACACGTGAAATAGATCACTCTTTTTGAAATGACTCTAAATAATACTTATGTTTTCCTTTATGTATTGAATTACTGAAATAAATGAACTTTTTGATGATATTCTAATTTCTTGAGAAAAACCTGAATCTGCAGGATACATCAGAAACGTCTGATTGTAAGGTTCTTTCTTACTGGAACCCATATGATCACTGGGAATGGGGATACTGAGCCTGCTGCAGCCATGCAGTCATGGGGTTTGATTGGAGCAGTGGTCATTTAAATTAGAATACTCATGTATAAAATCAGCTGAGTAATGTGCTTGACGATTTTTTGTTAGCCCCATAGGACATTATATGGTATGGCAAGAAGCTTGTTTGGCTGCTGCTTCATTCAAGTTCCTCCTCACTGCATTTGTGTTGTGAGTCAAATAAGACAAAACAAAAGAACTGAACTAGACTATGTTGGCTCCCTGAAGAAGAAGGTGGGTATAACACTGAAGTGCATCAGAAGAATTGCAATAAAAACCATCATTGCACGCTCATTGTGCACTCCAATCTATCTTATCGTATGAGCAGCGCGGAGGAAGCACAGTCCGGTTCTTTTGTTTTGTCTTTCGCCACCACTATTGCGAGTGGAGTGTAGATCCTGCTGCAGCCATTGTATACCTTCACACTGGTTGTGGGTGACACTTGTTTGACAATTGTTTCACGCATATAAAGTGTTAAAAAGATAAAAACCTATTGCGCTTTCTCTCCCCTTTTTACAGTTCAAATAGGCTTGGGACATCAGTCTGTAGTCAGACAATAAATGTCAGATGTGGGAAATCATTTTTAACAGATAACTTAAAATAACCATTAAACTGTTCAATAGCATTACAATTGTATTGTATTTATAGTGGTGCCTGAGCATTTGTTATCTTTTCAAAATGTTCCATATTTCTACATAAATTTGACCTAAATTTACTTCAGAGTTTTCCACACATCCTAAAAGTAGATAGAGAGCTATCTCAAACAAAAAGGCAAAAATATTAGACTTTGTCATTTTTTATTAAGGAAATGGTGGAAAAAGTATGTGAATCTTGAAGGTGAAATTAGAGTCAGATGTTTTTAATCAATCGGATAACAATCAGATGTAAATTGGTCATTTTTTAAATTAAAGAACCGGGATTGATCAAAGAATGATCTTCACAATAATATTCGTGGACGTGTATTGTAGCATGAATAAAGGGGATTTCTGAGTACTCCATCAAATCCACAGTTAGACAGATTGTGTACAAATGGAAGAAATTCAAGAGTAAAATTACTATCCCCAGAAGTGGGCTACCAACAAATATCACTCCAAGGGCAAGGCATAGTAGTCCTAAGGGTCACAAAGTAACCCAAGATACTTCTAAGTGACTAAACTCCTCTGTGACACCCCAGGGTCTGGTTGCCACAGATGCACATGGGGCAGAGAAGGATCTCCACATCAGGTAAGCCCGCAAACAACACCTACCACTCCAGACCTGAAGGGTGAGCTCTACAAGCCGAGTTCAGGCGAGGTCCCCTATAAAATTCAGGCCTGGAGGCGGAGTCAGTAGTTCAGTACTAGAAAGGACTGTGAAGATGTCCTGGTGACGGAGCTGCGCTAAGCCTGTACCAGTCAGAGCTGTTAGTCAGAGTGAGGGACCCAAGAGCGAGGGTCAGAGGCAAAGAGTAGATGCCAGGGGAGTGGAGCCATACAGATGCGACCCATAGTAATGACGCTAAACCCGGACACTGGCGTTCGAGACTGAGACTCCAGATCTCCTGGCCACAGCAGCACATGAAGGCAAAGCCGCCTCCTAGAGCTCAGGGACCGCAGGGAGTACAGTGGTGCCCCGCAGAAGAGCTCTCACCGCCTGCCATACAGGTGAAGACAGTAGGAGAAGGTCAGGGCCTAGCTCCAGGCAGCCTAGGACAAAAGCAGACACAGCGCAGCAGGAAGGCCTCGTAATTCGCCGGGTGTGGAAATCCCAAACTGCTTCCAGACACCCAGGCCTGTAACATCAGAGACGGTACCCCGGATTGTGTGTGACTGTTATTGCGGCCCCTGATCCTGCTCCCTTAATAGACTGTTTTGCAAATTCTAGCTTCTACAACTGCCCCTGAGATCTCACTCCACCTATGGAGAGTGTAACCATCTGGCTGCCCTACCATCACCCCGGAGGTCTTACTCGCAGCTCCGGTAACCATACCGAAACCGTAGGTGGCGTCAAACTACTTTTATTTTTATTATTTTTATTGACTTTTAGCGACCACCAGGGCAACGGGACTGGGCACAGGCCATCGTGACATTCCCCGTGATTCAACGCTCGGAACTGAATAACACACGGCCCTGGGGCAGGTCAGCTTTTGGTGTCACGAAGAGGATCCCGTACCCGTAACCAACTATGTATTGACTACGTTAAACTGTAAATTGGGCCACCATAACTGCACCACATGGTGAGCAAGAAGAAGTAGGGCGTAACTGCCGAAAGGGCAGGAAGACAAGCCCTTCCCCGTGCTTTGATGTCAGCCAACAAAGCATAGCGGCCCGATCCCGAAATACTCGAGAGCGCTCAACTCCCCGCCTGAGGAGCCGGAGACTGCTTTTCCCTTGTGAAAGACTGGCTGAATTTAACTAGGGGCAGGAAGCAAGGATGGAGGCACAAAGGGATTCCGTTGCAGCAGTCCCAGACCTAGACTTATCCCAAAATGAAGCGCCAGCCGGGACCTCAGCCGCAGGGTATCTGGTTCCCCAGCATATTGCGGTAGTTACGCCGGTCTCAGGACATACAGTAGAGCAAGCAGCATGATTGGTGCTGCAGCTTCAGGTGGGGTTAGTTAGTTCCGTTCCTAGGAGGACTGTAGAAGACATCCTGTGGACTGGAGCAGTGCCAGGCTCATCCGAGGATACTCACTAGCCAGCATAAAGGACCCATGAGATAGAATCTGAGGAGAGGAGTAGGCCTGGGGAGTGGAGCCTGTTAACGGTTCACCCCAGAGCGGAGCGCCAGAACCGGACACCGGGGTCCGAGGTTGCAGGAGTGCTCAGAGACCAGTATCCAAAACCAGAGGAAAAGAGATTTCAAGTCTCCTGGATAACACAGCATTTGGGGCACAGCAGTGTAGAAGAGCCAAGGGACATTGGTCAGAGAAGAGGCACCGGGGGAGGGCTCGAGCTTCTTGCTATACTAGTGCAGGACTGACAAGCAGGAGCAGTGGGTCGCAGCTTAGTTACAGGCAGCCAAGACCAGTAGGCAGAGGCACAGCAAGGAGGCCTCAGAACCAGCTGGGTGAAGAGAACCCTGCCTTGCTTCCAAGCTACACGGATTCCTGCCATCAACTATGGACTGTACACTGAAGCTTGTCACTACAGTAAAGGTAAAGGAAACAAGCCTGCATGTCTGTCGGTTATTCAGCGCCCTGCATCCTGCACGCCAAAGGCTTACCATTGCCATAGACTGTTACGGTCACCCCGGGGAACCAGTCCACCTGGGGGGAGTGATAACAGCTCAGCTGCCCGTCCATCATCCCCGGAGGTCCCACACCGCAGCGCCAGCCCAATAGCTGGATGCCACAGGTGGAGTCATGGAAACTATCTCCTAAATCCTGTCCCCAAAACTCTTGTCCTTTTGAAAGCCGATCCCCAGGGACATGGAAGCTGGGTCTCGAGCCCCATGACTCCCTCAGATGCGCTACAAAGCCCGGTTCAGAGTACCCCAAGACCCTGGGTCGAGACAGTTTTCCCTGGTGTCATGAACAGAATATCGTGCCCGGCGTATACAGGTACTGTGTGCTATTGAGTCTATTAAACAGTGAACAGTCGCCATTTTTGTCTCACACGGCACACGAGAAGAGAAGGGGGTGTGCCATTGTGGGCAGGACTGTTTGAAAGGGCGCGAAGAGAAGCCTCGCTCTGCCTGATGATGTCAGCCAGCGTGATGCAGGAAGCTCCCTGCTTGCTCAACTCCCTGCCTGAGGAGCGGTAGACTAATCACCGAGAACCTGGCTGCGGTTCACTAGGGGAAGCAATGTCTGATCCAGAAAGGAGAGAACCAGTGGTGGGCATGGACAAAACTCAGGCCGATGCCGCAGCCCAAGGTGAGGCCACCTCCCAAGCCGAAGATGCAGCTAGGCCCCCTGCAATGGCACCAGTGTTGCCGTTCTCAATGCCGTACATCCCAGGAGTGACCTGGCTATGCTGTACTCAGGGGAAGTGGACACCCTGACTGATTTTAAAGAAAGGATGACTAGTTTGTTTGGGGTGTATGCTATGACTGAGGACCAGAGAGTAACCATGCTAATGGGACAGTTAACTGGTGCGTCCCAACGTTAAGTAAAGTCCTGGCAAGCCACTGATAAACAGACTGTGAAACAAATCTTTGTTCAGCTGAAAGAGACTTTTGACACTGGAACTGCTGCAGAAATTAAAATGAGATTTTATGGGTGTAGATAGAGTGCAGGATGATTTAAGAGACTATGGCTTAAACCTCCAAGAGGCGCTGAGAGCCATGAAACAGGTTGATTCTGACAGCATCCAAGATGAAAACAAGTTATTGACTGAACAGTTTATTGAGGGGCTACAGTCTCATGCCCACAGAACTCAGCTGCGTGTGGTGGCTATACAGAATCCAGACTTGAACTTTTCCCAATTTAAGGACAGAGCCATCCGTGTGTTGTGAGAGCCCGCAGCCGGCAGCAATGCAGCCACACAGTGACTGGCTCTAATGCACTACCTGGAGGTGGTGTCGTCTGCCGTAAGCATTGCAGGGGTCAGTGCGCAGGCCTCAACCTCAGCTGTAACCCCTGATGCTTTACAGAAGCAAGTGCCACAGCTGGCCAATGGGTTAGCAGGGCTAGCTACAGCTGTCCAGTCCCTGCAAGGATCCAAACCCAAGGAGAAGATAGAGTTAGCCTCCAGCCCAGATGACGTCCCGTGGTTGCACCAGAGGAGGAAGTCCCCAGGGCGTGTTGTTTTGCAGCCTCCAGGATCCAGCCTTTCTTTGCTGCTTTGCTTGTGCAGGCTCTGCTCCTCTTCCTCTCCTCCTCTGTCACTCACAGCATGCAAATCATTTGTCCTGTCTTCAGCTCCACATCACAGCAGCACAGACAGAGAGGCTGGATCCTGGAGGCTGTAAAACAACACGCCCTGGGGATAATTGCATATTGTCCTCACTACATTATTATCCTAATGAGTAAGTATCAAAGTGTTTATTTCAACTTTGAAAGGAAGCATTTAGCACAGAGGGGGATGGTTATAATGCTAATAGGAAGGTGCAGGGACATGTATTGATAGGTTTGGTGACTTTTAGGAGGTGACAGGTTCCCTTTAAAAGAGCAACCCCTGGGGCAGTGGGCCACCACCCAAGGAATGAGGCAGCCTGGCCCATCAACAGGCAGGACAGGTATGTGGTAGGACGACCGGTCCTGCCTATCGTGCTAGATGGTATCCCCATGCTTGCTTTATTGGACACCGGTTCACAGGTGACATCGATACCTTATATCCTTTACAAGTGGTACTGGGCTGATTCAGACATTGCGTGCAGCACAGATGATAGTTTTTTCATATATGCTGAAGATGGTTTACCTATGCTACATGTGGGATTTAAAGAAGTGACCATAAAGGTGAGGCGTGTAGAAATAAAAGCCCAGGAAATGGTGATTGTTGATGTAGACCGACGTGAAAGTAATCCCATGCTTACTCTAAGTACTAATGTGATTGAGAATTGCCTAGGGGAGATTATTGTTTTGTTACAACAGGTTGCCGAGACTGCCAGCTTCGGACAGCAGTGAGTCCTGCAGAAAGAGATAAAGGCCCTGATGCAGAGGCAGCAGGTGGAGCTGTCTGGTGGAGAAGTCGGCAGTATAAGTGTAAGTGATCCGGTACCCATTGCAATACCCCCAAAGAGTGAAATGTTAATCTGGTGTATGGCAATAATAGGCCTTAGAGGGCAAGATTATGAAGCCTTGGTAGAGCCCGTGTACTCAGACAGCAGGCCCACTGTCCTTACAACCAGGGGGGGTAGTTGATTTCCGCAAGGGGAGAGTACCTGTATGTGTCTTAAACTGTGGTAAGAAGAAGTTAAGCTGCCTAGATATGCTATCATTGCTAAGTTGTACACTGTGAGTAACAATGCCATCATGGCAGTGGAGCCCTTGGACCCGTCTGACCGTGCGGAGGACAATGGCTCAGAGGGGAAGCTGGAGGATTGGTGCCAGAAGCTGCATCTAGGAACTGACTGCATCCCTATGCACAAAAAGCATGGAGTTTACTGAATAGTGCAGGAATTTGAACAAGTCTTTAGTAAACATCCTTTAGACTTTGGGCAGATAAAAGGGGTACAACATCACATCACCAAAGGTGATCATCTGCCCATCAAAGAGAGATACAGGCCTGTACCATCAGCTCACTATCAATGTGCCAAAGAGATGTTACTGGAAATGAAGGAGGCTGGGGTGATCAGAGATAGTTGTAGCCCCTGGGCAACTCCTCTAGTCCTGGTGAAAAAAAAGGATGGCCCAATGAGAATGTGTGTAGATTACAGGCAGATAAACTGCATTACACATAAAGATGCATACCCACTACCCAGAATTGAAGAGTCATTAGCTGCATTGAGAAATGCTTACTATTTTTCCACCTTAGATCTTACCAGTGGGTACTGGCAGGTTCCTGTAGCACAAGGGGACAGAGAGAAGACTGCATTCACAATGCCAATGCGACTCTGTGAGTTTAACTGCATGCTGTTTGGGCTCTGCAATGCACTGGGAATGTTCCAGAGGCTGATGGAGTGTTGCCTGGGGCACAGAAACTTTGAAACCGTGCTACTGTACCTAGATGATGTTATAGTGTACTTGAAGACGTATGAAGACTACCTGGAGCACCTGGCGGAGGTATTTGAGGAATTATCTCAATATGGCATGAAGGTGAAGCTGTCTAAATGCCATTTACTGAAGCCTAAGGTACAGTACCTAGGACACGTGGTGAGTGCTGAAGGAGTGGCACCAGACCCTGACAAGGCCACAGTGATCAGCGACTGGTCAAGGCCCACGACTGTCAAAGAAGTATGGCAGTTCCTGGGGCTGGTAGGATACTACCAGAGGTTCATCAACGGCTTCACAAAGATGGCAACGCCCATGCAAGACCTCCTGGCAGGCCAGTCCAAGAAGTCTAAGAGCTTAAGTCCACCGTTTGAATGGGACAGTAGGGGATAAGAATTCTTCAAGCAGTTGATGTGGGGCCTGACAGGGGATGAGATCCTAGCCTACCTTGACTATAGCCAACCATTTATGCTGTACACAGATACAAGCAATGTGGGATTGGGAGCTGTGTTATCCCAGATGCAGAGAGGCAAGGAGAGAGTAATTGCCTATCTCAGCAAGAAGCTCTGTCCTACAGAAAGTAACCCTGAAAACTATAGCTCGTTGAAGCTAGAGTTCCTCGCAGTGGTCTGGGCAGTAAAAGAACGTTTGAAGCATTACTTGGCTTCAGCAAAATTTACCATCTATACATACAATAACCACTGACCCATCTAGAAACTGCAAAGTTGGGTGCGCTGAGCAGAGGTGGATGGCCCGGATGTCCAATTACAACTTCACCATCAAGTAACGGGCAGGGCACAAGAACGCTAATGATGATGCACTGTCGAGCATACCCCACTTGTCTGATGCTGGAGAAGACTTGGAGGAGCTGCAAGAGATAGAGTTACCAGCTTTTCACCGCACCAAGGCATCACAGTGTTCTCATCAGGTGAGAGACAAGCGACCTGGCATGCAAGAGGCCATATTCATCCCGTTACCCCATCATGGTTGGGCAGAGACGCAAGATAGTGACCCAGCCTTCTCACTAGTGAAAGAGCTGCTGAAGCAGGCTGATGCATACCCTTACCCAGATGCCCCACCAGAGGCACAACAGCTGTGGAAGGAGAAGGGCAAGTTGCTCATCTACCAAGTTAAGCGGTGCAGGCGGCATATCAACGCACGAACCCATGAATTGGTGTGGCAGATAGTGGTCCCTAAGAGAGATGTCCAGATGGTCCTAGAGGCGTACCACAACGGAACAGGACACTTCGGATGGAAGAAGCTAGAGGTGCTGTTACGTGAGAGATTCTACTGGGTTGGCATGAGAAATGCCATTGAGAACTGGTGTAGAAACTGTGGGCCATGCAATCTGAGAAGGAAGGATAGTCAGAGAGCACCTCTACAGCCAATTGTCACCAAACAACCACTTGTATGTGGTATGCAGCCTTACAATGAAAGCAGGAGGAGACGTCAGTGGTCACATGATCACAAGTCAGCAAATCACATGCGAGCGAGTATATGACAACTACTTAACTGGCGGAATCCTAACAGAGTGAATATTCTACAGGTCAAAGTGCAGAATTACAAATGTGTAAATTACACCAATATAATACACAGATTTACATCACACCCTATACATGACAGCCGCAGAGCAAATGTGGGGGCTAAATAAACCTATGTATAGTATATTACACCCTACACATGAGCTCACAGGTATCACATGGTAGATAGAAATAAATAGAGGGATAGAAATATCGGGCTGGATAGATTAATAGGTAGATATGGTAGATATGGATAGATAGATAAATAGGTAGAGGGATAGATGGAGGGATAGATAGAGGGCTAGATAGATGGATAGATATGGATAGATAGGTAGAGGGATAGATGGAGGGATAGAAGGAGGGATAGAGGAATAGGAGGGATAGATAGAGGACTGGATAGATGAATAGATAGATATGGATAGATGGATAGATAGGTAAAGGGATAGATGGAGGGATAGACGGAGGGATAGAGGAATAGAAGGAGGGATAGATGGAGGGATAGATAGAGGGCTGGTTAGATGTATAGACAGACAGATAGATATGGATAGATGATGGATAAATAGAGGAATAGATATTATAAATAAACAAAATAGGGCAGCACAAAATCAAAGATCAACTGTGGGTGCAAACAATCCTGTAAGGTAGTGTCCAAACCTTCATCAGATCGTCCAACAAGCAAAAACAGGCAGCAATCCAATTTTAAGTTACAAAAATGTGGAATTAATGATCCATCAGGCAATTTTTTGGCGGATCTAATGCCTTCTTCAAACCTAGTGGTAGATCAGCCAAAACAAACTTTTTACATCTTATATTTTGGATTGCTGCCTGTTTTTGTTTATTAGAGGGATAGATGTATGGATAGATGGGTGGATGGATAGAGGTAGGGAGGGATGGATGGATAGAGGAAAGGATGGATGGATAGAGATAGAAAGGGATGGATAGAGGGAAAGATGGATGGATAGAGGGAGAGATGGATGGATGGATAGAGGGAGGGATGAATGGATGGATGGATCGAGGGAGGGATGGATGGATGGGGGGAGGGATGGATGGATAGAGGGAGGGAGGGATGGATAGACAGATGGAGGGACGGATGGACAGACAAACGGAGGGAGGGATAGATGGACAGATGAACGGATGGACAGATGGACAGACAGATAGAGGGACGGACAGAAGGATAGAGGGAGGGACATACGGATGACGGAGGGAGGGACATACGGAGGGATGGACGGAGGGTGAGGTGGAGGGACAGACAGACAGTGGAAGAAATGGATGGAGGGACGGACGAATGGAGGGACGGATGTACAGAGGGAGGGACGGACAGACAGAAGGACGAACGGAGGGACAGATTGAGGGAGTGATGGACAGACAGCTGGAGGGAGGAATGGACAGACGGACGGACGGAGGGACAGACGGACGGAGGGAGATTCGGATGGAGGGAGGGATGGATGGATGGATGGATGGACGGACGGATGGAGGGATGGACAGACGGATGGCTAGAGGGAGGGATGGGCAAACGGATGGACGGACAGAGGGAGGAATGGACGGATGGATGGAAGGAGGGATGGCAGACGGACAGAGGGATGGACGAACGGACGGAAGGAGGGAGGGATGGACAGATGGACAGAGAGATGGACGGACAGATGAACTGAGGGAAGGACGGACAGACGGAGGGATGGACAGACAGATGGACAGAGGGATGGATGGACAGACAGAGCGATGGATGGACGGAGGGAAGGATGGACAGAGGGACGGACAGACAGAGGGATGTACAGACAGAGGGAGGGATGGACAGATGGAGGGAGGGAGGGATGGACAGCCAGAGGGATGGATGGACAGACAGCGGGATGGACAGACAGACAGGGATGGACAGACAGAGGGATGGGCAGATAGACAGAGGGATGGATGGATGGAGGTAGGGAAGGAGTGATGGAGGGAGTGATGGAGGGAGGGTTGGATGGATAGAGGGATAGATGGATTGATGGATGGAGGCATAGAGGGGGGAGGGATGGAGTAAGGGATGGATAGATGAATAGAGGGATGGATGGAGACAGGGAGGGAGGAGGGAGGGAGGGATGGATGTATAGAGCGAGCACTGCAGATATCCAACTCAATGAACATATTATACACACAGCACATCACTTACAGTATGTGGCAGCATGGCTCGGAAATCAGTAGTTTCACTTTCTCCGGCCTTGCAGGCACCCCTACCCTTCCTCTCTGTGGTGAAGATGGCAGGACAGGACAGATGACAGAGGAGGGGAAGTCGCCCCCTGCAGTCTGGAGCCTGTGCAGGGCAGCAGCATCACACCAATGAGTTTGCTGTCTCCCAGCGACGTTTTCCCTCTGGTGTCTGCCGGCTAGCGCCCTGTGCAGTGGATCACTTGCATATATGTAAAGCCGATTATAGCCTGTACGTCAGGAGCGGGAGTGGCATTCACGGGAATCCACACTACCACCAGGCACCCCCACAAATGCCGCCCCTCTGTTTGCTAGTAGGTTGTCACGCCTGAGGCGACCAGCTCAGGTGGCCTCATCTATTGTGCGCCCCTGGCACTAACTGTATGAACTTTTCAGATTTTTGAACTTTTATCTTTAAACATAGACTAATATGCCACTGGACTGGTTGTGGTAGAGACAATCTTGTAAATATTTCTCATCAGCCAACGGTGGAAGGACTAAGCGCCGTAGTGACTGTTTTTTCCATTTTTTCTTGGTTTTTGTAATTTTTTATTTTCTGTACCCTTTATGGATTGTTCTGATTATTTCTTGTGTGTTTTTCAAATGTGTTTCCTCAGTCCAGAGCACTGAATTTCACTAGGGGGGAATGTGGCACCCCAGAGTCCGGTTGCCATGATGTCCTTACCTCCCTTGGGGGGTTGGGTCATGCTTGGAAGCTAGGTAGGATATCTAATTAAGCCCAGCAGTGAATGGCAACAAATTATAAAGTAAAAGACATAAAACTTAACTTTTACTGATCTAGATAAAAAGGTATATATACGTAAATTCACAAATTTAAACCAGTGCGACAATTGTTAGTGGATCCTTGTAAAGTGATACTAAGTTCAATTGATCAACATTCAAGGACCACAATGATTTTGCTTGAGTATAAACTAATCACATATAAGCATTTGTTTCTTACTGTGCCTTTAAACATGCGTAGCCAATAACTCAGGACTATTGTCCTACAAGATTCTAGCAAATCAGAATGTTCTCACCCATCTTGTGGACGTTCTGATGATGAATGCATAGCCAAATGAACCTTCCCTTTCAGAGTGTGTCCTTTTCTATGACATCCACTTCATCCAGTTCAGGGTTGTAAACCCTTGGAGGCACGTGGTGGGATGTTTGCAACCCTGAACTGGATGAAGTGGTTGTCATAGAAAAGGACACACTCTGGAAGAGAAGGTTCAGCTGGCAATGTATTCATCATCAGAACGTCCACAAGATGGGTGAGAATGTTCTGATTTGGCAGCCAAGGATGCGATTTAGCCCTCATGTGTCCCTATGGGCATCAGATCACATCGATTTGCCGTTAATGGCATCCGATTTGTGTCGGATTGGATTCTGTCCAATTTCTTGCTGTACCCAAAATCGGAGACTGCTCTGATTTTGGGCACAGCGGACCAAATCGGACCGAAACGAATCTGACCCAATCCTTTAACATGGGGTCCTATGGAGCATAGATCCAAGAAAACACAGAATCGTTTCTCTGACCCAATTTTAGTGTACTGAGCATGCTCCGTACACTAAAACCACTCTGTACTGTCTAATTTCACTTCCACAATGTATATACATGCATTGCGGAAGTGAAATTAAGTAAAAGAAGGGTTAAAAAAAAAAAAAAAAATATGCTCACCTCTCCGGCGTGTCCCCCGATGCCTCCATGTAACTCCTGACAAAGACCTGGCTGGGCGGAGCAAGCCGATCAGCTGATCGGTCACATGACCGGTATCAGCTGAGCGGTTTAAACCCCGCGCCCACCAAAACTGATCGGCGGGCGGGAGATTTAAACTGCTCAGCTGATGCCAGTCATGTGACAAATCAGCTGATCGGCTTGCTGCACCCCGCCAGGTCCTGCTGTCGGGAGCAAGATGGAGGCATTGCGGGAATCGCCGCAGAGGTGAGAATGAGTTTTTTTTATTTTTAACCCTTCTTTTAACCCTTCTTTTACTTTATTTCACTTCCGCAATTTATTTCACTTTCTCCGGCCTTGCAGGCACCCCTACCCTTCCTCTCTGTGTTGAAGATGGCAGGACAGGACAGATGACAGAGGAGGGGAAGTCACCCCCTGCAGTCTGGAGCCTGTGCAGGGCAGCAGTATCACACCAATGAGTTTGCTGTCTCCCAGCGACGTTTTCCCTCTGGTGTCTGCCGGCTAGCGCCCTGTGCAGTGGATCACTTGCATATATGTAAAGCCGATTATAGCCTGTACGTCAGGAGCGGGAGTGGCATTCACGGGAATCCACACTACCACCAGGCACCCCCACAAATGCCGCCCCTCTTTTTGCTAGTAGGTTGTCACGCCTGAGGCCACCAGCTCAGCTGGCCTCATCGATTGTGCGCCCCTGGCACTAACTGTATGAACTTTTCAGATTCTTGAACTTTTATCTTTAAACATAGACCAATATGCCACTGGACTGGTTGTGGTAGAGACAACCTTGTAAATATTTCTCATCAGCCAACGGTGGAAGGACACAGAAATGGCACCAGGATGCCAAATGCGATCCTGTCCTTTCCTGTCCGTGGGGTCCTACACAAAATAGGATCCCCACGAACAGGAAAAAATCGTAATGTGAAAGCACCCTCATACCAGATACGAAAAGCAAAAGTACACACACCTGATACCGAAACATTTTCATCAATAATACAATGGCAACGTCTAAAAGTTTTGGCTCACTTTTTTGACTTGACTTTCTTCATCTACTTATTACGACTTGTGAGAAAAACTGATATAATTTAAATATATATGTGTGTATATATATATATATATATATATATATTTTTTTTTTATATATATATATATAATATATATATTATAAAATGTATATAATCTCTCTCTTATATATATATATCTATAAATATACACAAGTAAATATGTATGTGATGTTTGCATATAAATGTTGTGTGTGTATATGGGTGTTTTCACATCTATGCGCTCACTGTGTGATGGTGGGTTTACACACACCAATTTATCTGTTCAATCTCTGAACCAATCTCTGGTTGCAGTGAAATATGGATATATTACTCCATGTTGTACACAGCCACAAAATGGAGCAATGTATCCATGATTTCACTGCAACCAGAGATTGGTTCAGAGATTGAACAGATAAATTGGTGTGTGTAAACCCACCATTAGGCTGCCCTGCCTGCACTTCGCCAGCGCAAATGCAAGCGCAGGGGCATTTAGGGGCCTAGGCAGCCTAGCGCAGGGACGCATAGATGGCCATGTCCACACACCTTCGCTGTAAGTATTTAGCAGTTCTCCGCTAAATACTTGGGTTTTTTCAGAGAAGCGGAGCTGCCTAGTGTCCGCTTAAGCCGAGCGAACAGGGAAACGCTGCTCTGGGAAAGCGGACACTAGGCAGCCTGCTGTGTGAAATGGTTACCACGATACACATCGAGTAACCATGGGCTGCGTCCGCAGAAAGCGGTGGCGCACACGCACCTCCGCTTCTCTGAAAAAAACCAAGTATTTAGCGGAGAACCGCCAAATACTTACAGCTGAGGTGTGTGGACATGGCCGATGCCTTGCATTAGCGCTCAGCTGCGCTCAGTGCCCCCATTATAGCCTATGGCCGAGCACAGCTGAGCGCGCGGTCTGTATACTCTGAAGCGCAAGTGAAAGTGGCAGAGCGCACGGCGCATGCGCCTGTCACTTAGCACCCGGAAACGCCCAATTGGGCATTTCCAGGAGCGTTTCCGGGTGCTAAGTGACAGACGCATGCGTCGTGCGCTCTGCCACTTTCACTTGCGCTTCAGAGAACACAGAGCGCGCGCTCGGCTGTGCTCAGCCATAGGAGATAATGGGGGCACCGAGTGCAGCCGAGCGCACAGGGGGCACTAGTATGCGTTTACAGAAGCTGTAAACGCGGCCCCACAGTGCCACAAGTCCCCTCTAAGCCTGCACCTGCGCCAGTGCGACCAGGCCTATATGTATATATATGTGCATACAGTATATATTTATGTATATACACATAGGCCCCTTTCACATCAAATGCAGGGCTGCGTTTTGCTTCATTTGCGTTTCTATGCGTTTTTACTGCTAAAAACGCATCAAAACGCATGCGTTTTTGCCCCTATTGATTTTAATGGAAACGCATGTAAAAACGCATGCAAAAACGCATGTGCGTTTTCAAAAAAGCTTGCGTTTTTGCAAACGCAGACCAAAACGTCACAAGCAACGTTGTGGTCTGCTTTTGCAAAAACGCATGCGTTTTGATGCGTTTTTAGCGGTAAAAACGCATAGAACCGCAAATGAAGCAAAACGCAGTCCTGCATTGGATGTGAAAGGGGCCATATATTCATATATACTTGTATATATATATATTTATTTAACAACAAATTTATATATATTATCTATATTTAACAACAAACATGGTGGAGGAGTTGGCTTGCTCCTGTTTGATAACTGCTCCTTCACGGCAATTTCACTCCCACCCTCCGCTACTCTTCCCTCCTTCGAGGTGCACTCTGTCCGCCTCAACTTTCTTCCAACCTCCAGCTGGCTGTCATCCACCACCCCACAGAGCTAGCCTACACCACGTTTATCGACCACTTCACCACATGGCTACTTCAATTCCTTTCTGCTGACATTCCCATTATCATCATGGGTGACATCAACATCCCATTGACACTTCCACCTTAGCTGCCTCTAAACGTTTATAACCAACTACCTACTTTGGCCTCACTCAATGGTCCTCCGCAGCCATTCACAAAGATGGCCACATGCTGGACCTTATCTTCACCTGCCTCTGTTCCCATACTAACATCTCTAACTCATCCCTCCCCCTGTTTGACCACAACCTACTGACATTCTCTTCCCTCTTCTCTCCTAGTGCACGACCCACGCTCCACAATCACACTCATCCTTGCAGAAATCTCAAGCGCCTTAATTTACACTCATTCTCTGAGTCCCTTCTCCCTCTCTCATACATAGCTTCCTTACATGACATAGATGCTGCTGCTACTTTATATAAGACCACAATTATGGCAGCACTCGATTCAACCACCCCCCTCATGCATAGCAAAACCCGCACACTCAACAGCCAACCCTGGAAGACCAGCCTGACAAAAGAACTGAGACAGGCTTTCAGAGTTGCTGAGCGGAGATGGAAGAGATACTGTTCTGCTGAGCTCTTTGTCACATACAAGCAGTCCCTCACTAACTTCAAGTCCACACTCACTGCCTCAAAACAAATTTACGCCTCATCTCTCATATCCTCCCTGTCTCACAATCCTAAACAGCTTTTCAACACTTTAAATTCTCTACTCCGTCCTCCAGCACCTCCTCCCTCTCCTCTCATTTCTGCTGAAGACTTTACCACTTTCTTTAAGCAGAAGATGGATAACAGAGAAAGCCTTGGCCAGCAGCCCCCTATGCCCCTCCTCATAACTGCTCAGCTCTGTTCTTCCAAAACCAACTCCTTCACTATGACAGAAGATCATCTCTCCTCCCTTCTATCAAGATCAAATCTTACCACCTACATGCTTTATCCACTCCTGTCCCAGCTCATTCCTAACCTCACCAGAGTTTTCATTCCAACCCTAAAACATCTCTTCAACCTTTCACTTACAAATGGTGTCTTCCTCTCATCCTTCAAACATGACTTAATCACACCCATCCTCAAAAAAACATCCCTTGACCTATCCTCTGTGTCTAGCTATCGCCCAATATCACTTTTCCCTTACACTTCAAGACTGCTGGAACATCATTTCCATCTTGAACTGTCCTCCCACTTCTCCTCCTGCTCCCCATTTGACCGCTCACAATTTGGCTTCCGACTGCATCACTCAACTGACATTTCCCTAACTAAAGTAACCAATGACCTATTAACCACTAAGAGCAAGTGACACTACTCTGTCCTCATCCTCCTGGACCTGTCTTCTGCCTTTACACCAGGGACCATTCCCTCTTCCTACAGATTCTCTCATCTGTTGACATCACATACTTGGCCTTATTCTGGATCTCGTCATATCTAACAGACCAGGCATTCAGAATCTCCCTCTCCCACACCATCTCCTCATGTCACCCCCTATCTTTCGATGTTCCCCAAGGTTCAGTTCTAGGACCCCTACTCTTCTCCATCTACACCTTCAGCCTGACACAGCTCATAGAATCCCATGGTTTGCAGTATCATCTCTACGCTGATGACATAAAGATCTACCTCTACGGACCTGAAATCACCACCTTACTGACCAAAATCCCACAATGTCTGTCCTCTATTTCATCTTTCTGTTCTGTTTGCCTTCTAAAACTGAACATAGTCAAAACAGAATTCATCATCTGTCCCCCATCTCACTCTATCCCTCCACTAGACCTATCCATCAAAGTCAATGGCTGCTCACTTTCCCCTGTCCCACATGCTCTGTGCCTCGGGGTAATCCTTGACTCTGCCCTCTTTTTCAAGCCACATATCCTAACTCTTGCTAACTCCTGCCAACTCAAACTCCAAAATATTTCCCGGATCTGTACATTCCTTGACCAAGAAACTGCAAAAAACCTTGTGCATGACCTCATCATCTCCTGCCTCGATTATTGCAAGCTCCTACTCTCTAGCCTCCCCTCTAGCACGCTTGCACCACTCCAATGTATCCTAAACTCTGCTGCCCGACTAACTCACCAGCCTCCCTGTTATTCCCCAGCCTCTCCTCTCTGCCAAGCCCTTCAATGCCTTCCTATTGTCCAGAAGCTCCAGTTCAAAACACTAACTATGACATACAAAGCCATACACAACCTGTCTCCTCCATACATCTGTGACATGATCTCCCGCTACTTACCTACATGCAACCTGTGATCCTCTTAAGATCTCCATCTCTCCTCCCCTCTTATCTCTTCTTCCCACAACTGCATACAAGAAATGATGGGAGTACTGGTGTGTCACGGTCCGCGCGTTTCAGCGCCACACCCGGCGCCTTCCTCAGGGAAGTGTGGCGCTGAAACGGGTAGGAGAGAGGAGGAATAAAGGATGAAAATATATTTAGCTCTTTGGTGAGTTTATCCATACCACAGCAGCGCGGACCGTGACAACACCAGTACTCCCATCATTTCTTGGATTCAAACCACTATCCAGTGGTCGGTGGAGGTCCTGCAGCAGCTGGAACATAGATTCCAAAAACGCCTTCAAACCAGTTGTGGGGATCACAACTGGACCAGGTGAGCAGCTTCACAGCACCACCATCACACATAAGTGTCACTAGTGATAGGGCACTATTGCGCCTCTTGTCCCCCTCCCTATTTTCTTTTTACACAACTGCATACAAGATTTTCCTGTGCTTCCCCCATACTCTGGAACTGTCTGCCCAACACATAAGACTCTTGCCCATCATGGAAACTTTCAAAAGGAACCTGAAGACCCACCTCTTCCGACAAGCCTACAACCTGCTGTGATCTGCAGTCTACTGAACTGCCGCACAATCGGCTCTACCCTCTCGTAGCGTGTCCATACACAACCCTTTGTAGACTGAGCCCTCGCGGGCAGGTTCCTTTCTCCTTCTGTACTTATGTGGGCCTTGTATTGCTTATGAATATTGTACTTGTCTATGTATGCCCATTTTCACATGTAAGGCTAGGGTCCAACTAGCGTTTTGCCCTGCGCTCAGGTGGGTTCCGTTTAAAACACAGAATTTGTCAGCATTAATGCAGCATTGAAGTTTAGATTGCGTTAACACTGCCAATTCATTGCTATGGTTGGTGGAACCCAGAGCGCAGTTCAACGCCGGCATCTAAGTGCTATTTCCAAGTGCATCACATGACGTGCGGTTCCGCGTCATGTGATGCGCTTGGAAAAAGCGTGAGATTTCAAACTCCGGTACTTAGATGCCGACAATTGAACTGCGCTCGGGGTTCCGCCAGCCATAGCATTGAATTGGCAGTGTTAATGCAATCTTACCTTTATGGTAATGCTGCATTAATGCTGACAAATTCTATGTTTTAAATGGAACCCGCCTGAGCGCAGGGGAAATTGTTAGCTTGACCCTAGCCTAAAGCACCATGGAATAAGTGGCATTATAATTATAAACAATTCTATATATATATATATATATATATATATATATATATATATATATCCAGAAAAAACAGAAAAAATTCACTGCAGCACTCAGTTACTACCAAAAATTTTTTTTCCTCATATATAAACCGCTTATTAGCATGTGTACATTTTTGGTAGTAACTGAGTGCTGCAGTGATTTTTTTCTGGTTGCTTGTTCCATCATCGCTGCTTGCACCAGTTCACACCATATCTTGAGTGCTGTGCAGCTTTTTTTCTGTTTATGTCTAATAGGTGGAGTTGCTGGCTCCACAGCTACACTTAGCACCCTCATTGCCCCCAGGTGGTCTGAGGTTGAGATGGTGTCCACCCACTTAGAAATGGGATAGGGAGGACAAGGAGGACAGGGATGTCAGGGTAGGACTCATCAGATCTGGGGTCACCGTGGAGTAGTTGATGAGCAAACAGATATTGGCCAATATATTTACCAAGAACCCCAGTAAATAAAAAAATAAGAATATTGAGTTTTTAAATTTTTTCCTCATATATAAACCGCTTATTAGCATGTGTACATTTTTGGTAGTAACTGAGTGCTGCAGTGAATTTTTCCTGGTTGTTTGTTCCAGCATCGCAGCTTGCACCAGTTCACACTTTTTTTCTAATTATATACATATATATATATCTACTCTATAATTGCCGTAGGCAAAATCGTGTCGGACCCCGAAATCGCCGTGGCTTTGTCACTCTGTGATGTCACCACGAGCGAAGCATTGGCCGCCTAGCGGCCAATGCGAGTCGTTAGCCTGCGCGAGCAATGGCCGCGAGGCCATTGCGAGTCGCTGGCTGAGTGCGAGCAATGGCCGCTAAGCGGCCATTGCGAGTCGCTAGCCGAAAATCGAACCAGAGGCTCGGCCACAAAGTTAGCGATTTACCGCACAGGTAGCGAGTCGCTGCCTGAGCGGTAAATCGCTAACTTTGTGGCCGAGCCTCTGGTTCGATTTTCGGCCACAAAGTTAGCGATTTCCCGCTCACCCCCCAATAAGTATTCACACCCCCCCAAAAAGTATTCAACCCCCCCAAAAAGTATTCACACCCCCCCCAAAAAGTATTCAACCCCCCAAAAAGTATTCAACCCGCCCCAAAAAGTATTCAACCCCCCAAAAAGTATTCAACCCCCCCAAAAAGTATTCAACCCCCCCAAGAAGTATTCAACCCCCCCAAAAAGTATTCACACCCCCCAAAAAGTATTCAACCCCCCCAAAAAGTTTTCAACCCCCCCAAAAAAGTCTTCAACCCCCCCAAAAAGTATTCACACCCCCCCAAAAAGTATTCAACCCCCCAAAAAAGTATTCAACCCCCCCAAAAAAGTATTCACACCCCCCAAAAAGTATTCAACCCCCCCAAAAAGTATTCACACCCCCAAAAAATATTCAACCCCCCAAAAAAGTATTCAACCCCCCCAAAAAGTATTCAACCCCCCAAAAAAGTATTCACAACACCCCCAAAAAGTATTCACACACCCCAAAAAGTATTCAACCCCCCAAAAAGTATTCAACCCCCCAAAAAGTATTCAACCCCCCCAAAAAGTATTCAAACCCCCCAAAAAGTATTCACCCCCCCAAAAAAGTATTCAACCCCCCAAAAAGTATTCACACCCCCCAAAAAGTATTCACACACCCCCAAAAAGTATTCAACCCCCACCAAAAAGTATGCAAACCCCCCAAAAAAGTATTCAACCCCCCAAAAAATTTTCCACACCCCCCAAAAAGTATTCACACAACCCCCCCAAAAAATATTCACACACCCCCCAAAAAGTATTCACACCCCCCAAAAAAGTATTCAACACCCCCAAAAAGTATTCACACACCCCCAAAAAGTATTCACACACCCCCCCAAAAAGTATTCAACCCCCCCAAAAAAGTATTCACACCCCCCCAAAAAGTATTCACAACCAACACCCCCAAAAAAGTATTCACACCCCCCCAAAAAGTATTCACACCCCCCAAAAACTATCACAATCACCCCCCAAAAAGTATTCAACACCCCCCCAAAAAGTATTCACACAACACCCCCAAAAAGTATTCACACAAACAACCCCCAAAAAGTATTCAACCCCCCCAAAAAGTATGCAACCCCCCCAAAAAAGTATTCAACCCCCCAAAAAGTATTCACACCCCCCAAAAAGTATTCAACACCCCCCAAAAAGTATTCAACACCCCCCAAAAAATATTCACACACCCCCAAAAAGTATTCCACACCCCCCCCAAAAAGTATTCAAATCCCCCAAAAAAGTATTGAACCCCCCCCAAAAACTATTCACAACCCCCAAAAAGTATTCACACACCCCCCCAAAAAGTATTCACACCCCCCCCCAAAAAGTACTCACACACACCCCAAAAAGTCCTCACACCCCCCCAAAAAATACTCATACCCCCCCAAAAAGTACTCACACCAGCTATAACTACTATAATCAAATTAATGCACGTTCTAGAATCCCGATGCATTTGCATCGGGCTCACAGCTAGTATATATTAATATATATATATATATATACACACACACACACACACACACACACACACACACGTATGTGTAGGTACTGTATATACATATAAAAATCTCTCTCTCTCTCTCTCTCTATATATATATATAATATATATACAGGCCCGGACTGGCCATAGGGCATACCGGGAGTTCTCCCGGTGGGCTGAAGTGGAATTGCACCGTTGCGGCCGCTCTTTACCTTTAAGAGCTTCACCTGCGGCCCCTATCTGTCTGTCTGCGGCCGCCGGCCGGGCACAGCTGGGGAGCTGCACAGTAGCCGCAGCCGCGTTTCCGGTGTGGAGCTTCCGGCTGTGTTCCTGCAGCCGGTTCTTGGAGGAGGAGTATGAAGACTGCTCCTCCACTCCTCAGCGGCTCCAGCCTCCCTGAAGCTTCTGTACACCCTGCTGACCAGGGGCCTGGGGCCATGCAGTACCTGTACCTGCACTGTCGGCTGGTATCGGGCACGTCCTCTGGCTTCATCTCCTGCGTGGGCTGAGCGACCTACTTCATCCAGGGCGGTAAGAAGGAGTATTATGCCTCCAGCCTGGAGGTTTCTGCAGTGTGTCTGGACTCTGTCTGGTGGCTGCGTCTCCATCTGAGGCACAGGGGATTTATTTGTTTGAACTTTCACTGCCCCCCTCCCCCCCCAGATCTGTGACCTGTCAAACAAATGCCATCAATCCCACAGACAGAGCGACGGACCGAGAGCAGAGTCCTGTCCTGGATGGTAATTGTGACTCAGCAGAGCAGCACTGTAAGACCATGTATATCCCTCCCTCTCCATGTGTATGTGTGTGTACTGTAAATGTGTGTATGTATGTACTGTATGATTGTGTACATATGGATGTGTGTCTGTATACATGGATGTGTGTCTGTGTACATATGGATGTATATGTGTATACATGGATGTGTGTGTACATTTGGATGTGTGTGTGTGTACATGTGTACATGTGTCGTATGTATACATGTGTCTGTGTGTGTACATGTGGATGTGTGTGTATACATGGATGTGTCTGTGTGTACATATGGATGTGTATCTGTATACATGGATGTGTGTCTGTGTGTGTACATATGGATGTATGTATGTATACATGGATGTGTGTGTACATGTGTCTGTGTGTGTACATGTGTCTGTGTGTGTACATGTGTCTGTGTGCATGTGTCTGTGTGTGTGCATGTGTCTGTGTGTGTGCATGTGTCTGTGTGTGTATACATGGATGTGTGTGTGTACGTGTGTGTGTATACTGTGTGTGTGTGTACGTGTGTGTGTGTGTGTACGTGTGTTTGTGTACGTGTGTCTGTGTGTACATGTGTCTGTGTGTGTGCATGTGTCTGTGTGTGTGCATGTGTCTGTGTGTGTGCATGTGTCTGTGTGTGTGCATATAGATGTATGTGTATACATGGATGTGTGTGTACGTGTGTACGTGTGTGTGTGTACGTGTGTGTGTACGTGTGTCTGTGTGTGTACGTGTGTCGTGTGTTGTGTGCATGTGTCTGTGTGTGTGCATGTGTCTGTGTGTGTGCATGTGTCTGTGTGTGCATATGGATGTGTGTGTATACATGGATTGTGTGTGTACATGTGTCTGTGTGTACGTGTGTCTGTGTGTACGTGTGTCTGTGTGTACATGTGTCAGTGTGCGTACATGTGTCTGTGTGTGTGCATGTGTCTGTGTGTGCATATGGATGTGTGTGTGTACATGTGTGTGTGTGTGTGTGTACGTGTGTACGTGTGTGTGTGTGTGTGTGTACGTGTGTATGTGTGTCTGTGTGTACGTGTGTCTGTTGTGTGTGTCTGTGTGTACGTGTCTGTGTGTGTACATGTGTCTGTGTGTGTACATGTGTCTGTGTGTGTGTACATGTGTCTGTGTGTGTGTGTACATGTGTCTGTGTGTGTGCATATGGATGTGTGTGTGTATACATGGATGTGTGTGTATACATGGGTGTGTGTTTACATATGGATGTGTATATGTATATATAAAAATATATATAATGTATATGTGTGCACAAATGGATGTGTCTGCATATACACATATACTGTGTGTGTACATACGGATGTGTGCGTATATATAATGTGTGTGTACATATGGACGTGCGTGTGTGTCATATGAATGTATGTGCATATATATATATATATATATATATATATTATAGGCCCAGTTCACATCTGCGTTTTGGCTGTGTTTGGCTTCATTTAATGCAAAACGCGTGTGTTTTTGCAAATGCAGCCCAAAGCGTTGCAGCCCACGCTTTTGGCTGCACTTGCAAAAGCACATGTGCTTTGCGTTTTGCATTGCTTTTGCATTAAACCCTGTGGGTGCGTTTTGGAATGTGTTTTTAGGGGTAAAAACACATACAAACGCAAATGAAGCCAAACACAGCCAAAACGCAGATATGAAAAGGCCCATACTGCATGTGTGTACATCTGGATGTCTGTGGTGGACACTGCACAGTACCACTTCTCCTGTCCTGTATACTGGGTGTGATCCTCAGTATCTGTATTATTCTGTATATATACACTGCACAGTACCATTTCTCCTGTCCTGTATACTGGGTGTAATCCTCAGTATCTGTATTATTCTGTATATATATACACTGCATAGTATCACTTCTCCTGTCCTGTATACTGGGTGTAATCCTCAGTATCTGTATTATTCTGTATATATACACTGCACAGTATCACTTCTCCTGTCCTGTATACTGGGTGTAATCCTCACTATCTGTATTATTCTGTATATATACACTGCACAGTGCCACTTCTCCTGTCCTGTATACTGGGTGTAATCCTCAGTATCTGTATTATTCTGTATATACACACTGCACAGTGCCACTTCTCCTGTCCTGTATACTGGGTGTAATCCTCAGTATCTGTATTATTCTGTATATACACACTGCACAGTACCACTTCTCCTGTCCTGTATACTGGGTGTAATCCTCAGTATCTGTATTATTCTGTATATATACTCTGCACAGTACCACTTCTCCTGTCCTGTATACTGGGTGTAATCCTCAGTATCTGTATATCTGTATATAACTCTGCACGTACATTCGCCGTATATGGTGTAACCCTCGTATCTGTATATTCTGTATATATACCCTGCACAGTACCACTTCTCCTGTCCTGTATACTGGGTGTAATCCTCAGTATCTGTATTATTCTGTATATATACTCTGCACAGTACCACTTCTCCTGTCCTGTATACGGGGTGTAATCCTCAGTATCTGTATTATTCTGTATATATACACTGCACAGTACCTCTTCTCCTGTCCTGTATACTGGGTGTAATCCTCAGTATCTGTATTATTCTGTATATATACTCTGCACAGTACCACTTCTCCTGTCCTGTTGTCAGAGAGGCAGTATTGGACTTTGTGATTTTCAGCATTTAAATGGTGTTTAAATTAATTATCTCCAATATGGAAGTCATCACTTCTCTTCTGTACAGGACTTTCCTTTCGCTCTGGATCTGACCGCTGGCACCCACAATCCCGAGAAACGTGGCTTTGTAGATCACCATGTAAATGGAGCTGCGGTTGATTTCCCTTTGCTGCACCATTCACATGTGGCTCTTCAGAAAACTCCTTTAAGGGTACTTTCACATGAGTGTTTTTTTTAAATCGCGGCAGTTGCGGTGAAAAAATCGCAACTGCTGCGATTAACGCATAACGGCTGCACTTGCGGCACAGTTGCGGCAAGCCCCATGCAATGTCTATGGGGCTTGCGGTAAGTGTGCAGCAGATGCGGCAAGTGCGGTTTCGGCTGACCGCGTTTTTTTTTCGCGGCCGCACCTGCCGCAAGTGCCAAAACCGCACCTGCCGCAAGCCCGCATATACATTGTATGGGGATTGCAGCAAGTGTGCTGCCAGTGCAGCCGTTATGCTTTAATCGCGGCAGTTGCGTTTTTTTCACGGCAACTGCCGCGATTTAAAAAAAACACTGATGTGAAAGTACCCTAAGAAAGTGATGAGGCCACGACAATGTAAAAGCTAAATTCACTGATCGCGGCTGATGGGTGATATAGTATGTGGGCTGCTGGGACTTGGTTTCCAGGGCTGCTTTTTGGTCCCAGTCCGGCCCTGTATATATATATATATATACATATACAATATATACTACATGTAGATGTGGGCTCAAGGCTATCACTTCTCGTGGGCAGTCTGCACTGTGTCTCTCCTCTCTGTGCCTGTCTCTCCCCTGTGCACTGCCTCTCCTCTCTGTCATTTTCTCTCCTCTCTGTGCTTGTCTCCCCCTATACACTGTCTCTTCCCTGGGCGCTGTCTCACTATCCTGCGCCTATCTCTCCACTCTGTGTGCTGTGTCTCCTCTCTTATCTCTTTCTGTGCGCTGCCTCTCCCCTCAGTGTGTTGTCTCCCGCTCTGTGTGCTGACACTCCTCTCTGAGCTTGTTTCTCTCCTCTGTGCATTGTCTCTCCCCTCTGCATGCTGTCTCTCCCCTCTATGCGCTGTCTCTCCTCTCTGTGTGCTGTCTCTCCCTTTCTTCTCTCCTGACCTGTCTCTCCCCTGCATCTGTATCTCCCCTGCACTTCTCTCTTCTCTGTATGCTGTCTCTTTTCCCTGTGCCTGTCTCCCCCTTGTTCCTGTCTCTCCTCTGTATGCTGTCTCTTCCCTCTGTGTAATGTCTTCTCTGCATACTGTCTCCCCCCAGTGCACTGTCTCTCTCGTTTGCACCATCTCTCCCCTATACCTGTCTCTTCCCTCTGTGCGCTGTCTCTCCCCTGTGCATATCTCTTCCCTCTGTGCCTGTCTCTCTCCTCTGTGCACTGTCTCTCCTCTGTGCACTGTCTCTCGTCCTGTTGTCTTTCTCGACTGTCTGTGCCTCTCTCCCCTGTGTGTTGCCTCTCCACTCTATGCACTGTCTCTTCCCTCTGTGCCTGTCTCTTCCCTCTCTGTAGTCCCTGAGTTATGCCCATATGTGCTCTCTCCTCTGTGTCAGTCTCCCCCTGTGTGCTGTCTCTCCCATGTGCCTGTCTCTTGTCTCCGTGCACTGTCTCCTCACTCTTTGCGATGTCTCTCCTCTCTGTGTCTGTCTCTCTCCTCTGTGCACTGTCTATCCCCTCTGTTCACTGTCTCTATTCTCTGTGCCTTTCTCTCTTGTCTGTGCCTGTCTCTTCCCTGTGTGCTGTCTCTCTCTGTGCACTGTCTCTCGTCTCTGTGCACTCTCTCTCCCCTGTGCTTGTTTCTCCCCTGTGACTGTCTCTCTTCTCTACATACTGTCTCTCCCCCAGTGCACTGTCTCTCTCGTTTGCACCATCTCTCCCCTGTACCTGTCTCTTCCCTCTGTGCGCTGTCTCTCCCCTGTGCATGTCTCTTCCCTCTGTGCGCCATCTCTCCCCTGTGCCTGTCTCTCCTCTCTGTGCTCTGTCTGTGTACGCGACTAGGTAAGCATATAATAGATAAAAATAAATATGTATGTGTTGTTTGGGCATATAAAAATATATATGCATACAGTATATATTTATATATATATACACACATATATATATACACGCATATATATATATCTATATATATATACTGTATTTAAAAATATATGCTAGAATATATATTTTTATAAGTATTCAGTATATGTATATTTACATATGTATGTATAAATTCTGTATTTGCATACAGTTGTGGCCCAAAGTATTGACACCCCTGCAATTCTGTCAGATAATACTCAGTTTCTTCCTGAAAATGATTGCAATTACAAATTCTTTAGTATTATTATCTTCATTTAATTTTTCTTCAATAAAAAAACACAAAAATAATTGTCCTAAAGCCAAATTGGATATAATTCAACACCAAACATAAAAAAGGGGGTGGACAACAGTATTGGCACTTATCAAGCAGAATTCCATAGTAAGAAGTAGACCTCACTAAAGTTAGGGGGCATACTTCAAAAGCTACTCCAAAAGATTTACATAACATAGAAAGGGGGTATAGACTTGAATTATTTTGCAAAAGTATCAAATTTATTTCATTTGACAAAAACAGGGGTACGGGAAGGGGCGATCACGAAGTGCTCTGTGCTTATAGCCAGCAGCGGTCCGCACATATTACAGTTTGTCAGACCCACATAAACATGTCCTGTCATTACATATATATTTTGGTGTCTACGCAGAGACCCATATACAGATAGGTTACATATAAAGGTACCTTATGTGTCAATCTCCTGCTCGCCGCTGGATAAGGAGTTGCAAAGACATTACAAAGCATGTTCAATATCATAAATCCCTAGCGGACTATTGCAGATCATAAATGGAATAGGCACACAAATGTATCACACCCAGTATATGGGTACAGAGCGCGGCACCTACTAAGGTGCACTGTTGACAGGCATGTATCAACGTATAGTCTAGCTAATGCGCATATTTACCAGAACCGACGCCCATGTGCAGTGCTGGCTCCGTTACATCGACGATTTGTTTATTTTGTGGCGGGGTGGACTGGAGCGGCTGGATGGATTCATGCGTGGACTGGCGTCTAATGAGGTGAACATCAGATTGACCTATAAATCTAATACTTCTAGGATTGACTTTTTGGACATCTGCATGGAGGTCGGCCCCGATGGCACCATGCGGACTGATGTCTTTAGAAAGTCAACCGCAGTGAACTCCCTCTTATATGCATCATCCTCGCATGATCGGTCTACTGTACGTGCTGTCCCTATCGGACAGTTCTTGCGGATGAGACGCATTTGCTCGGCCACAGAACTGTTCGAAAAACAAGCCCAGGATTTGAAGGAGCGCTTCCGTGAAAGAGGGTATAGCAATAGGTCAATCAAACGGGCATACCTACGGGCAAAAAATACCCCTCGGGATTCCCTTCTCTATGGTCCGAAAAAATCTGAAACTCTCAAAGTTCAACCAATTAGGTTTATATCCACCTTTAATCAGGGATGGGATAAGATGAGGGAAATACTAAACAGACACTGGCCTATACTCCTCTCAGATCCTTATTTGAAAGGTTCCCTGTCTGACCGACCCACTTATGACGGCCAGACGTGCAAGAAATCTGAGGGATATACTAGTCCATAGCCACCATTTAACAATTCCGCCAGGCCTGTTTGGAGCTAGGAGACCTCTAAAGGGATGTTTTCCCTGTGGTCACTATGTGGCCTGCGGGAATGTCCAGCGCATTGCTTCCTTTTCCTCCTCTGATGGCTCTCGCACTTATAATATCCGTGAATACGTGTCGTGCGGCACGAGTTGCGTGGTATATTATGCCACGTGCTCCTGCCGTAAGATATACGTAGGGAGGACATGCAGGGAGCTGAGGAGGAGGGTGAGGGAGCATGTGAGGGGCATTGTCGCAGCCCCCACAGTGAAAGACCATACCACTTTGAAGACATTACCACGCCATTTTTTGAAATACCACAACAGTGACCCGTCAACCTCGATGTTTAGGGGTATTGACGTGGTGCACGGTGGTATTAGGGGTGGTGATGTCCTTAAAGTACTGTCACAACGGGAAACAAAGTGGATTGTGGCATTGGACACAATCTCACCTAGTGGTCTAAACGAAGATTTAAGCTTTGCGCCTTTCCTGTAGTCGCTGCCGTCTCGTGTGTCCTGATCTTTTTGTACCTCTCAAATTTTTAGAGTCAGAATTTTTCTGACGTTTTATGTTTTTATTTCTTCTTTTAAGGATTTTTTAGGTTCCTCCCTTGGCTCTGTTGGGATATTTTTGGCTCTTGTAACAAAGACAAGCAAGGTCTCCTAAGGAAGAATCTGAGGACTACGTGTTGTGGAAACTGCATAACCTATTGAGGAATTAGAAAAACGCCTTATCAATATGCCACACCTGATATTATGAACTGTCATATTATACTGTGATATTCTAGGCAATGCAGCACATGTGCATATTGGGTTAATAGATAGGTTAAGGCAAAGATGCAAATTCCCTTCTTGTTGTCCCTGTACACTGTGCGCGCAGCGTTGCAGGATCTCCTGCCTGCCGGCGCTGATGTCTGGGCCCTGTGCGCGCACGGTCGCTATGGTGACGCGTCCCTGCGACCGTGCGCGCGCGTGCGGCCTGACGTCGGTGCGGTGGGCGGTGCAGCGTCCCGTGACGCGAGCGCGCCCAGTTCCAGTCAGGTGACCGGATTGCGTAACGTCACTTCCGGTGACGCGAGTCGACATAAAAACCTCCGACGGAGGAGCCTGGAGCATCCCCTGATGAAGTGACCGATATCTTAAGGTCACGAAACGCGTTGGGGTCCCTTGGTCCGGACCACCCCTCACTCACCCCTGCTGCCCTGTACAGATGGCCAGTGACGGTTCTGGTAAATATGCGCATTAGCTAGACTATACGTTGATACATGCCTGTCAACAGTGCACCTTAGTAGGTGCCGCGCTCTGTACCCATATACTGGGTGTGATACATTTGTGTGCCTATTCCATTTATGATCTGCAATAGTCCGCTAGGGATTTATGATATTGAACATGCTTTGTAATGTCTTTGTAACTCCTTATCCAGCGGCGAGCAGGAGATTGACACATAAGGTACCTTTATATGTAACCTATCTGTATATGAGTCTCTGCGTAGACACCAATATATATATGTAATGACAGGACATGTTTATGTGGGTCTGACAAACTGTAATATGTGCGGACCGCTGCTGGCTATAAGCACAGAGCACTTCGTGATCGCCCCCTCCCGTACCCCTGTTTTTGTCAATTGAAATAAATGTGGTACTTTTGCAAAATAATTCAAGTCTATACTCCCTTTCTATGTTATGTAAACAGTATTGGCACTGTTAGAAAAATCATGTGATGCTTCTCTAATTTGTGTAATTAACAGCACCTGTAACTTACCTGTGGCACCTAACAGGTGTTGGCAATAACTAAATCACACTTGCAGCCAGTTGACATGGATTAAAGTTGACTCAACCTCTGTCCTGTGTCCTTGTGTGTACCACATTGAGCATGGAGAAAAGAAAGAAGACCAAAGAATTGTCTAAGGACTTGAGAAACCAAATTGTGAGGAAGCATGAGCAATCTCAAGGCTACAAGTCCATCTCCAAAGAGCTGAATGTTCCTGTGTCTACCGTGCGCAGTGTCATCAAGACGTTTAAAGCCCATGGCACTGTGGCTAACCTCCCTAGATGTGGACGGAAAAGAAAAATTGACGAAAGAGTTCAACGCAAGATTGTGCGGATGGTGGATAAAGAACCTCGACTAACATCCAAACAAGTTCAAGCTGCCCTGCAGTCCGAGGGTACAACAGTGTTAACCCGTACTATCTGTCGGCGTCTGAATGAAAAGGGACTGTATTGTAGGATACCCAGGAACACCCCACTTCTTACCCCGAGACATAAAAAAGCCAGGCTGGAGTTTGCCAAAACTTACCTGAGAAAGCCTAAAACGTTTTGGAAGAATGTTCTCTGGTCAGATGAGACAAAAGTAGAGCTTTTTGGGCAAAGGCATCAACATAGAGTTTACAGGAGAAAAAAAGAGGCATTCAAAGAAAAGAACACGGTCCCTACAGTCAAACATGGCGGTGGTTCCTTGATGTTTTGGGGTTGCTTTGCTGCCTCTGGCACTGGACTGCTTGACCGTGTGCATGGCATTATGAAATCTGAAGACTACCAACAAATTGTGCAGCATAATGTAGGGCCCAGTGTGAGAAAGCTGGGTCTCCCTCAGAGGTCATGGGTCTTCCAGCAGGACGATGACCCAAAACACACTTCAAAAAGCACTAGAAAATGGTTTGAGAGAAAGCACTGGAGACTTCTAAGGTGGCCAGCAATGAGTCCAGACCTGAATCCCATAGAACACCTGTGGAGAGATCTAAAAATGGCAGTTTGGAGAAGGCCCCCTTCAAATATCAGGGACCTGGAGCAGTTTGCCAAAGAAGAATGGTCTAAAATTCCAGCAGAGCATTGTAAGAAACTCATTGATAGTTACCGGAAGTGGTTGATTGCAGTTATTTTGGCAAAAGGTTGTGCAACCAAGTATTAGGCTGAGGGTGCCAATACTTTTGTCTGATACATTTTTGGAGTTTTGTGTGAAATGATCAATGTTTTGCTTTTTGCTTCATTCTCTTTTGTGTTTTTTCATTGAAGACAAATTAAATGAAGATAATAATACCAAAGAATTTGTGATTGCAATCATTTTCAGGAAGAAACTGAGTATTATCTGACAGAATTGCAGGGGTGTCAATACTTTTGGCCACAACTGTACATCAATGTCAAGCATATATTACTATACAGGACTTACCTCTTCAGTAACATCAATCTTGACTACTGCAGTGGTACTGAATGACGGCGAGCCTTTGTCTTTTGCCTGTACAACCACAGACCACTTGCAATTTTTGTTACGAGTTATATTCTGAATAACATCCAAAGACCTTATATAGGACTTGAGCTTTATTTCTCCAGTGTTTTGATCTATATCAAATACATTATCTGGATCCGCTTGCATAATGGAATAATTTACAACATTGTTTGGTTCTTCCGCATCCTGATCTGTTGCCTAAAAAGAAAATTGATTTTAGTGGTAATTATACAAAAAAAAATTCTGATATAATCTTGACGACTGTATACACAGTGTTCCATAGTATATCTAAAGCCCTGTAAACATATTTGCAACTGTCTTCTGATAACTTTAATGATGAGATCCCTCTGCTCTGTTGTAAGTTTTCTTACGGACCATGGCTTTTGCTGTAGAATACAACTTAAGAAGATTTCAGGAAAATCCCAGTAGAATAATTACGGTACATTTTATATAGAGTTGACCAGAATCACTTTGAATGAGGGTAGCTGTGTACTGACTAATATTTAATATGAGTTTATATGTGATTGGCTTAGGCTAAGGTCACAATTGCGGTATTTTTATACATCTGGATCCGGTTTTGAGCATTAAAAATGCTCAAAACCGGATCCAGATCCGCAGCCCATAGGCTGCAATAGAAAAACCGGATTGCCCAAATGGCAATCCGGTTACCGGATCCGGTTTTGCAGCCTGCGGTAAAAATTATTATTGTTATTATTATTTATTTATAGAGCACCATTCATTCCATGGTGCTGTACATGAGAAAGGGTTACATACAGACAAGTTAAAAATACAATGAACAAAGTGACAGACTGATACAGGGGGGCGAGAGGACCCTGCCCTTGCGTGCTTACAGTCTACAGTGCAATGGGGAGGGAGACAGTAGGTTGCGTCTGCTCCGGTGGTGCTGGAGTGCCAGGTCTGATGGTGGTTGAGCGCCGGGTCCAGTGGTGTTGAGTCGGCACTGTGGTCATTGCAGGTTGTAGACTGTTCTGAAGAGATGGGTTTTAGTGTTCCGCTTGAAGGTTCTGAGTGTAGGGGACAGTCGGACGTGATGGGGTGCAGGGTGCCAGAGGATGGGGGATGCTCGGGTGAAGTCTTGCAGGCGGTTAGATGAGGAACGTACAAGTGTGGAGGAAAGAAGGAGGTCTTGGGAGGATTGAAGATTACGAGTTGCATGATATCGGGAGATTACTTCAGAGATATATGGAGGGGACAGATTGTTGACGGCTTTGTAAGTCAATGTTAGTAGTTTGAATTGGATACGCTGGTGAATTGGGAGCCAGTGGAGGAATTTGCAGAGGGGAGAAGTGGAGGAATAGTGAGGAGAGAGGTGGATTAGTCGGGCAGCAGAGTTAAGGACAGATTGAAGTGGCGCAAGAGTGTTAGCAGGAAGGCCACAGAGTAGGAGGTTGCAGTAGTTGAGGCGGGAGATGATGAGGGCATGCATTAGTAGTTTAACAGATTGGGGGTTGAGGAAGGGACGGATTCTGGAAATATTTTTGAGTTGGAGGCGGCAGGAGGTGGCAAGGGCTTGGATGTGCGGTTTGAAGGACAAGGCAGAGTCAAGTGTTATTCCGAGGCAGCGGACTTCAGGTACAGGGCAAAGTGTGATGTCATTTTTTGTGAAAGATAAGTCTGGCAAAGAAGGTGTGTGAGATGGAGGAAAGACAATGAGTTCGGTTTTGTCTACATTGAGGAGAAGAAGGAGGATATGGCTGATAGACACTACGGGATTCTGGACAGCAAGAGGTGACGTCTGGACCAGATAGGTAGATCTGGGTGTCATCAGCATACAGGTGATACTGGAAGCCATGGGACTTTATGATTTGTCTCAGACCAAGAGTATAGATTGAAAAAAAGAGAGGCCCGAGGATAGAGCCTTGAGGGACCCGAACAGAGAGGGGATACGGCGAGAAGGTTGTGTGGGAGTGGGAGACACTAAATGTGCGGTTGCAAAGGTGGGAGGAGATCCAGGAGAGGGCAAGGTCAGTGATACCAATGGAAAAGAAGATCTGTAATAAGAGGCAGTGGTCGACTGTGTTGAATGCAGAGGACAGATCTAAAAGGAGGAGGACGGAGAACAGTCTGTTAGCTTTGGCCGTGAGTAAGTCGTTAGTAATTTTGGTCAGGGCAGTTTCAGTGGAGTGGTGAGGGCGGAAGCCAGATTGAAGGTCGTCAAAGAGAGAGTTGGTTGAGAGGTGGGATGAAAGTACAGTGTGGACATGCTTTTCGAGAAGTTTGGAAGTGAACGGGAGCAGAAATATGGGCCGGTAGGTGGATGTGGAAGTGGGGTCTTGGTATGGCTTCTTTAAGATAGGTGTAATTGTTGCGTGTTTGAAAGCAGTAGGAAAGGTACCAGAAGTTAGTGATAGGTTGAAGAGGTGGGTTAGGGCTGGGATAAGTGTTGTGGTGAGGTTGGGGAGGAGGTGGGATGGGATAGGGTCCAGTGCACAAGTGGTGAGGTGCGATCTAGAGAGGAGGTGTGCAAGTTCTCCTTCAGTGATGGATGGGAGGAGGGTTAGTGGGGGAGAGGATTGATCCTGTATACATAGGGGTTGCGATGGTTGGGTAGCAAAGACTTGTCTGATCTGGTCGATCTTGTTGGTGAAGTATGTTGCAAAGTCTTCTGCAGAGATACGAGAAGTAGGAGGAGGCAGTGGGGGGCGGAGGAGGGAGTTAAATGTGTTGAATAACTGCCTGGGGTTGTGGGACAAAGAGGATATGAGGGAAATTAAGTAATTCTGTGGTGAATGGTGACTTGAATTTGAGAAGTGCTTGTTTGAATGCTGTGTAGTCTTCTTGTGAGTCTGTTTTCTTCCAGCGCAGCTCTGCAACCCTAGCCACTCGCCGCAGATTTTTAGTGGTATCTGTGTGCCAGGGTTGTCTGTTGATTCGTCGTGTTCTGCCATGAATGAGAGGGGTAACTGCATCAATAGCTCATGTGAGTGTAGAGTTGTAGAAAGCTGTGGCATTATCTTTGTCATGGAGTGAGGATATGGATGATAGGTGTAAAATGGTGTTGGAGAGTGTGTGAGTGTCAAGATGTGTGAGGTTTCTGCTAGGGTGTACAAGTTGGGGGACATGGGTGGCAGATGAGGAGGACAAGGTTGAGAAGGTAAGTAGATGGTGGTCAGAGAGAAGGAGAGGGAGGTTGTGGGTTTGTGGGTTTAGTTAGGGAGCAGAAGTGGGTAAAGATGAGGTCTAGTGTTTGTTCGTCTGTGTGGGTGGCTGTGGAGGACCATTGAAAGAGGCCAAAGGATGAGGCAAGTGACAGGAGTTTGGAGGCTGTTGACTGGTGGGTGTCGATGGGGATGTTGAAGTCGCCCATTATGATGGGATCCAGATCTAATTTTTTTTAACATGGGCGTCTATGGGAACCGGATTCGATTCCGGATGCGGTATTTAAAATTGCAAAAATTGTCATTCCAAAACCGGATGCATTAATGCATCCAGATCCGGAATGAGGATTACATTTTTACAGATTATAAGAAGTATGAAGGCACAGTCCAATACTGGATGCGGTAATGGATCCAGTTACTCGATTGTGCCTTTTAAGTGTGACCCTAGCCTAATTCTGAACACAACCACAATCACAATTACAGAAGGGTGATCACACATATGCAACTACATTATTTCAGTTTTGTTATATATTACCCCTCAAATTAGTTTCTCAATAGATTAGTACATGTTATAGGTGACATAAAAGGTTAAAACTGTTCTAAAATCATTCTTCTTGGGCTAGGGTCACACTTGCAAAATTCTAAGTTCCCTGCGTTGTTTGCAAAGAACTGAGAATTTTTCTCTCACTACGCAGCCTTCACGCAGGCTGCATAGCAGTGAACGCGGCCCCTAGCAACCTGCTGTGTTCCTCGATACCAGCTACACAGCGGGCTGCGGGGAGTACGATTCGCACCATGCACAGGGGAAAAAAGCGGGTTGCTAGGGCCGCGTTCTCCACTATGCAGCCTGCGTGAAGGCTGCGGAGGGAGTAAAAAATTAAGTTCTCTGCAAACAACGCAGGGAACTTTGAATTTTGCAAGTGTGACCCTAGCCTTGGTATGATTATAATCTTATATATGTGTCCCTGCTATGTACTGTGTAATGGATGTGTCTGACCGTACAGGGACACGGTCTGATCATACCACATCTCCTGGGCTGAGATAATCATATCTCATATAAGATTATCTCAGCACAGGAGATGTGGTATGATCAGACCATGTCCCTGTATGGTCAGACACGGCCATTACACAGTACATAGCAGGGACACATATATAAGATTATCTCAGCACAGGAGATGTGGTATGATCAGACCATGTCCCTGTACGAGATATATACAAAGGACAGCGCCTCACATGTTGGTGTTAACTTCCAAATTATTTATTCCCAGTCCATTACAAGCGACGTTTCGACCACAGCAATTTGGTCTTTATCAAGCTCACAAATATCATCAAATCTCACCCATTTATAGTGTTAAACACCCCCTTCTTCATTAAGTTAACCAATAATAGATCATAGTATAAACCTGAACTAATACATACATATATCTACCTTTAAAAACATCCCAGTCGATATCACAGCATAATACATTTCCCAGGGGGGTCCCCCCAGTTAAGGATCACACCAATCAGGTCACAAGGAGTCCCAAAACTACAATAGAAAGTCTGTATTCCATAATTGTAAACAAAGATCTTCCAGCCAATCAGAAGTAGGCATTAACGGTAGCCAGGGATACTCTCCAGGGCGTCCTATCATCGGTTACCCGCTTCTGCGCATACGGCGCATCCACTCCTTCAATTGGTGCTTGTTATCTATCCAAAAGCGCAAGCATCGGCGTCCTCATATCCTGGCATCTATGTTGCCATGGTGCTCTCATGTACACCGCTTCACAGGGCCCTGCGCATGCGTGGGGTTATATTCATAAGGTCATGTCTGAACCCTTTGAAATACCAAAGTACGCTTACATTCTGAGCCTACACTGACCTTACTCCCTGCAATATGAACATATAAGAAATATTAATATCAAAGTCATCATCAAATAAACAATTATGATACATACGGTTATTAACTCCTTCTTAAACATCTTGTGGGACATATTCTATAGGAAAAACTATCAATTGTTACTTCACTATGCACAAAGTATCATAATCATCATACAGTATAAGACTAGGGATGGGCGAGTCTACTCGCTAGGACTCGTTACTCTGCGAGTAATAAGGGACTCGCAGGACTCGGTACTCTGCGAGTTTCCCAGCGATTACTCGCACAGTAACGAGTCCAATGCAAATCAATGGCAATCCTAGTTTTGTCAGAGACTCTGACAAAACTAGGATTGCCATCGACTTGCATTGGACTCGTTACTGTGCAAGTAATCGCAGGGAAACTCGCACAGTAACGAGTCCGGCTGTCTGCTCTGTGCCGGGCTCTGGTACTGCAGGCTGCCGCAGCTCCAGGGTCCTAGAGCCCGCCTGCTCTCCCTGTGTACAGACATGAATGTCTGTGCACAGAGATGATGTAGCAGAGCTGAGATTGTTCTCAGTCTGCTCATTCCCTGTGCATAGACATCTATATCAATGCACAGGGATGTAGCAGAGAGGACATCGCGTTTTGGACTACGTCGGACGGAAGAGGATTTTTTTAATTAAAGATGGAGTCCCTAATGGCTTTTTTTTTTATTTCTAATAAAAAATGTTCTCTGTGTTGTGTTTTTTTTAACCCTTTATTGGAGATTCTTAGTGGCCGGGTCAAACGTGGCCTGACATTAAGAATCTCGGGCTTAATACCAGCTTGTATAACAAAGCTGGTATTAACCCCTTTATTACCCAGCGTGCCACCGCCACCAGGGCTGCTGGAAGAGCGGTGTTCAGCGCCAGAGGATGGCGCTTCAATGAACGCGCCATCTTCTGGGGCGGCTGCGGGCTGCAATTTGCAGCGGGGGGTGCCCAGAAAGCTTGGGCCTCCCTGCGCTGCAGATTCCAGCCCCCAGCTGCTTAGCTGTACCTGGCTAGACATAGAAATTGCGCGGAGCCCCACGCATTTTTTTTTTATTATTTCATGAAATTCATGAAATAATAAAAAAAAGGGCTCCCCTATATTCTTGTGTTCGGCCAGGTACAAATAGGCACCTGGGGGTTGGGGGCAGCCCGTCGCTGCCTGCTGGATCCGGCTGGTTCCAGAAATACGGCGAAGCCCACGTGAAATTTTTTTCTGACAAATCCATAAAACAATGTAAATAAAAGGGACTGCATCTTTATTAACCCCTGGACCATGGGCGAGGGGTTGATAAAGATGCAGTCCCTTTTTTAGGATTGTTTTATTGATTTTTCAGAAAAAAAATGACGTGGGCTTCGCCGTATTTCTGGAACCAGCCGGATCCAGCAGGCAGCGACGAGCTGCCCCCAACCCCCAGGTGCCTATTTGTACCTGGCCGGACACAAGAATATAGGGGAGCCCTTTTTTTTTATTATTTCATGAATTTCATGAAATAATAAAAAAAAAATGTGTGGGGCTCCGCGCAATTTCTATGTCTAGCCAGGTACAGCTAAGCAGCTGGGGGCTGGAATCCGCAGCGCAGGGAGGCCCAAGCTTTCTGGGCACCCCCCGCTGCAAATTGCAGCCCGCAGCCGCCCCAGAAGATGGTGAGTTCATTGAAGCGCCATCCTCTGGCGCTGAACCCCGCTCTTCCAGCGGCCCTGGTGGCGGTGGCACGCTGGGTAATAAAGGGGTTAATACCAGCTTTGTTATACAAGCTGGTATTAAGCCCGAGATTCTTAATGTCAGGCCAGGTTTGACCCGGCCACTAAGAATCTCCAATAAAGGGTTAAAAAAAACACCACACAGAGAAAAATTATTTATTAAAAATAAAGACACAGACACCATTAGGGACTCCAACTTTATTACCACCACATATCCCTCCAAAGACCCAGGTCTTCTCTCTTCTTTCTTCTCTCTTCTGTCTTCCTTCTTCTTCTTGTTGAACTCATTCAGCTCTGCTACATCACACATCACACCACAGGGGGCGGAAATGCGCTCCCCTGCTGTGTGATGAGTCAGTGAGGCTGTGAGCATTAAGCAGTGCCTACAGCACAGAGCCGACTCATTCATAAGCTGCTGGATTTAACTCCCTGATTACCGATCACTGCAGTGCCGGTAAACAGAGAGTTAACTGTGCTGTGACAGCGGGAGCCTATTAAATATGATTTAGCTATTGTAGCAGATAGAGCCTGAAGCTTCCGAGACACATCTGCGATTTGTAAATCGCACATTACTCGCTATTACTCGCTTCCCCATTCATTAACATTGGACTCGCTAGACTCGCTAGTCCCGGACACGGACTCGCTAGAGTCAAGCGATTCCGAGTAATTTAGGACTCGCCCATCACTATATAAGACAAATAGATTTAATTCACAGAGATATAAGTCATCAAATTAATGTATGAGTATACTCTTCTCAGAGCCCACTGATCTATAAGCGGATTAATGCCCAGAGTGACTCAAAATGAACCTCCCAACACATTTAACCAATCCCATTGCAGAACTGCTCAACATAAAAATTCTTTTGAGCTATCTGCATTCCTCAATATTAATCTCACATTAGAATCAATGATGATCTTCCAAAATTCATGGGAGTGATGCATTGAATTACAGGGGAAGAGGGCCTCCCATACCTCCCATTATAGATATTACCCCTATGTATCCTTATCTATAAGTGTCCATAACATATATCCCCTTTTTTTTCTCAAAGAGAAAAAAAAAAAAAAAGAGAAAAAAAGGAAGTAAGGGAGCAAAAATCCTCAATAGAACATCACATTTTATATTTTAAAGCTACAAGGTCACATCCCATAACAGGATCACCTTCAATGCATCACATACCCAATCATTTGATTATACACTTACTAGTAAAAAGGCCCGATGCAATTGCATCGGGAGAGCGGTGAAATGAATTGTGTCTATACAGGCGGGTGAGTGGGTAGCAGAGTATAGAGGGGGCTCTGTGGGTAGCAGAGTATACAGGGGGCTCTGTGGGTAGCAGAGTATACAGGCGGCTCTGTGGGTAGCAGAGTATACAGGGGGCTCTGTGGGTAGCAGAGTATACAGGGGGCTCTGTGGGTAGCAGAGTATGATGTGGCGGGAGGCTTGAAGGGTGAGGAGAGGTGCGGCTGGAGCGGCGACATGAGCGCTTGGCGGCAGGACGTGGCTGCGTGCTGGGGGTGATCGTAGCCCCGGCATTGTCCTCTGCGGCGGGGGGTGGGCTGCAGATAGGGATCAGTCCCTACCCTCAGGTGACACATGTGACCTGAGGGGAAGGAGCGGATTGGGCATTGTGTGGTAAAGAGAGGACGGCCATCCGATTGGTCCAGGACGCGGAGTACTGGGCAATGGGATGGGCGTTCTGTGTTTAGAACAGAGCGCCGAATCCGCTTGCAGGGGTGGCGGCCAATGGGAGTGATCGGGGCGTGTTAGGCTTTGCAGCCTGACACGCCGCGTTCACTCCTATTGGCCGGCATCACTGGCTCCCGGCAGCCGCCCACAGCCCCTACACCGCTACATCAGCAGCATGGCGACACTGAGGCGCTAGCGGTGAGAGAAAGAGCGGGGAGGGGCGGAAGGCAGCAGCGGCATCCGGGCAGCGTAGACCTCGCGGAGGGCGCTCACGATGAGGCGCTGGCGGCGGGGCCGACGGCGGTTGGCAGGATGGCGACGGTGCTAGTGCGGCTGCGGTTCGCGATGACGGTATGGCATCATCGCTCGCAGTGCCGTGAATGATGTAGGGATTCAGCTATAGTGTTCGAATTTCAAACTCCCGATTTATATAAGTAGATATGTGTATAAACTGTATATGTACATCTGCTTATATAATTGTGTGCCCGTCCTCTGCCCCTTTTGTGTCCCCCTGTCCTCTGCCCATGTCCTGTGTGCCTGAGTCCTCTGCCCCTGTTCTGTGTCCTCCTGTCCTGTGTGCCCTTGTCCGGTGTCCCCCTGTCCTGTGTGCCCCTGTGCGGTGTCCCCCTGTCCTGTGTGCCCCTGTCCTCTGCCTCTGTTCTGTGTCCCTCTGTCCTGTGTGGCCGTTGTGTGTTCCCCTGTCCTCTGCCCCTGTTGTGTCCCCCTGTCCTCTGCCCCTGTCCTGTGTGCCTGAGTCCTCTGCCCCTGTTCTGTGTCCTCCTGTCCTGTGTGCCCTTGTCCGGTGTCCCCCTGTCCTGTGTGCCCCTGTGCGGTGTCCCCCTGTCCTCTGCCTTTGTTCTGTGTCCCTCTGTCCTGTGTGGCCGTTGTGTGTTCCCCTGTCGTCTGCCCCTATTGTGTCCCCCTGTCCTCTGCTCCTGTCCTGTGTGCCTGAGTCCTCTGCCCCTGTTCTGTGTCCTCCTGTCCTGTGTGCCCTTGTCCGGTGTCCCCCTGTCCTGTGTGCCCCTGTCCTCTGCCTCAGTTCAGTGTCCCTCTGTCCTGTGTGGCCGTTGTGTGTTCCCCTGTCCTCTGCCCCTGTTGTGTCCCCCTGTCCTCTGCCCTTGTCCTGTGTGCCTGAGTCCTCTGCCCCTGTTCTGTGTCCTCCTGTCCTGTGTGCCCTTGTCCGGTAGCCCCCTGTCCTGTGTGCCCCTGTGCGGTGTCCCCCTGTCCTCTGCCTTTCTTCTGTGTCCTTCTGTCCTGTGTGCCTCTGTTGTGTGTCCCCCTGTCCTCTGCCCCTGTCGTGTCCCCCTGTCCTCTGCTCCTGTCCTGTGTGCCTGAGTCCTCTGCCCCTGTTGTGTGTCCTCCTGTCCTGTGTGCCCCTGTCCGGTGTCCCCCAGTGCTGTGTGCCCCTGTCCTGTGTGCCTCTGTTGTGTGTCCCCCTGTCCTCTGGCCCTGTTGTGTTCCTCTGTCCTGTGTGGCCCTGTCTTCTACCCCTGTTCTGTGTCCCCTTGTCCTCTGGGCCTGTTGTGTCCCCATGTCCTGTGTCCCCCTGTCCTCTGGGCCTGTTGTGTCCCCATGTCCTGTGTGCCCCTGTCCTCTGCCCCTGTTGTGTCCCCCTGTCCTCTGGCACAGTTCTTTATCCCCGAGTCATGTGTGCCCCTGTCCCCCTGTCCCCCTGTCCTCTGCTCTCTGTATTCCTTCCACCGGCATTGAAGCCGGTCATGTGACAGGGCGGGCTAATGTGACATCACAGAGGGCCTGTCACATGACCGGCTCCAAAAAGAAAGTATTACTGCAGGCAGCAGAGCGGGGAGGGGTAAGTGCGGAGCGGCCGGGGGAGAGCGGGCGGCAGCGGCGATACTGGGCGCTATATGCGGCGGGAGAAGAGCGGTATGTAGCGTTAGGAGATCAGCGGCTTGTGCGCTTGAGCGGCTGATCTCCCGAGGGGCGCTGGGCGGTCACCTCGGTGGGGGCGATGTTGGTAGGATAGCGGAGTGTGTGCGGCGACGTGTAAGATCCAAGATGGCGGCAAAATCTCGCTCCTCCAGCTGCATGGTGTCACCGAGGCCCCAGCGTTGCTAGAGCAGCGAGGGCAGCGGTGACCTCGCGGAGGCGGCGGCGGGGCGGAGGCGGCGGCGGGGCGGACGGGTGGGCGGCGGAGACGGCCGGTGGCGGAGACGGCGGGTGCCGGAGACGGCAGTGCGGCTGCGGCTCGCAGTCGCGCAAAGGAGTCTGGGATTCAGCTACAGTGCCCGAATTCCAAACTCCCGATTATATAAGTAGATTCATGGCTAAATATGACAAAAAACTCCAATGGCAATATTGGGAAGCACAAAAGTACCATTAGGACAGGGATGACAGAGCTGCCGATGCCTAAACATTTCAAGGAGTTTGGACACTCTGTTAATCAGCTCCGATATAGGATAATAGATGATGTACCACCCCCAAGAAGGGGCGGGGAAAGGATTGCCATCCTAAAACAAAAGGAGTTAAAATGGACCTTTGAGTTGGATACATTGAAACCAAAGGGAATGAATATCGAGTATGATCAAAGAGGCTGTATATTGAAGTGATCTGTCTCTGTGTCATTGTTGTTTTTACTGTACATCCACGTATGTTTTTAATCTAATTTTAATGCAACCCAGTAGAATAATCAGATATCCAGCTTGAAGAGGAAGAATTTAAAAGAAAGGATGCACCTGATGGACACAAGATATCTTGCGCTCATTGATATAAGAGTATTGGGATAAAAAGGAGTAGGTGATTTGATAAACATTTAAAGGGAACCTGTCACCTGGATCTAAGCCCCTACACTATCACTACCTGTCCCTGCACCTTCCTAGCTGCTTCCTTGTTCAAAGTATTTTATTAATTTTGAATAATATAACAGATAACACAATACTCATGAGGGCATAAGCTTACCCTTTAAGATACAGTATACAAACATAATAAAAACAAGCATTGTAATAATCTAGATGTAAATTAGCAAAGAGTACAAAACAAGAATTGAAAAATATGTAAAAATCAAATAGAGATAAATTACCATAAAAAGGGTCAAGTTAATTGAGTCACACAAGAATCATGAAATTATAGCAAAAATAACGCTAAAATTAGAGAAGAAAAGGGGAAGAGGGGAAAGAGAGAAAAAGGGTATGAACAGAGGGGGTAAGGGAAGGAGATCTAGTTCTCCAAGCATTGAGGTTTTGTATAGCCAGAAATGGAAATATGTGAAGGGATAGTTGAATGATTAATGGGAAAATAACAATTCCACAACCTCCATTTCCTCTCATATTTTCTGTAAAGTTTATTTCTCAAAGCAAACGAGAGTTCATAGGAGTTATGAGTAGCGATTTTTTCAAGTAATACTTTAAACAGCGGTGGCTCGGGGTCTCTCCATTTTGTTGCTATAAGATTTTTTGCAGCTAATAAGATATGTGCAATAAGGGGTCTAAAGTCATTTGGGATAGAATTAATGCCAATTAGGAGAAGTGTAAGTTCTGGAGTTAAAATAATGTCACTATTAGTGATCTCATTGATTAATATTTGTATTTCACCCCAGTATAATTTAAGGGCTTCACAGTCCCAAAAGACATGGGAAATATTCCCTTCTTTGTGGCAATTCCGCCAGCACAAAGGAGAAAAATCCTCCTTGATCTGGTGAAGTCTGACAGGTGTATAATACCAACGAAGAAGAATCTTGTAGTGAGATTCAATAAGAGAAGAGCAGGATATGTAGGAATGTAAAGTTGTGAGAGTTTTACTTAGGCAGTCTGTGGGAATACAAGATTTTAATTCCCTTTCCCATGCTACTATATTGGTGGATTTAGTTAGTGCTACATCAGCATTGATTTCCTTGTATATATTATTAGTCTTCCAAAAGGTAAAGTTATTTGAGTATTTGAACATTTGGGTGACATTTAGGGGGAGAAAGAAATTAATTTTTGTTTGTTATAAAGATTGTTGATTTTGTCCCAAATTTTAACTTCCAGCTCCTTCAGGTTAAAGATTGAACTCAGTTCATCAAAAGGGATAAGTTTTTTTTCATTATTAATTATGTCCGAGATATAATTAATTCCAGCAGTTTTCCAAGAGTCAATTTTCAGGCCCGGAGAAAGGAATTCCATTATTTCTATAGGGATCCAGTTGGGAGTAGTAGTCGACAGAGGGTTATGGTTTTTTGCCAAAAGGCGCCTCCAGGATTGAATTGTTGCTTTGACTGTATGCTCTTTAGGAAGTCGCTTAGATGAATCACATAAGTATGAGAGCAACAGAAGAGTAAGTCTATTTCTGGAAAATTTGGTTTCCTCCAAAGAAAGCCAACTAGGTCTAGAATCTTGGTTCCACCATGTCTGACTAAGTTTTATTACTGAAGCGTTATAATATGCCGACAAGTTGGGAATTGCCAGACCACCGTTTGATTTACTTTTCTCAAGTATAGTCCTCGCCACTCTAGGTTTTTTATGACCCCAGATAAAATTCATTAATTGGGTTTGTAGTTTTTTAAACCATGACTGTTTGGGGGGTAAAGGTATGGAGCGGAAGACATAAAGTAACTTAGGGAGTACGAACATTTTGTATGCTTCAACTTTACCGATCCAGGATACGTCAATTTTGGAAATATGAAGAAGGTCCGCTTGGATAGTTTTAAAAATTTCAGAGAAGTTAATGTTTGCCATATTGGAAATTTGTTTAGTTACTTTAATGCCCAGGTAATCTAACTCTACTTTGTCCCAGGAAAGGTTGTGTTCGAACTTAAGAGCTTTTATTAGTTCTGAATCTAAGTTCATGTGGAGAACTTGGGTTTTAGTAAGATTGATCTTATAGAGAGAAACCCTAGAAAACTCCTCGATTGTGGCTAGGAGATTGCGAAATGAATTAAGAGGATCTGTAAGAGTAAGGATTATGTCGTCGGCGAAGAGACTGATTTTATATTCTTTAAAATTTGTATGTATCCCTTTGATAAGTAGGTTCATACGGATCTTTTCAGCCAGCGGTTCAATGAAGAGGTCGAACAGGGAAGGAGACAGTGGACAGCCTTGTCTCGTGCCGTTAGATAAAGGGAATTCCTTAGAGAGGACATTATTAGTTAGAACTTTTGCAGTGGGGTAAGAATATAGTGCTTGGAGTATATTAAGTATACTGCCTCTAAAACCAAATTTTTTTAGGGTTTCAAAAAGAAAATTCCAATGGACTCTGTCAAATGCTTTCTCAGCATCGACAGAGACCATAATTGTTGGGATGGAGTTTTTTTCTATATAGGACATAAGGTTTAGGATTCTTCGGGTGGCGTCAGTTGTCCCTCTGTTCTGAATAAATCCCACCTGGTCGCTGTGTATTAGTTTCGGAATAACTTTCTGAATTCTTGTATTAATGGTTTTAGTGATAATTTTGAGGTCTGTATTTAAAAGTGAGATGGGCCTATAGTTAGAGACATTCTCTGAGTCTCCCTTGTTTTTAGATAAGACAGTAATGGTGGCTTGTAGCATTTCTGTTGGAAAGAATGCATTGTTAGAAGTTGTAAAATTTATTAATTTTGTAATGTAAGGAGATAGAATTTCTTGGAAAGCAGTATAATATTCGTTCTGAAATCCATCCGGGCCAGGAGATTTGCATTTCTTAAGAGAGTGGATTGTGTCTAAAACTTCTGATTCCGTGAAGGGGGAATTTAGGAATTCTATGTCTTGCTTAGAAAGAGACGGGAGTTCAATTGAGTCAAGGAATGACGAGATACTGGGAAGAGTTGGAGAGGGCTCCGTAGGAGTTTCCTTGAGATTATAAAGAGATTTATAGAAATCAGCAAAAGTATTTGAAATTGCTTGTGGGAGTTTCTGAAGGATGTTATGTTTATTCTTGACTTGGGTAATGTTAGTTCTAGTCCTGCGGATTTTTATCATTCTCGCAAAGAGTTTAGAGGGTTTATTTGTACAGCTGTAATAATTTGATTTGCTTATCCGCGAGAGCTTGTCAAAATCAGAAATTAATAATGATTTGAGTTCTATCCTTAGGGCGAGTAGTTTCTGAAAAATTGTTTCATTAGGGGAGTTTGCAGCAATTGCCTCCAGTTCTTTAATTTTTTTAACTATAGTTTCTGTGTCTTTTAAGAGGGATTTCTTAAGTGTTGAGTTAAACTTGATAAGAAGGCCTCTAATTACTGCTTTGTGGGCCATCCAAATAGCTGTGATAGGGGTCTCTTCTAGATCATTTTCTTTGAAGTAGAATTTCAACTCATTCCTAATCTCCGAGTTGAATTGAGGGTGGTTGAAGAGGAAAGAGTTGGCCCTCCATATTCCCTGATTTTTAGTGGGAAACCCGCCCAACGTTTCGAAAATTACTGGGGAATGGTCAGACCAGGTTCTAGGGAGGATAGATACAGATTTAATACTACGAAGTGAATTTATGTTAGTGATAATTAGGTCAATACGGGCAAAAGTTTTATGTACATTAGAGAAATGTGTGAATTCTACTGAGGATGAGTTAATACATCTAAAAGCGTCATACAACTCCTCCCTGTCAAAGAGGGGGTTGAGTTGGGTATTTATATTTCTGTGCTTGTTTGATGAGTCTAAGTTGATATTAGGAACGGCATTAAAATCACCAAAAAAGAAAAGGGTACCTCTTTGGGTTTCTCTCACCTTTTTAATTAATTTTTTAAGGAACGAAATTTGACCATTATTAGGAGCATAAAGGTTTACTAGAGTGTGGGTAACTTCATTCAACTTGCAAACAAGGATAATGAATCTACCTTCATCATCTGTTGTGACCTCTAACTCTTCAAATTTAACTGAGTCTTTAATAAGAATGGCTACACCTGATTTTTTCTTTTTGTTTGAAGAAAAGTAAGTATGGGGGAACTTAAAATTGATAAATTTAGGGGAATTTTCCGAAGAAAACCTAGTTTCCTGTAAACCGGCCACATCTATATGATATTTCTTCAAGTCTTTCCAAACAAAGAATCTTTTTTTGAGGAGAGTTTAGACCGTTTGTATTAATTGACATAAATTTAAGGGTCATGTTCTGGCTATGTAGCTAATCGTAATAGGAGAATGAGGGAGGTTGAGGTTTGAAAGGTTAAAGTTTAGAGAGGGATGGAGAGGGGATCAGAAAAAAAACTAAAATTACAAATTCAACTAGTAAATTATAAGTTTTAGAGATTTAAATCTGAAGAAATTTTTAATTTAAATGTTAACAAATATACCTATAAAGAGGAAGGGTTCAAGAGAACCGGTATTTAACTTCCTTTGGGCTAATGTTATGGCCAAGGTGCCTAGAGCTGACCAAGTTAGTTGATATCAAAGTAGGTGCTCATCCCGCTCCATCAAGATGTAGATCTTTGAGAGTCTTGAGACCAATATTAACGTCCTCAATGTTGAAGGTTTTGTGGTTGAAGGAGAAGATTACACTTGGAGTAGGACGGCCCCATCTGTACAGAATTTTTCTGGCTCTCAGAGTCTCTGTAATTGGTTTTAGAATTCTCCGTCTAGTCATGGTTTCCTTAGATACATCTGAGAAGACTTTTATCTTGTCAAAGGGCGGCGGCAAGGTTCTGTTTTTCCTCAAAAAAACATTGATCAGATCTTTAGTCTGGAAAAAGGAATATTTGGCGATTACATCCCTGGGAATATCGTCTGCCAAGTGCGAAGGTTTGGGAAGCCTGTGGGCTCTTTCAATTGAATATTCAATTTCGGTTTTTGAGGGAATAGTCTTTTTAGTTAGGTTTTTGACATAGTCGATTAGCTCGTAGTTTTTAACGCTCTCTGGTATGCCTCTAAATTTGAGGTTAAGTCTTCTGTCCCTGTCTTCTCTGTCAATGAGTTTGTCTTTCAGGACCTTAATTTCCTCTTTCATCTTGGTTTGTTCACTCTTAGTAGTTTTGTTGTCTAGTTTAAGGTCAGTCAGCAATTTTTCATTTTCTTCTACTCGAGAAACTATTGAGGACATTGCCGACTTGACCTCATCAAATTGCTCCATCATTTCTTCTTTTAGTGAATGATTAAAGGCAGTAAAAAGTTTTAGGAAAAAATCTTTATTTAGAGGTTGTCCTGCGTCAAAATTTAGAAGTGGTTCCAAGTCGGGTAAGTTTTTCTTGAGCTTTTGTCTTGCTGGGCTCTGAAGGTGTGGTTCTTGGTCAACTTCTGGGTGGTCTGAGGGGGAGAAGCCAGAGCTAGATTTAGAGGGAGTCTCCATCTCCTTCCTTTTTGTGCTTGCAGAAGGAGTTTTATGGAACGACATATCTTCCATGGGGGAACTCCAATCCTTCAAGTTATGGTCAAAATTGATTTTATCTTTCCCTAACTTAGCGTAAGTGTTGATTTGTTTGGGGGTGGGGATTTTGCTCGTGGGAGAGATCTTAAGGGGATTCATTTTCATATCTGTAGTGCTGGAGCTTGTAGATAGTTTTGGCTTGGAAGGCATTTCGTCACTTAATAAATTATATCTAGGATTATTAGCTTTAGGGTTAGTGAGAATATATAGTGTACTTGAATCAATTAAGTTAAACTTATAAATATTAATGGAATGGAGGTTTGGGGGAGGAGAAGATTTAAGGAAGATCAAATCTAAGTAACAGTCTAGACTCAGATAGTATGTAAGTAGAGAAAAGAGAAGGAGAGTGCGAAAAGTTTGGGATCACCAGAGCATCATATAAAGTGACAGCAGTCAAATGCAAAACAATAGTAATTACATTAAATCATTTTCAAATGAAGGAACTTTCATTGACAAGAAACTTTTTTAGTAGGTTAGAGTGATCGCAGTGCTATGTCCGTAGTCTACTGTATCAAGCAGGTAGTTAGGCTGATTCAGTAGATAGTGTAAACTAGAGGATTAGTGCGTGAGTCTTTCAGATTGTAATAAAGTAAAGCTAGTGTGACTCAGGTGTAATCCAATGAAATTATGCACGTAATGCTTCAATAAATAAAAGTAAACTCAATTTATATATAGTTTCCACCGATGGGATGATAGTGGAGGATAAGGATAAGGAAATTATAACAAATAGTATCAGACAATAGGTCTTACAGGGGATTGTAAGATCCTTATAATTATATAGCTCTGCTACTTAATAGGAATATATAAAAGCAGAAAAGGTTTTTTTTTTTTTTTTTTTTCTTTCTGTCTAAAGTAGTTAAGTTCAGTATCCCACAAGGGCCAATAAAATGGCTAACTGTAAGATTAGTTGGCTAATTACAATGTATAGTAGGTGTAGCTTAATCAGAGATGAAACTTTAGTAAGTAATAGCAATATAAAATATAATAGCAATAGCAATCATAAAACCTGAGGCAGGTAGAGCTGTTGGTGGTAAAATGATAGAAGAAAATAGGACAAGATAGAGTTAGAATTAGCTAGAATAAAGTAAATTGAGATGAAGGTAAAAAAGGAAAGAAATAGAAAAAGAAAATGAGGAAAGGAAAAGGGAAGAGAATCAAATATAGATGATCTTCTGTCTTCTGTCTGCGCAGCTTGGGCTCGTGGGAGACTCACAAGCCCCACTTGCTTGAAGATCTATTCTTTACTGAGTGTCTATTCTTTGGTGCTGCTCAGTTGCAGGATTCAGCACTGGTTGTCATGGTGACGTCAGCTAGTCTACTGAAGTAGTTGATGACAGAGTAAGATATCCCTCCGCCGCTGAGGCTGCTGTATAATGATAATGAGGGACTTTCTACCTCCAGCAGTTAGTTTAAAAGACTGTTCTCCTCAGTAATAGGAGAGGGAAGATCTCTCTTTATGATCTCACTTGATCAGCTTTTCCTTCTGAGCTTTAGGAGCTGACAGGCTGCAGAGTTAAGTGGAGATGCAGGTATCCCTCCGCCGACAAGGTTGTAAAATGGATGAGGGAGAAGGGACTACTGCCAGTGTTGAACAGCTGAATATAAGGCTGGCACTACCACTGGAGGTTGGAGGATGACCTTCCTCTCATTGGCTTTTTTCCAGCGGGTCTCCCTGCCAGCAGCACTGTATGTAAAATGAGTGCTCCAGTTCTAGGGAGAGTAAAGGCTGTGACTGAGGGGGGGATCAGCTTCACCACATAAAGGGTGTATCAGTTCTTCAATGCTTCCAGCGGTGGGTAGAATAGGGTGAGAGATAGGGTGAGGAATGCCCCTACTTAGGGTTTCTCTCTGGTGGGGTCTTTAGGTTCTTCAGAGACTTCAGAGGCCTCTTACAGGGCAGAAAGGTAACAAGTTTTTCCTCAAAATGGCGCCCAGGATGAGCCTCTAGTCCTCTCATGAGTGTGAGGGAGCTGTGTGGAGCCTAGATCTCGGGTCAAATTGGACCAAAATGATCTTGGAAAGTTGAATAATGTGGTCCAGTAGTTTAGAGTGAGATATGAGCCTTCATAAAGGCTATAATCTCCGTCGCTTAATATTAGGCACAGGAGCTCCTGTAGTTGTGACTTACATGAAGCAGCAGGCCACGCCTCCCTCTCCTAGCTGCTTCCTATCTATCCCTCTCTGAGCTAAATCCGCCCTATAAAACTGCAGAAAAATAACTTATAATTTACAGCAGTCCCTGAGGCTGGGGACTGAGAAGGCGGCGCCAGGCTCCATTCCGCCCCTCCTCCATGCAGCAGCACACGCCCCACTGGGCGGCGTTATTCTTTCTTCATCGCCACCTCCTCCATTTGGAATCTCCCACTCACTTTACATTGTAAGGTAGTGGTTAGGATTGGCACGACAGAAGGCAGTGACTCAGGTATTTACTCACACAGCACACAGTTCAGGTATTCACAGACCTCCAGATTCCGATGTAACAGGTCAGACTAACCCCCCGACCAGAATATACCCGAGGTATAAACTGGGCTAGCCCAGAATATACCCCCCTGGGCCAGAATATACCCTTGGTATATTCTGGCCTAGCCCAAACTATACCCCGGGGTATAAACAGGCCTAGGCCAGATTATAACTCTCCGTATACCACAGCAGCTGTAGATCAGGGCCCCAAGCCGTGCACAGGGCCCCAAGCAATGCATGAGGGCCCGAGGCAGCACAAGGTGGCCCCAGGCAGCAGAAAATGGCCCTACGCAACATACAGGGGCCCCAAGCAGTGCTAGGGGCCCCAGGCAGTGCATGGGGGCCCGAGGCAGCACACAGGGGCCCCAGGCTGCACACAGGATCCCAGGCTACACACAGGGGCCCCAGCCAGCATACAAGGGCCCCAGGCAGTACATGGGGCCCCAGGCAGTGCACAGGGCCCCAGGCAGTGCACAGGGCCCCAGGCAGCACAAAGTGGCCCCAGGCAGCACAAAGTGACCCCAGGCAACATACAGGGGCCCCAGGCAGTACTAGGGGCCCCAGGCTACACACAGGATCCCAGGCTACACACAGGGGCCCCAGCCAGCATACAAGGGCCCCAGGCAGTGCACAGGGCCCCAGGCAGCACAAAGTGGCCCCAGGCAACATACAGGGGCCCCATGCAGTACCAGGGGCCCCAGGCTACACACAGGATCCCAGGCTACACACAGGGGCCCCATGCCGCATACAAGGGCCCCAGGCAGTGCACAGGGCCCCAGGCAGTGCACAGGGCCCCAGGCAGCACAAAGTGGCCCCAGGCAACATACAGGGGCCCCAGGCAGTACCAGGGGCCTCAGGCTACACACAGGATCCCAGGCTACACACAAGGGCTCCATGCAGCATACAAGGGCCCCAGGCAGCACACAGGATTCCAGGCTACACACAGGGGCCCCATGCAGCATACAAGAGCCCCAGGCAGTGCACAGGGCCCCAGGCAGTGCACAGGGCCCCAGGCAGCACAAAGTGGCCCCAGGCAACATACAGGGGCCCCAGGCAGTACCAGGGGCCCCAGGCTACACACAGGATCCCAGGCTACACACAAGGGCTCCATGCAGCATACAAGGGCCCCAGGCAGCACACAGGGGCCCCAGGCAGCACAAAGTGACCACTGGCAATATACAGGGGCCCCAGGCAGTGGGCCACCCGGGGCCACTTTGTGCTGCCTGGGGCCCCTGTGTGCTGCCTCTGGCCCCCATGCGCTGCCTGGGACCCCTTTGTATTGCCTGGGGCCCTTGTATGCTGCATGGGGCCCCTGTATGTAGCCTGGGACCCTGTGTGTAGCCTGGGGCCCCTAGTACTGCCTGGGGCCCCTGTATGTTGCCTGGGGCCACTTTGTGCTGCCTGGGGCCCCGTGCACTGCCTGGGGCACCGTGCACTGCCTGGGGTCCTTGTATGCTGCATGGGGCCCCTGTGTGTAGCCTGGGATCCTGTGTGTAGCTTGTGGCCCCTAGTACTGCCTGGGGCCCCTGTATGTTGCCTGGGGCCTCTTTGTGCTGCTTGGGGCCACTTTGTGCTGCCTGGGGCCCCTAGCACTGCCTGGGGCCCTAGCACTGCCTGGGGCCCTAGCACTGCCTGGGGCCCCTGTATGTTGCGTAGGGCCACTTTCTGCTGCCTGGGGCCCCCATGTGTTGCTTGGAGCCCTGATCTACAGCTGCTGTGGTATACGGAGGGGTATAATCTGGCCTAGGCCACTTTAACCCCGAGTATATTCTGGTCGGGGGGGTTAGTCTGGCCTGTTACACCGGGGCGCAGCCGAGTAGAACCTCATACAATCCCAGCAGCTCCTGCTGCTGTCCTGACACACTCCACCCCCTCCCCACAGCCCAGGGCAGCACATATCATCTCCTATTCACCGGCACACCTGGGGGTCAGTGATTTCAATCAGCACTTAGCTCCAGCAGCAGCTCACCCTGTGTGTGCTGCTACTGAGCAGAAGATACAATCTCCCATATGCTGTGTCTCGGTCAGGGGACACATCGAGGTCGCATCACCACAACATGATAGGTGTAAAGCACAGATTCCAAATGGAGGAGGCGGCGATGAAGAAAGAATAACGCCGCCCAGTGGGGCGTGTGCTGCTGCATGGAGGAGGGGCTGAATGGAGCCTGGCGCCGCCTCCTCAGTCCCCAGCCTCAGGGACTGCTGTAAGTTATAAGTTATTTTTCTGCAGTTTTATAGGGCGGATTTAGCTCAGAGAGGGATAGATAGGGAGCAGCTAGGAAGGTGCAGGGACAGGTAGTGATAGTGTAGGGGCTTAGATCCAGGTGACAGGTTCTCTTTAAGTCATTCTTCCTTTCTTTTATGTATATGATTGAATAAGGGAGTAGTTGTACAATTAATGTGGTGGGTGAAAAAATATAATGTCAAAGTATTTTTGATGAGTTGTTTGTCATTTTTAGCCATGAATAAGTGTATAATCAAATGATTGGGTATGTGATGCATTGAAGGTGATCCTGTTATGGGATGGGACCTTTTAGCTTTAAAATATAAAATGTGATGTTCTATTGAGGATTTTTGCTCCCTTACTTCCTTTTTTTCTCTTTTTTTTTTTTCTTTCTCTTTGAGAAAAAAAAAGGGGATATATGTTATGGACACTTATAGATAAGGATACATAGGGGTAATATCTATAATGGGAGGTATGGGAGGCCCTCTTCCCCTGTAATTCAATGCATCACTCCCATGAATTTTGGAAGATCATCATTGATTCTAATGTGAGATTAATATTGAGGAATGCAGATAGCTCAAAAGAATTTTTATGTTGAGCAGTTCTGCAATGGGATTGGTTAAATGTGTTGGGAGGTTCATTTTGAGTCACTCTGGGCATTAATCCACTTATAGATCAGTGGGCTCTGAGAAGAGTATACTCATACATTAATTTGATGACTTATATATATATATGATGATTATGATACTTTGTGCATAGTGAAGTAACAATTGATAGTTTTTCCTATAGAATATGTCCCACAAGATGTTTAAGAAGGAGTTAAAAACCGTATGTATCATAATTGTTTATTTGATGATTACTTTGATATTATTATATCTTATATGTGCATATTGCAGAGAGTAAGGTCAGTGTAGGCGCAGAATGTAAGCGTACTTTGGTATTTCAGAGGGTTTAGGCATGACCTTATGAATATAACCCCACGCATGCGCAGGGCCCTGTGAAGCAGTGTACGTGAGAGCACCATGGCAACATAGACGCCAGGATATGAGGACGCCGACGCTTGCGCATTTGGATAGATAGCAAGCACCAATTGAAGGAGTGGATGCGCCGCATGCGCAGAAGCGGGTAACCGATGATAGGATGTGATGCCCCGGACTGCTTGCTGATGCAGGACGAATTGGAGAGTATCCCTGGCAATTGTTAATGCTTACTACTGATTGGCTGGAAGATCTTTGTTTACAATTATGGAATACGGACTTTCTATTGTAGTTTTGGGACTCCTTGTGACCTGATTGGTGTGATCCTTACTGGGGGGACCCCCTGGGAAATGTATTATGCTGTGATATCGACTGGGATGTTTTTAAAGGTAGATATATGTATGTATTAGTTCAGCTTTATTCTATGATCTGATATTGGTTGACTTAAACAGGGGGGGGTGTTTAACACTATAAATGGGTGAGATTTGATGATATTTGTGAACTTAATAAAGACCAAATTGCTGTGGTCGAAACGTCGCTTGTAATAGACTGGCAATAAAGAATTTGGAAGTTAACACCAACATGTGAGGCGCTGTTCTTTGTATATATATTGGATGATGTCCGGGTAGAACTCCCTAGAGTGACGTGCACCCCAAAAACTTGGGTAAGGCTAGGGTCACAAATAAGCCCTTGGTCCGTTTTTGGCTTCATTTTTGTCATTTTTTTTTTCTAAGTCCAAAAACTAATAGAAAATCGGATTGGAAGTAATAAACACCCTGTCCATTTTTTTCTGCACTTAAAAACATTGCTATGTCCGTTTTTGGTGTCCGTTTTTCAAAAAAAAAATGATTTAACATGGGCCCTATGGAAAAACGATTCCGTTTTTTTGAGAATTTTGGTCAAAAAATGACTAAGTCCAAAAACGTTCAGCGGTGTAGGAGGCTCAAAAAGCACCCAAAAAAAACGGATTGGTCATGGAAATCACTTCCAAAAACGGATTTCTATGTGTGACCCTAGCCTAATGTAAACAAGTGCCCTAGTATTAACTACTGGTGCTGTGTCTAGTTGAAATTATTGGACATGTCCCTGTACAGTCAGAGACAGGTATTACACAGTAAATACCAGGGACACATATATAAAATTATCTCAGTACAGGAGATGTGGTATTATCAGACCATGTCCCTGTACGGTCAGACCCATTCATTACACAGTAAATACCAGGGACACATATATAAAATTATCTCAGTACAGGAGATGTGGTATTATCAGACCATGTCCCTGTACGGTCAGACACAGGTATTACACAGTACATAGCAGGGACACATATATAAGATTATCTCAGCACAGGAGATGTGGTATTATCAGACCATGTCCCTGTACGGTCAGACACAGGTATTACACAGTACATAGCAGAGGAACATTTCTAAGATTATCTCAGCATAGGAACATTAACAACATATCCAATTATGGAATTATTTCAAGATCAATATAATGATTAAAAGTAAATTTAAAATTAACTTTGTTCATGGGAAAAACCCTTTTAGGCTTGGTTAATATTTGTGCAATCATTTAACTGGATGTATACACATAAATTGCAAAACAATCAAAACTTACTGGCTATCGCTGTCACTTTTTTAAGTTTTAAAGTTTAAACTCTGAACAAAAACGCTATTGCTGAGCTCAGAGTTTTACATTGGTGTCCAATGTATTGCACACACAGAGTGGAAAAAGCATGTACAGACAAGTGCCAGTGCAATGCCTTACAACAGCACTTTTTATGCATAAGGCCATGTGCACACATTGAGTATTTGATGTGGTTCTTTACCTCAGTATAAGACAAAACCAGGAGTGGGTGATGAATACAGAAGCAGTAACGTGTTTCTATTATACTTTTCCCTTGATGATTCCACTCCTGGTTTTGGCTACAAATAATGAGGTAAAAAAAACAAATACTTTAGGCCTTGAGCCTTGGATCAGGTTTTTGCATCATTTTGTGCACTTTTTCTTTCTAAGTCCAAAACCTGATGCCAAAAACTAATGCTGCACTCAAGTGTGACTGCAATAGTGTGACTGCAGTGGGTGCAGTAAAAAAAACTGATCTGGTTAGTTAACATGTGGCCCTATGGGAATCACATGCAAATCTACATGGCACTATATGGTACCATGAGTTTTCGCATGAGTTTTTTAAGACTGCTCCAGACCTAACTGCAAAAACGCAGGCCAAAAACGCAGGTTGTGGCTAAGGTCACACTTGGCTGCGTTTTTTAAGGTTGTTTTTGACAGCCTGCGTTTTTGCTGTTAGGTCTGGAGCAGTCTTAAAAAACTCATGTGAAAACTCATGGTACCATTTAGTGCCATGCGGATTGGCATGCGCTTCCCATAGGGCCCCATGTAACAAAAATGCATGCGTTTTTTAAAAAGCCCCAAAAATTCATCATGATGCATTTTTTGGTGCTGAGCCAAAAACTCATGGAAAAAACTCATGGTACTTAAGCCATGCTTTTTTGGCATTGAGGCATGCGTTTTTTGTATTGGGGCCTATAGATGAGTTTTTGCATGCGTTCTTCACAAAATACAAGTGTGAAAAACTCATGGGAAAAACTCATCCACAACGCACGTTTGAACTAGCCTTACTTGTGAGTGTGTGAATGTTTAAAATGAGTGCATTTTTAAAAAAACGCTTACCTCTATTTTTACTGGGCTGCCAATAACCATAGTTCTTTCTTGAATATTTTCATTAAACTCTGGGCAATGGTCGTTAATGTCTAAAACAGTAACAAAGACTTCAGCCAAGCTGTATTTTCCTTCTGTGTCCTCAGCTTTGACATAAAAGTTATACTTTGAGTTTTCCTCTGCATCCAGGATAGCCCAAGGCTGGGTGTAGATAATTCCAGTTGAGGGATGAATAAGAAACCTGCAGGCCAAGAAAATAAAGAAAAACAGGCAGTTTATTTAATGTGTCAGTTGTGATTTCTAGGAGTGTTGTTTATCTAGTAAAGCAATTATTCAGCAAAATTTTGCTCAAACAGAGACCTCATACTTTAGAGGTTCGCAGCAGTAATGTCTGCCTAGGTACAAACATAACTAAGAATTATCCCAAACTTATTGAATAAGGATTAAGTTCATTTCAGCAGTTCATTTCAAAAAATCTCCTTTGAAAATAGACCTGAAAATTCTTTAAGAAAAAAACACATTTTTTGGTCAGGTTGTTTTTTATATCAGACTTTTATTTGTCGCTGATTTGTGAGTGATGCAGGATATTTTCAGCCCATAAAACATGATAGTGATGGAGAATAAAATTAGGAATCTTAAGTGTGTGTATGAATGAAGCAAAAGAGAAGCAGAAGAGAAGGTGTCGGGGTTCTAGCGTATGATATCTGATGTGTAAGCATTGGATGTGATATGCTAATCACCCTTGGTTTAGGTTGTGCTGCGAGTGTGAGCTGAGTGTCATGTGCCAGTGATCCAATCCTGCAGTCTGATCACAGTTGCAGAGGAGAGGGAGAGATTAATCTCTCCATCTCCTCCATTTACAGTCTCAGATGGATGGATGTCATCACTTGCACCCTTACACTTGTATAGGTGTGAGTAGGCCAAGACTTGCTGCCAAATGCATCATGCTGCAATTTTTTTTTCATGATGATCAGGCATGAGAAATAACTTGCAGATATAAATGGGTGAACCCGCAAATGTTTGGGTTCGGTGGATCAGGATGGATGTTAAGAAAAGTCAGGGTTCGGAACTGGACTTGACACGAACTATCGCCTCATATCTCTTCTCGCCTTCACCTCAAAACTACTAGAACAACATGTCTACCTTGAACTGTCCTCTCACCTCTCCTCCTGCTCCATCTTTGACCACCTACAATTCGGCTTCCAATCTCATCACTCCACCGAAACAGCCCAAACCAAAGTTACCAACAACCTACTGAACGCCAAGACCAAGCGACACTATTCCGTCTTCCTCCTCTTTGACCTATCTTCAGCCTTTGACACTGCAGACCACTCCCTCCTGCTACAGATTCTGGAATCTCTTGGTATCACTGACCTGGCCCTCTCCTGGATCTCCTCATATCTAATGGACCGGACTTTTAGCATCACCAACTCCCACACCTTCTCTTCACCCTATCCCCTATCTGTCGGTGTCCCCCAAGGCTCAGTTCTTGGACCCCTACTTTTCTCTATCTAAACCCCCGCCTTGGGAAAACTCATTGAGTCCCACAGCCTTCAGAATCATTTCTATGCCGACGACACTCAGATATATCTGTCTGGACCTGACATCACCTCCTTACTATCCAAAATTCCACAATGTCTGTCCGCCGTCTCATCCTTCTTCACTGCTCGCTTTCGAAAACTGAACGGAAAAAACTGACTTCATCATCTTCCCGCCAAGTCGCTCTCCCCCTCTACAAGACCTATCCATCAATGTCAATGGCTGTTCACTCTCCCCAGTCCAGTCCGCCACGCTAGTTGCCTCAGGGTAATCCTCGACTCTTCCCTCTCCTTCAAGCCTCACATCCAAGCCCTCATCACCTCCTGCTGACTCCAACTCAAAAATATTTCCCAGATCCGCACTTTCCTTGACCATGACACTACAAAAACACTTGTTCATGCCCTCATTATCTCCCACCTTGACTATTGTAACCTCCTGCTCACTGGCTTCTCCGCCTGCTCCCTTGCACCACTCCTATCCATCCTAAACTCTGCTGCCCAACTAATCCACCTATTGTCACGTGCTACGGACGGACTACTCACGTGGACCCACTGGACCGCGTAAAGCGGATGCTGACACCGGGTGATAGAGAGGCAGACACGTACCGTAGAGTCAACGGGTTTATTAAACAGAACTATAACACAGAAACACACGCCCCTGGAGAGGGCCACAAGGCCGCAACACTGGAGACCCAGCGAGGGAGACCCCGGAGCGCTTGACCCCTGTACAGGGATACCGCCGGGATCAGCCTCGAAGGGGCCAATGCAACGGACACAAGTGTTCAACCGACCCCAGGCGACGTGGTAACAAAACAGAATCGAGAATATAACGAGAGACGGGAAGCAGGAACACGGGGAACTAGGAACGCAGGGAGATCCAGGAACACGGAGAGATCCAGGAACCAGGGAGATCCAGGAACACGGAGAGATCCAAGAACCAGGGAGATCCAGAAACACAGAGAGATCCAAGAACCAGGGAGATCCAGGACCACGGGGGATCCGGAGCCGGGCGAGAACCAGCGATCAGCTTGGAGGGAACCAGGAGGACGTCCAGGAACACGGTGATCAACCGGGAGCCGGCAGGAACAAGATCTGGAGGAGGTAACACGGAAAGATCAGGTAACAGACCAAACGAGGAGCGACCTGACAGACCAGAAGTGGCAACTTCCCCAAGGGGAAGGTAGAAGTTGCCCTGGCCCCGACTGATTGCAAACAGGAGGTTTAAATCAGGACAGGGCAGGGCTGATTGGCCGGGCACAGGGGCTTGGTGATTGGCTGGAGGGAGGAGCCAGATCCCTGCAGTCTCTCCAGCAGAACCTGAGTAGGAGACCGTTTCATGAGTACTAGCAGTGGTACCAGGAGTGAGAGGAGCAATGTTGCTCCAGCAGAGGGTATAAGGGCAGCAGGCCGCAGGCACGGGCGGCAGACCCCCGAGGGGTAACAGTACCCCCCCCTCTACGCCCCCCTCCCCAGACGGAAACTGGGCGGGAACCTGCGCAGCAGGCGCGGGGTAAGGACCTCCGCCTCCTTGGTCCTGGGGCACCGTCCGGGGCAGAGGGGTCTCGAGGGCAGTGGCATGGGCGTCATGGGACGAGCACAGGAGAAACCGGATGTCGGTAGGGACACGGCAGGCGGCAGGACGCCGTCAGGGACACCGGCAGGCGGCAGGACGCCGTCAGGGACACCGGCCGGCGGCAGGACGCCGTCAGGGACACCGGCCGGCGGCAGGACGCCGTCAGGGACACCGGCAGGCGGCAGGACGCCGTCAGGGACACCGGCAGGCGGCAGGACGTCGTCAGGGACACCATCAGGCAAGACGTCATCAGGGACACCAGCAGGCAAGACGTCATCAGGGACACCAGCAGGCAAGACGTCATCAGGGACACCAGCAGGGACACCGACAGGCAGGACGTCATCAGGGACACCGACAGGCAGGACGTCATCGGGGACACCGACAGGCAGGACGTCATCGGGGACACCGACAGGCAGGACGTCATCGGGGACACCGACAGGCAGGACGTCATCGGGGACACCGACAGGCAGGACGTCATCTGGGACACCGACAGGCAGGACGTCATCAGGGACACCGACAGGCAGGACGTCATCGGGGACACCGACAGGCAGGACGTCATCTGGGGCACCGACAGGCAGGACGTCATCAGGGACACCGACAGGCAGGGCGACATCAGGGACCCCGAGCGGCAGGACACCCACCGGATCAAGGCTGGAGACTCCCCAGGAACACGGAGGAGGAGCCGGTCCAGGAACAAGACACGATGGGACGGTACCTGGGTCTCTTGTCGTGTTCGGTAGGCTGGCAAGCCAATCATCCAAAGAGGACACCTGGGAAGCCATCTGAGTCTGTAGCTCACGCAGAAGGTCCCACTCCTGGTGGAGACTCAGCACCTGAGAAAAGAGAGTGGGATCAACAGTAGAGGGCGCCCCCAAGACTGTGGGTGCCCGGCGGGGAGTCCTTCTCCGGCTGCTGCGGGTGCAGGGAGAAGAGGACGCTCGGGCCTCTAACGACTGGAAAAGCGCCGTAACCCGGTCGTGACTCTGGTGGAGTGCGGTCAGCTCTCTTTTGACATCAAACCTGGCGTCAGCGGAGTCCATGGCCAGGGCAAAATCTGTCACGTGCTACGGACGGACTACTCACGTGGACCCACTGGACCGCGTAAAGCGGATGCTGACACCGGGTGATAGAGAGGCAGACACGTACCGTAGAGTCAACGGGTTTATTAAACAGAACTATAACACAGAAACACACGCCCCTGGAGAGGGCCACAAGGCCGCAACACTGGAGACCCAGCGAGGGAGACCCCGGAGCGCTTGACCCCTGTACAGGGATACCGCCGGGATCAGCCTCGAAGGGGCCAATGCAACGGACACAAGTGTTCAACCGACCCCAGGCGACGTGGTAACAAAACAGAATCGAGAATATAACGAGAGACGGGAAGCAGGAACACGGGGAACTAGGAACGCAGGGAGATCCAGGAACACGGAGAGATCCAGGAACCAGGGAGATCCAGGAACACGGAGAGATCCAAGAACCAGGGAGATCCAGAAACACAGAGAGATCCAAGAACCAGGGAGATCCAGGACCACGGGGGATCCGGAGCCGGGCGAGAACCAGCGATCAGCTTGGAGGGAACCAGGAGGACGTCCAGGAACACGGTGATCAACCGGGAGCCGGCAGGAACAAGATCTGGAGGAGGTAACACGGAAAGATCAGGTAACAGACCAAACGAGGAGCGACCTGACAGACCAGAAGTGGCAACTTCCCCAAGGGGAAGGTAGAAGTTGCCCTGGCCCCGACTGATTGCAAACAGGAGGTTTAAATCAGGACAGGGCAGGGCTGATTGGCCGGGCACAGGGGCTTGGTGATTGGCTGGAGGGAGGAGCCAGATCCCTGCAGTCTCTCCAGCAGAACCTGAGTAGGAGACCGTTTCATGAGTACTAGCAGTGGTACCAGGAGTGAGAGGAGCAATGTTGCTCCAGCAGAGGGTATAAGGGCAGCAGGCCGCAGGCACGGGCGGCAGACCCCCGAGGGGTAACACCTATCTCCCCACTATTCCCAGTTTCTCCCCTCTGCCAAGCCCGTCACTGGCTCCCCATTTCTCAGAAATCCCGGTTCAAGACCCTAACCATGACATACAAAGCCATCCACAACTTGTCCACTTCTTACATCTCTGACATGGTCTCCCGATACCTAACCTTACGCAACCTGCAATTCTCTCAAGAGCTCCTTCTCTGCTCCCCTCTTATCTTTTCTTCTCACAACCGCATACATGACTTCTCCCGTGCATCCGCTATACTCTGGAACTCTCTCCCCCAACATATCAGAAACTTGCCTAACCTGGAAACCTTCAAAAGAAAACTGCAGACTCACCTCTTCCAACAAGCCAACAGCCTACATTGAGACTCAGTCCACCACACCACCAGCTCTATCATTTCCTACTGTATCCTCACCTGCCCCTTGTAGACTGTGAGCCCTCACGAACAGGGTCCTCTCTCCTCCTGTACCTGTGCCTTGATTGTCCATACATACTGTACTTGTGTTTGTTTGCCCTTTCCCCATGTAAAGCGCCATGAAATTTAATGGCGCTATAAAAATAAATAATAATAATAACTTGAACCTGAAGCCCAAACCTCATATAAGGCCTATGGGGATCTGAACTTTAGTGCTGTAAAATATTGGTAATGAGGGTTAGGGGGTTGCAAAGGAAGCAAAATGAAAATTAAAAACAGGATAATTATACTCATGTTAGGGGAAAGTTCACTAATCTCCAGTGGTATGTACAGAATTTCTCACAAACATTTGAGAAAGTTTTCAGAAATTCTGTACATACCACTAGAGATTAGTGAACTTTACCCGAACATTTTTGCCAATTTCAAATTTGGCATGAACATTAATGATTCAGTTCGCAATTAGAAACCTGAGCAATTTAACCTACAAATGCAGCTTTCTTTCGGGAACAAAATTCTAAATTTAAAATGACCCTAAAACTTTCCCTGATTGTTTGGGGCCACAACACTTCCTGGAAGACTCACTGGCTAGGAACAACATCTAACCTTACAATTATGAGTGTTCCTAGACAATGGGTCTACTGTTATCTTTCAACCAGTAGAATTTATTTAAGCTTTCAAAGACTTTGTTAAGTTTTCTTGAGTTATTAGGTGTTTTGATACCTGCTGCGTGTGAATTTTGGAAACAGTGCCAGATGTGGCAGAAGTTGTAAAGTCCAGGAACTTTACAATTTCCTTTAAACATCTTTTTAAGACAGCTTAATATTAAAAAAAAATGTTGGGAATGTTTTATTACTATTATTATTATTATTATTTTTTATTTTTTTTTTTAACTATTTTTTTTTTTTGGAGGGGATCAAACCTTTATAATTGCAGAGGGTCAGCAGCATGCAAGGCCAACTCTTTTACTCTAATGTGATAGCAATTCATATAAAAATAGCATATGGCCATTATATTCTTCACATACATGGTCTTATAGGTCTGTTTGGTTTCATAGCCGAAAGAAGAGACTGATCATAGATGCTAGGTCAACTGGTCCACCCTACTGCGTGACCATCTTTCCAAAAGACTCTGCAAACTCTATATTGGGGAGATGGTCACCTTAATGAAGGTAAAGGGCAGCAAGGGGTGGTTCACTGTGGGCGTAAGTCGGCTTGCCACCACGGACAAACATAAAACTGGCAGCAGGAGGCTACCCTGGAGAGAATGTTGCATCTGCTGGAGGCGAGATCTCTTTTGGTAGGTCAGCCAGCTGCAGACAAATACACAGGGCCATCAATACTGAAGGGCCTGTCAGTGTTGCCTAAGTTCCCCATCTCTCCTAGAGGGGGTGGGCATCCCCTAATTCCTCCATCCTCTTTTCCAGCGGAGGCCATGATGGGGTGTGCTAGGGGGCAGGTGGCAGAGAATTCCCCTGGAGGACTACCCCCTGTCACCCCCCGAGATCGTCCGGCAGCAGTTACTATGTGGAATGCTGGCCATCATCCTGGGCCATAGTCAAAAAGCTGCTCAAGTCTTTTTACTCTAAATTAAAAGAACTGCCCTAAAAAGGCCTGTTGTTAGGTTGCTTACCCATTCTTTAGTTGGCATGTTGTCTGGAGAAGGACTTTTTTCAAGTTGTTGAGTTCTTACAAGAGTGAGGTCTATTTCTTTGTCCATTTTATTTTTCCCTTCCCATATTTAGCAACAGTTTCACTTTCCCCTGCTGGATTACCGGCACTGCAACATTTGGACTTTGCTCCATTGTAATGGAGTCTGCCGATCCCTGTGCGACTTTCCTTATATATGTGTCTATGAGACATATAATAGTCTGTGCTAAGTGCCTATGTTAAAATTATGACTGTTTGGATCTGAAAAATGTTACAAATTACATCATGTACCACCATGGCCTTTTTTCAAAAGTTGCCACTGTAAAGTTTTTTTAGTTTGCTTCTTGAAAACTGTTTCTGCAAAGAGGTGCTTTGATACTGCCTTACAGATACTGGTGAAGAAGCCGCAGGCCTCTGGCCTAACGGTCTAAGGTATGGAAATGCAAGACACTATACACACACTGCTGTAGAACACGGCTGGCCAAGTGCAGTACTTAAGGGCCGGAAACAGTGCATGTTCTCAGGATTTCCTTAGCACAACACAAGGCTCTGGAATCTCTGCAGGTGATGAAATTAGCACATGTGCAATGCCAAGAAAATCCTGAAAACTTGCACTGTTTTCAGACTTTGAGGTCTGTAGTTGAACACTCCTGCCCTAGAAGTCTCTGTGGAAGTAGCCAGGGGACAATAGGAATTCTTGAGCCATTTCACCACAACTGCGGCTCTCTATGGACCCTCTTAAGCCCTGCACCCAGGGTGCATTGTTTGATGCTTTTTTGCTGCAGATTTTGAAAATCTCCATCAAAATCTGCATGTCTATCCTGAGGTCTGCAAAGTATTCTATGACAGGTGCTGTTCACACGCTGCTTTTTTGTTTCATTGCAAATGCGAATCAGATTTTTTTTTTTCTGACCACAAAATATTCATCAAATCTGCAAAGAAAATAAACCACATTGGAACAGCACTTCTGAACTCTCAGACTGGTTTCAGGACGGTCATTCAGATTTTGATGAAGATAATCAGTTTCAAAAGAAGCATAAAACAACGAACCTTGGGCACAGGGCCTTACAACAATGTGGTCGGGTCATATTCACAGAAAGAATCCCCCATATGCTGTGAGGGCAGGCACACATGAGCGTCTGAGAAGCAGTCCCATCACAAACATTGCTGCATTTCAGACTCGAGGGGTCACATAGGGGCTATTCTGCTAGTTTCAATTGTACTGCACTCCCTGATGTCACTGCTCCTCATACTCTCTGTCTTACAATACTGGCAAGATGTATCTGTGGCGCCCCTGCAGATTGGTAGCCAATGTAAGGTACAGCAGCTGGGACATATAGGCAGGACACTTCGCACAAACACCTGACACATCCCCCAAATCCCTAGTTCTAGTTAATCTGTGTCAGGCAGGGAATAGGAGGGGAACCGGGTGCAGGGTGGAGCGAGAGGAAAAAGCCTGGGAAAGGGGTGGAGGAAGTAGATTAAAACCTAGAAACACAAAGTTTGGGGAGCTCAGACAGCTTTTTGGTTGACGTTCCTGACGACAGTGAGAGGGTGAGGAACAATACCCCTAAGCCGAGACACCTGTAAGCCTGATAAACTGTAGGCTACAGAGCAAGAATACAGACCCGGAGGCCCATGCCACTGTTTACCCAGTCCGGGTCCCAGGCAACCTCCTGTGGGAAGAAAAAAAGGGGTCCACGGTGCAACCAGGGCAACGGGGATACCGGAGGACTAGGCCACAGCTCAAAAATAGATTTGAAATTATTTAAACTAAAACTGGAAGGACAGGTATCTAAGTTGGGCTGAAATGGCAGACAGACTGGCTGTTACTTTGAATAACTTAATGTCAAGAGGAAGAAAATTGAATCTATTGACGCAAAGAAAATTTGGTATGCCATGGATTTCACAAGCACACTGCTGGCCTCGATACAGGTTGTTGCTTTTCATAACCTCTACTTATAGAGGATCCAAATGTAATTGGCCGCTTCTAAGCTATATGACTCCCACACATGCAGTGGCTGGAATTGTTAGCTGACACCAAGTCACGTTTGGAGAGACCCTGATGTGTCTAAACAGTGGAGACCGCCTTTATTGACCCCACTTTGGAAAATGTACCCCCAAAAGAATTTACCTACATGTTCAATGACCAATTTGAAACCCCCCCCATGTTTTGTCCACATTAAAGAAGGTGGTTTGCCCAATGCAAAGCAGCAGTACCCAAACATTTGTTACTTCCTGCTACCAAGCACGTACCAGGCCGTGTTACATGCTGTTTTTGGGGTGACAGGATGGCTTCTGCTGTCCACAATACTCCTCATAAAAAGGTGGTTATTGCCCTCCACAAAGCAGTATAGTCCAAACATTTTCCACTGCCTGCTACAATTCTCGCATAAGTCTATTTAAACCACTGGTGCTTCTGTCCACATTACAAAAAGGAGGTTTGCCAACCTCAAAGCAGCAGTACTCCAAACATTTGCTACTGCCTGCTACCAAGCACACACCATGTTACCTGGTGTTTTTGGGGTGACAGGCTGGCTTCTGCTGTCCCAAATACTCCTCTTATAAAGGCGTATTCCACAAAGCAGTAAAGTCCAAATATTTTCTACTGGCTGCTACACACCTTGCAGCAGTCAATTTAATCTGCTGGTGCTTCTGTCCACATAACAAGAAGGTGGTTTGCCCAACGCAAAGCAGCAGTACTCCAAACCTTCCTGCTGCCTGCTACTAACCTCGCAGCAGACCATTTAATCCACTGCTGCTTCTGTCCACATTCTAAAAAGGCAGAATCACAAAAAGCAGTAAAATAATCGTATAAAAAATACTCTGTTGTAATAAATAAAGTAAGGAGCAAGTGCTGATAATTTTTTTTTAAAAAAACAGGTTATTTGGTTGATATGTTTTTTGCACAAAATGTATGGTAAGCTGCTCTACCAATTGTCAAGGTAACCCGTGTCACAGCAGTCCCTAGCTGATGTATTTTTATACGTTTAGTTTACTGTTTTTTGTGATTCAGTTTCTAGGTGGTGTGAACATGGTCTTACAGATTTATTCACTGTGTGCTTAGCCAACTATTTTGTTGTCTATTTCTAAAAAGGCAGTTTACCCAACTTAAAGCAGCAGTACTCCAAAACTTCCTACTGCCTGCTACTAACCTCACAGCAGTCCATTTAACCTGCTGGTGCTTTGGTCCACATTACAAAAAGGCGATATGTCCAACTCAAAGCAGCAGTACTCCAAACATTTGCTACAGGCACTATTCCTGAGCAATGTGGTTACCGTATAGTTTGTTCATCCCTGCTGCCGCTGGGATGAACAAACTGTTAACAGTGTAATAAAAGATGCAATATTAATAATAGTTGTGGGCAACATGTCTCTAGGGGGTGCCCCCCCTAGAGACATGCTGCCCACTCCTGTGGGCATGTCATGGGTTAATAACTAATTTACAGTAAGCCGGCTATTGTTGGCTCTGTAGAATTTTATCAATGAAGCCACGGCTCCCCTGTCTGCTGTCCCCTGCCAGCTTTGGATGTGTAATCCGGAGCAATCCGGTTACCGTACAGTTTGCTCATCCCTGCTGCCACAGGGATGAGCAAACTGTTATCAGTGTTTAAAAAGAATACATTTTATTAATAATTGTGGCCATAATGTCTCTAGGGGGTACCCACCCCCCAGAGACATACCACCCACTCAGGTGGGCTTATAATGATTTAATTGCTGATGTACAGTAGCCGGCTCCTGTCGGCTCTGTACATTTTTATCAATGAAGCCGCGGCTCCCCTGTCAGCTGCGCACATACTATACGTAATGTACGTATAGTATGTGCCGCTGTTCGAGGTCCTGTAGGCATTTACATTAGATCTATGGCAGTGCGCTGCCTATAGATCTAATGTAAATGCCTACAGGACCCTGGACAGCGGCACATACTATACGTACATTACATATAGTATGTGCGCAGCTGTCAGGGGAGCCGCGGCTTCATTGATAAAATTCTACAGAGCCGACAATAGGCGGCTTACTGTAAATCAGTTATTAACCCATGACATGCCCAAAGGAGTGGGCAGCATGTCTCTAGGGGGGGTGGGCACCTGGGCCCCCTGCGGTAGCAGGGATGAACAAACTATACGGTAACCACATTGCTCCGGATTAATCATCCGGAGCAATCCTGTTACCGCATTGCGGCTTACTACACACATTTTGCCAGAAAAATGTGTGTGATGGCAATTGTGGTTACCGCATCCAGATTGCGGTAACCGCAATTGCAATTCCAAATGTGACCCTAGCCTATCACTGTGACAACATTATTCCCATAAATCAGCTGTGAGTCAGAACGAAAATAGCTTTGGGAGCACCTTGTGGCGGCGTGTAATTGCGGCATCAGGTACCGTTAGGAACCGTTGAAAACGCGCACGTGCACATGCGGTGCCTACCTGTTGCTACCCTCGGTGGCAGCGTGTAAAGGTACCATAAAATGTATATAGGCTGGAGGCTGTGATCAACATGGGAGCTGTTAATAGAGCTCCAATGGGGACAGAGAGGTGGTTACAGGTCCCGGGTAACTATATGATGTTATGTGCAATATATGTGTTATGCAATGTTCTATGTAAATGTATGGTGTATTTATGTATGGTGTTTATAATCAATGTGCAATGTGTCAAACATGCTACCCGGGTTATGTTATTTATATGTGGAAAATAAACGGGTAGACATTGGTTAAATTATAAACACATGTTTTTGTTGTTATTCAAGCGGGTTCCCCGGGTGCTACCTCACACCGTGTACAAATGGAACAATGTGTCCATGATTTCCCTGCAACCAGCAAATTGCCAGTGAAATTGCTAGCAATATTGAGTCGTGTAACGGTACCTTTAAGCCCCCTTCACACCACGTTTTTTTCCTGATCAGGCTCAATCAGGTTTGTGTGCCAAAACCAGGAGAGGAACCAGGAGAGGAACTTGCAGAGAAAAACTTTAATTGAAAGATTGACACCTGTTCTGAGTTTTGGAGACTCTCCTGGTTTTGATACAGAAACCTGATTGAACCTGATCAGGGAAAAACCGTGGTGTGAAGGGGGCATTAGCCTTCAAAATTTAGTGATGCAAAAAACCTTTATTTTGTTAAAAAAAAAAAGTGTTTTTAGTGTGATAGAAGCTAAACCTAAAAAAAACTATATAAATCTGGAATCGTAGTGACCTGGAGAAAAAAGCTGCCTAATTACTTGTACTGCAAGGTGAACAGCGTAAAAATAGTAACGTCAATTCTGCAACTGATACTGATTAATTTATTCTGCCTCCCAAAGATTGCAGTAAGGCGGGCGTCACACGCATCAATTTAATGTACGATATCGCTTAAGCGATCTGCTTTTTGATCGCTTAAGCGATATCTTTTGTGCATCGCTGCGTGCAATCAAGCGATTTTACAATGTAAAATCGCTTGATCGTGACATCGCAGATTGGTGAGCCGGAGCTCATATCAAGCGATAAACGCTTGATCAATCTGCATCATCGTGGTGTGTGACACCACGATGATCCATCTCCCAGCGGCAGAGCCTATGCTGGGAGATGGTATCTATGGTAAACGTCGGGTTACTAAGCGCCCCGCGGCGCCTAGCAACCCGATGTGTACCATAGTTACCAGCGATCTCGCTGCTCCACATCGCTGGTGAGTCTGCCTGTGTGACAGCTCACCAGCGATGTGAGCGATATTGTTGAGCGATCGCGCGTGAACGTGATCGCTAGCAATATCGCTAGCGATATTGATGCGTGTGACGGCCGCCTAAGGTTCAGCTCATATTTATCTTGCACTTGCCTTCTAACGCTGTCTGCTTACATCAGCGATTACGTGTACCCTTCTGATTCAGACAAAATTCCCAACAGAAAAGTCACTGTAATGAGGCAGAGGAAGTCACTTTGAACTCCCATCTTGCCCCTGGTCTGGTGGTGCCCATCTTTTCACACGTCTTTTTAGGCGTGCATAAAGTGCAGTAATCAACAGTTTTGTGCCCCTTTGAAATAGACACAGCTGAACAGAGAGCAAACAGAGGCAATAGTAACTCTGCTGCCTCATTAGTGAATGGAACCATGAGGGGATTCACCTGAATCACATATTTCAGAGATATAGTTGGAAACCCAAATGCAAGTGCTCAGTATAGAACAAAGGATAAATATGAGTTAATCCAAAATGTTCTGTAATTAAATTGTAACCAATAGCATTAAACTCAACCCACAAAAAAAGAAGTCCCCACCAAGTTCGTCAACTGTTAACAGAAATATAGGGGTCTTTCACGTTACTGGTAGTTCAAAGACTCTTAAAAAGCATTATGGCTCCTCGCTCCTCAAAAAGAAAACTAGCAAAATCTGCGCTCCAAAATTCAAATGCCCCCTCCCTTCTGAGTCCCACAATGTGTCTAAACCACAGGTAATGTCCACATGTTTCGCATTGCTGAAATGAGGATAGCTTGTTTAATTTACTAGGTGTGTGTCTCCAGAAACATGAGCTGAGCACTATGTATGGGCACTACAATGTATTGGGCACTACAAGGGCTTATATGAAATTTTTAATTCTGCAACATTCATTGTGTTTGACTCTGTGGGTGTTTTTCAGAGACATAATTATCACTACACCCATAGATGAACTCCCAGTGGGGTGTAATTTCCAAAATGTGTTCACTTCAAGGGGGTTTCTATTGGTCTGACTCTTGAGGGCTCTGCAAATGGAGTCAGCAAAATATTTTAGGAAAATGTGTACTCCAAAAATCAAATGTCGTTCCTTTCTTCCGGGCCATGTTGTGCAGCCAACAAATACTGTAGTCACATGTGGGAAATTGTCATGTGCAGGAGAAATTGATCAACACTGTCTGGGGCCCTATTTACCTATTCCTTTTGTCAACATTGAAAATCTGGAGTTAAAACAACATTTTAGTGCAAAACATGTTATTTTTTCTTCACAGGCCAATAGTATAAACCTGTGGTATCAATATGCTAACTATACACATAGATACATTTATTGAGTAGGCTGCAGTTTGTAAAATTGGGTCACTTGTGGAGGATATCAACTATTCTCGTACATCCGGTGCATTGCCAATGTAGCATAGCATGCCCAAACCATTCCAGCTAACTCTGAAATCCATTATGGCACTCCTTCCCTTCCGAACCTTGCACTGTATGTCAAAAATAGTTTTCAATCACATATGTGGTATTGGTGTACTCAAAAGAAATTGCGCAACAAATTGTACAGTATGGTGCATTTTCTCCTGTTACTCTTGTGAAAATACAAACTTTGGGGCTATAACATTTTTTGTGGGAAAAATGTTTTATTTTTTCACTGCTCAACCTTCTAGAATCCTGTTAAACACCTGGGGGTTCAAGGTGCTCACCACACATGTAGATAATTTCCTTGAGGGGTCTAGTTTCCAAAGGGTCAATTGTGAGGGGTTCCCACTATTTCGGCACATCATAGGCTCTTCAAACGTAACACGATGTCCACTAACGATTTCAGTCAATCTTGTGTTTGAAAAGTCAAATGGCAGCCCTGCTTTGTGCCCAAACAGTAATTTCCCACCATATATATGGGGCATCAGTGTACTCAGGAGAAGTTGCAGAACACATAGTATAGTGACTTTTTTTTTCTGCTAACCTTGTGAAAATAAAGAAATTTGAGCTCAAAGAACATTTTGTGGAGAAAATGGTGATTTTATTTATTTTCACGGCTCAACGTTTTAAATATTCTGTGAAGCACCTGAGGGTTAAAGGTCCTCACCATTCAACTAGATAAGATCCTAGAGGGGTTTAGTTTCCAAAATGGTGTCAGTTGTGGAGGTTTCCACTGTTTAGGCACATCAGGGGTTCTCCACATGGCATCCGCTAATGATAGCTGCCAATTTTGCATTTGAAAAGTCAAATGGCGCTCTTTCTCTTTCAACCCATGCTGTGCACCCAAACAGTAGTTTTCCACCACATATGGGGTATCAGCATACTCAGGAGAGATTTTGGGGTCCATTTTGTCCAATTACTCTTGGGAAAATGCAAAATTTGAGGCTAAATTAACATTTTTGAAGAAAAAAGCTACATTTTGATTCTTTACTTTTACATTACTTGAGTTCCTAGGCAGTACTTGACGGGTTAATAAACTTCTTGATTGTGGTTTTCGGTAGTTTGAGGGGTGCAGTTTTTAGAACGGGGTGACTTTTGGGTGTTTTCTGTCATATTTCAAAGTCACTTCAAATGTGATGTGATCCTTAAAAAAAGTGGTTTTGTCCATTTTGTTGAAAACATGATAAATATTGAATCCTTCTAACTTCCTACCCCTAAAAATGATGTTTCAAAAATTGTGCTAATGTAAAGTAGACATATGGAAAATATTATTGTTTAACTATTTTGTGTGACATTACTCCCTGGCTTAAGAGTATAACATTTCAAAATTAAAAATGCAATATTTTCTAAATTTTCATCAAATTTCTGATAATTTCGCAAATGAATAAAAAAAAAAATTATCCTAATTCTACTCCTATCATGAGGAACAAAATGTCACTAAGAACAATCTCAGAATCACTGGAATCCGTTGAAGAGTTGTTAATTCATAAAGTGACATTGAAAAAAATGGCCCGGTCATAAAGATGAAAACAGACTCAGAGGTGAAGGGGTTAAGAAAAGTTAGTGTGAGACGGACAATTCAATAAAAATTAGATTGATAAGGTACACATTTTACATGCCGCACCACAGGGAGGGGTTATGGGAGCAGCCAGTTCCATGCATCTCTTATGACTGCTTGTAAACTCAACACTATAGGTGCGTGCACACGGTCCGGAGGAGCTGCGTGTTGGACGCAGCTCCTCCGGACTTGAGTGAAGCCGCGGGTGGCCGCAGGGAGACTGCAGCCGCCCTGTACTCACCATGTGCAGCGGGTGCAGGGCGGCTTCTCCCTGCAGTCACCCAATGGGAGCCACTTCTGATTCCGCAGCATGAAATGAACATGCTACAGAGGAGCGGACTCCCGGCAACCTGCACCACAGCTCCAAACACGCTTCGGGCGGGTTACGCATACTGAGGATGGGATTTCTTGAAATCCCATCCACTATGCTTTTACTGTACTACGCAGCGTTTTGAATGCAGCAAGACACTGCATCCAAAACGCTGCGTACACTGATCGTGTGCACGCACCCTAAAATGCCCTATTAACTCTCTCAGCACTATACATGCTGAAGCCTGCTTCTGGGCTTTTATCTCTGAGGCCACCAACCTCGATAATACACATCTCCCCTCAAGGAGATGTCCAGTGGCCATCTTAGGGCTGGGGACACACTAGTGTAAAGCATCCGATGC